>CM032449.1:198995244-199084078 GCA_019049505.1 Pachyrhynchus sulphureomaculatus
AGCGACTGATCATAAGGACCTTAAATTGTTTCGGACAGGCAAGTTTGTTTTTAATTCTTTGATTGGGTGCCTCCTTGGTTTCGTCGATAATTTCTTTGCATCTGTTCCGGGTACAAACAAAGAGGCGGTTTATGACGTTAGGATTTTCATGCTATTGTCGGTATGCAAGATGTTAGTTTGTATTTTCGGTCGACCCAAGGCTTGTTTTTGGAAGGGCGTTTCTTCGAAAAAGGGATGTAAGTCCGTGTCGATCAGTGATCCGTGTTGGTTCATCGATAAGCTGAGTAAAGCCACAACTGATTGAAAATGATTCGGCTTTACGACCTTGTTCGTCGGTCGTATTTGAATACTTAAGCCAGTTAATGTTTTGGACATTAAGATTGAACAGGATGGTAATTTTAGTACTTGCATAATTATCGATCGTTTGTATCTGAGAGAGAAGCTAAAACTTTTTTAAAGTTAGCTTAAAGTTACTTAGTGGACAATCGAGGCAGCAGATAAGCTTTGATTTATTGAGTTCTTATTTTTAATCTCATCAAAGTTTTAGGGCTCTAAAGTCTCCTCTCCTTGGCAATACACATTCTGACAAAAAAACATATTCCAAAGTTACGCTTAAACCGGGAATAGAAGTCGTACCCAGGATAAAGAAATTTGACTGCGCTGGTCGATGAACTGACATCGGTTTCGTAGAGAGCGAGTACATGAGACTTATTTGATTGCAAGTGTTGGTGCACTGAATTTGTGTTCTAGTTTAAACCTCGTATGTATTTCAAAATTGCGAATGTTGACGCACCCTAAGCAGCCTCCACCCGGAGATCCGAACGGGGGGCTATTTTACCTCAGGAATTTTTTAATATTGTGAGCTTCATAGTGCTCTTATTTCTCCACAGTCCGGGGATATCGGCACAACCACGAAACCTTAAGCAACTTCACGTATCCTAAGTCGATGCGACAGTATCACACCAGGCGTTGTCAGGTGAGATCTGGGAATTTACCATCTAACTGTTCCACACCCACAGGGAAAATATCTATACACCTAATTATTGACAGTGAATACTGCTTCAAAGATTTGTTTTATTGAGACGACAAAAATTTAGTTTTACTGAGTCGACGACAGCACCCTTATCATACTGAATCAACAGAAAAACATTGAGTATTTTTTAATAAAATTATGTATATAAACATTGAATGTATTTTATAGTTTAGAAAAAAAAACTTATACTCCACGGAGCGTATAAAACAAAATATTCCCTGGAAAGTTTTTAAATAAAGGAAATGCAGACTAAAAATTGAAATTATTCTTACTTTAAACTTCCATAGTCTTGTCGCGTAGGTAGCAGCATATATGAAAATATAATACCCTATTTAATTTCAAAATATATTTTATCCAGATATAGAAACGAATATATTAAAATAAACTGCTCTGCGGTTGAACCGCAAACACGTGAAATTTATTTCAAAAAACTTTGAAGGAGCAATTCTCAGTATATAGAGTACATCCCAGAAAGCGAATGGGAAGAATATTATAAGAAGCTGCTAACAGAAGATAGACACAATTCCAAGAAGAGAACCCTGAAGAAGAACAGAATAAGGAAATAAAAGAGATAGAACTAAGTTATGAAGAAGTAAAGAAGACAATAAAAACACTCAAAAATAATAAATCTGCAGGGCCTGGAGGTGTGGTAAATAAAATAAATTACATGGAATGCTGAGAAACATCTTCCACAGAGCGATAAATAGAGAAAAAATACCAGAGGAATGGTCAAAAGCTTATATAGTATCTATATTTAAAAAGGGAGAAAATGCACAAACTATAGAGGCCTAAGCGTAATATCGAGTATGGGACGTTTGTATGGAAAAATTATTAAAAATATCATGGAGGAAAATATAAAAGGAAAAATTGGAGAAGACCAAGCAGGCTTTACGGCCGGAAAATCATGTATAGACCACATATACACTATAAAACAAACAATGGAAAAAAAAACTGGCAAAGAATAGAGAAGTTCATCTAGCCTTCATAGACATAAGAAAGGCCTATGACTCAGTACCAAGACAAAGATTATGGAACGCAATAAAAGAAATAGGCATTGACAAAGAACTAATATACGCAGTAAAAGCTCTCTACGAAAACAACACAGTGAACATAAAAATAGGACATAAAATAGGGAAGAGACTCCAAACATCAAAAGGCCTATTACAAGGATGCTCGACATCCCCAACACTATTCAAAATATACCTCGAACAAACATTAAAAAAATGGAAGCAAAAATGTAGTGGAATTGGAGTCCCAATACGAGAAGATTACTTATATACTCTAAGTTTCGCAGACGACCAAGTAATCATAGCGCAAGATGAGGAAGACCTCAGTTATATGGTAAGAAAACTGAAAAAAGAATACAGTAAAGCAGGATTAGCAATAAACTTTGATAAAACGGAATATCTAACAACAAAGGAGGAAAACGTGGAGAATCTAGAAGTAGATAACGAAACAATAATCAAAGGAACCGATAGATTTAAATATCTAGGAACCATCATTTCAAAAAACGCAACATCAGAAGAAGAGATTAAAGCTAGATTAGGACAAACGCGAACATGCAGAAGACAATTAAATTCGATCCTGTGGGACAAGCACATTACAAAGAGAAACAAAACACGCATATACAAATCAATAATACAAAGAATAATGACATACGGGTCAGAAACATGGACGATCAACAAAAGAAATAAATCTAAAATTAACGCGGTAGAGATGGAGTATTGGAGAAGATGTTGTAGAGTGGCACGTATAGAGAGAATAACAAATGAAGAAATAAGAAGCAGAATGAACAAAAAGAGAACGCAATAAACACCACTGAAGAAAAACGATTAAAATGGTATGGACACATAAGACGAAGCGAAGATAATAGGTGGATAAAGAAAATAACGGAGTGGAGCCCTATAGGGAGAAGAAAAAGAGGAAGACCCAGACTATCGTGGAGGGACGATGTGGACGAGGCTATGGAGGGCAGGGGTCTAACAGATGGAGACTGGGAAGATAGAAACGGATGGAATCAAAGGCTGAGAGAAGGAAGACAGCATCAGCTGTAGAAAATCCTTCTTCTTATATATATATATATATATATATATATATATATATATATATATATATATATATAACATAAGGAATAAGCAGTGACGATAATAGGGAATCAAGTCGGAAAAAAGTTTATCGCTAGCGCGTTCGTTTGCAATACATTGCCCAAACCATTAAATAAGGAACAATATCATGTTGCAAAGAATATCTATATTATATGTAAAATGCATCGTCTCTCTGTCTGTCTGTCTGCTCGTTAGTGCGCTTATCACTCGAGAACCACTTATCCTATTTACGTGTTTTTTTTTTTAAATTTATACATTTGTTCTCTGGCCAGGTTATCTATTATCTTCTATAATATATATAAAATGCAACGTCTCTCTGTCTGTCCGATAGTGCGCTTATCACTGGAGAACCACTTATTTGATTTACGTGTTTTTTTTTAATTCATACATTTGTTTTCTGGCCAGGTTATCTATAATCTTCTAACAATAATATATATAAAATACAACGTCTCTGTCTACCTGACTGTCTGTCCATTAGGGCGCTGATCACTCGAGAACCACTTATCCGATTTACGTGCATACCTACATATGTTCTCAAGCCAGGTTATAGGATATATTTTATTATGTTAGGTAAGATAAGGAATAAGCAGTGTCGATAATAGTGAATCAAGTCGGAAAAAAGTTTGCCGCTAACGCGTTCTCTTGCAATACACTGCCTAAACCATTAAATATAGAACAATATCATGTAGCAAAGAATATAATATATATAAAATGCAACGTCTCTGTGTCTGTCTGTCCGTTAATGCGCTTATCACTCGAGAATCACTTATCCGATTTATGTTTTTTTTTTAATTCATACATATAATTCGAAAATTTAATATTCCACACCATACATTAAGCGACCAATAGTTTTAGTTTTGAACTTCCCGGACCCAAAATGGATTAACTGTTGGTTAATAATGCATGTTCTGGCTGTTAACTGCTCCATTGCTGCGAAAAGTAGCTTCATCAGAAAACATTATTTTGGATAAAAAATTTGGATCGGCCTTTATTGCTCCATTCATGGTGGTACAAAAGTTTACTCGTCGTTCAAAATCACGGTCTTCAAGTTTTTGATGTAGTTCCATATGAAAGGGATGATACGTGTATTTTCCCGTGGTGCGATTAGCCGTAGATTGGGATGGGTCAGATAAGTCAGCAGCTAGTTGAGTGCTGCTGACCTGGAGATTATCTTCAACATGAAGTAAAATCTCCATTTCTTTTTCCTCATTGGTTTACTACTTTCTGTTTCGTATACTCAACGCTACCACTACCATCAAACCGTTTCATTAAGCACTGAAAAGATTTTCTAGATGGTATACGTCTATTAGGGTACTTCGCTCCGTAAAGCTCTACTGCCAAAAGACAATTTTTTCCCGCTTCGTCCAGTGTATAAACCATATCAATTAATTCATTTTTAGGAAAATCCATAACTATTACCTTTATGCATCACTTACTACAACAAATTAAACTATTTTTACTTGCGTAATAGACATGTCAAAATTTGACAAAGTCTACATTTTTGTTTTGTCTTGACAACTATGATGTTATAGCGTAAGTGTATTAAAAACAAGGGTAAAAATTGAAAAATTCAAAATAAATCAAAAACTATTAGAAATAGGTATATGACATACTTAATAAAAGTTGGAGGGTTTTGTAAAATCTATCAGAAAAAATAATAATTTCCAGGGCGTGCCATTTAAAAAATTTAAGAGAGAGTCGAAATGCATAAATTTATTTTGAACACCCTGTAGCATCTAACTCAAATTTCCTTACACATATTTTTTTTTCTTCTCTATAGAACGGTCGTACCAATTATGAGTATTCCACCTTCAGAATCAATGGCGCTACTGGCAATTTTTTACAAAACTGAAAACTAGTATTTTTTTTAAAAAAAATGAAATATTAGGAAAACTACTAGGTTTAGGTATATAACATTATTAATAAAAAAGTTATAAAATTTTACGCAGAATTTAAAAATAAATTAGAAAATAGGATGTTTCATTTAAAAAAAAACATATGTTATATCGGCCACACTTTTTTGAAGTACTCAAAAATAATTTTAAACTGTGCACCTTAACATTCCCTAAAACTATTAATATTTTTTCGTCATTCCCGAAACAAATGAGATAATGAACTTTACTCTATCGTTGACTCATCCTGTACATTTGCTGCTACATGGGAAGTTTTAGCTAAAATTAATAACCACAATGCATTGATCACTCGAGGCCATTAAACATACTAATTAAACCTTGGATATGTGGTGTAGGAAGGAATAACTATATTTTTAAAGTGGATTTTTCAAAATAGCTTTTTAAAGACATATTTGTCGTAATGACTCTTTAGTGAGTAGTTAATATTGTTGGCTGAACTCTTTGCTTCACATTCTACTGTCGATTTCCAAGGAAAAACACCACCTACTATTCCCATAGTGCAGTCAAGGATGCCCGATGTTATCTTCAGACAGCGTATCATAAAGCGTATTCTGATGAAGCTAAACACCAAAAAGGCTTCTGGGGCTGACGGAATACCTGCCATAGTTCTTAAAATCTGTGCGAGGGAACTAACACCAGTTTTCTGTAGACTTTTCAACCTATCCTACAGAAAGGGAATATTTCCTTCCTGCTGGAAATGTGCCACAGTTCAGCCGATACCTAAAAAAAGGCAAGAAGACCTTGCCAAATAACTACCGACCAATCGCACTACTCTCAATAATATCGAAAGTTATGGAAAAGGCTATCAATCAGCATCTTCTAAAATATCTTGAAGGATTCAACATTATTAGTGATCACCAATATGGCTTTCGTAAAAATAGATCAACAGGAGATCTTCTCACTTATGTAACACATGTTTGGAACAATGCAATTGAACACTTTGGAGAATCTCGAACGGTTGCTCTTGACATATCCAAGGCATTCGACCGTGTTTGGCACAATGGGCTGTTGGCTAAGCTACGTTCTTATGGTATGTCGGAAAAGTTCTGTTTGTGGCTCTCATGTTTCCTCAGAGAGCGTTCTTTACGAGTGGCAGTCGACGGATTTCTTTCGAACACCTTCACTATCAATGCCGATGTACCCCAAGGCTCCATACTGTCTCCTACTCTCTTTCTCATTTACATTAACGATCTGCTGGAAAAGACCGAGAATCCAATCTACAGCTTTGCAGATGACAGTACACTTATCACTTCATTCACTTTGAACGCTCGGACATCGGCTACTCAGACGAATATCCGCAGGCAGCAGGAAGTCATTCAACTTAACAAAGACCTGGAAGAAATTCTATCTTGGGGTGACAGTAACCAAGTGGAATTTAATGCTACAAAAACCCAGGCGGCAGTTTTTTCTAAAAAAGTTAACGTTGCTGAACTCAACATAGTTATGTCGGGGCACTCCATTTCTCTAACATCGTCACTCAATTTGTTGGGCGTTAATTTGGGAGCAAATATGTCCTGGCATCTAAGTTGGGAATGTGGAATCTTTGGCACAATGATACTACTCAGTATATATCACCACTACACCAAACACTTTATTTTTGCACTCGACGCGCGTTTCGCTAACCATGTTCGCTCCTGATGAAGCTAACATGGTTAGCGAAACGCGCGTCGAGTGCAAAAATAAAGTGTTTGGTGTAGTGGTGATATATACTGAGTACTGGCTTGAATATGTTGCAGGCATAGCAAGGAGAGCTTCTCAAAAATTGGGAATATTATTTCGGACCAGAAAGCTTTACACTCCACAACTGTTAATTCTTTACAAAGCTCAAATTCGACCAACTATGGAATACTGCTCCCATGTTTGGAGCTCCGCTCCCAAACATACACTGCATTTGTTGGATTCTATTCAGAGAAGAGCTGTTCGTCTGATTGGAGACCCGGAACTGACCGTCGGCCTTGATTCGCTGGAACATCGAAGAACGGTTGGCGACTTGAGCCTATTCTACAAGTACTTTCATGGAAAGTGTTCGAAGGATATGGCCCGCTTAATTCCTCCCAGAGCGGTGCATGTTAGAAGTACACGTCGCGCTAATTCTTCACATCCGTATGAGGTTCAGCTTGTTACTCCTCGTACAACGCTTTTCAAGCAGTCTTTTATATGGAGAACATCATCCCTTTGGAATAATTTGCCCAGGATTGTGTTTCCCACCGAGTACAATCTATAGCGATTCAAGAACAACGTAAATCGCTTTCTCCGCACACGTGTCGTTCCTGTAGCACTTTAGGGACTTCCCTGTAGCACGTGTGCTAGACCCATAAAAAAAAATAAAATAAAAAAAAATTATTCGGTAAAATTAAATCTTGTATGGGAGATTAAAAAAGCGGTGTAGAATAATCGAAGTTTACACGAAAATGGTAGGGTGTAGCTTTCTATTCATTAACTTAATCTCCCTAGACATATATGGAACTTTGAGGACTCAATCAACAAATAAAAGTCAAATTATTTACGTGAAATTTTAAAAAATGCAGTGAGCTAATATTGACAAAAGTTCGAACTGCATACTATGAAATTGCACTGTACATTCGTTCCTTATTCAGAGGACTAAATTTATGGAAACAATGGCATGTCTGGATTCTAAATGTTGTTCAGTCGGGATATATTCCGCAAGTGTTTTAAAGAACTTTTATTTAGGAGTGCTCTCATATGAACCAGATGGTCCTGTATTTGCTTTTTTATTTACTTGCACAGAGGATTTTTTGTTCAAAATACAGAAGTTTAATTTTATGTTATGTTTATACAGATAAAGGATACTTTATGGGAAGCTCTCTGAATATTTTGAGCAAATATTAAAATTCTTTAAAAAATGTTTTAAATAAAAGTGACCATTTTCGTCTCATATGGCTAGTAATGAAGTACATGTAATTGGTATGTGTATAGGGTGATCATTTTTAGGCGCCAGCTCCCGATTTATGGAAACTTGTTGGATATTTATTTTTTTTTTTAAATGTAGAATGGTATAGTGAATATCAAGGAGTATACTGACGCATTTGACATTTGGTAATGAAAACGACGCTGGGCGCCCAGACGCCAAACACCTTTTTTTCAGCATACCTTTTGTAAAGCCCAAATTTTTTTAAATATTTTTTTCCTTAAACTGTTTTTTTTTTCTAATTTGTTTTGCAAAAAGGTTATGTAGCAAAAACCCTCTAAAATATTATTTTTTGGTTATTGCGGTTGCCATGGATCGTACGCCACGTTTGGCGGCTTTTAAACAATTTATCTAGTAGGCGGCTGCAATTCTTTAATCTGGCAGTAATTATAATAACATAAGTTACTATGCTGTTGAGGTTTTTCCTTAACAAAATATCTTTGATCAATAAGAGCCATGATTACAATTTTTCATAAATCGGGGACAGGCGTCTTAAAATCATCACCCTGTATATACGAATATAGAAATTTTAAAAAAGTATTACCGAATGATGAATTGAAGCCTACACAAGAGGGTGGTATAACTTTCCTTGCTAATTGCAATCGCGAAAATATCACAATCCGAGATTTTTGCTTTTCTTCACGTTTTTGAGTTAGATCACGAAAAATGTAGTCACATTTCCGTCGGATTGTCTGTCTATTTGTAGGTCTGTCGACCTTTTGGCATGATAACTCTCGAACGAAATGAGATATTAATTTCAACCTTGGATATATATATATATATATATATATATATATATATATATATATATATATATATATATATATATATATATATATATATATGAGGAGAAAGATAGTCTTAACCGACTAGTTAAACAGTAGTATTATGTTCTTGGGGTAAGCGGTCTTTGGAAAAGAACTAAAAAGTTTTGGACACCTTTTTAGCTACGCCAAGCTTTCGAAAATATTTCATTTTCTTCATCAGGGCTACAATTACAGTAGAATATCAGTATTTTTGAGATTAAAAGTAAAGAACAAACCTATTTTATATGTAATATTAAAGTACTTACTGCTAAGTGGTGTGTTCAAAAATTGTTGTTTGTGGGGGCACTTTATATGTTATATAACAGAAAAAACATGACATACTTATCTCTGGGGAATATAATAAACTTTTACTTCATTTTGTTAGAATGGTACGAAGGACTGTGTGGTTGTAAACTGATTTTAATTTATAAAGGATTTTTTTGTTATGTTTTCTTGTCATTTTGCTAAGGGCAGTGTGTTTCTATCGCTTAGTTAAGTTGTAGTTAATTTATATTTGAAAGTAGAATGACGTTGACATTTTGTTTGATCGTTTTAAAGTTGAAAAGTTACCACTAAAATCAAAATAAACATGATATTGCGCTTAAAGTCGAGAATAGAGAGAATCTCTCATCCTTTCCTCAGACTAAAAAATCTAAATAAACTACGAGACACTCTACGCACCAACTCCTATCCAATCCAATTAATTAATAAATTATTATTTAACTCAACC
The DNA here is from genome assembly GCA_019049505.1 of Pachyrhynchus sulphureomaculatus. Classification (NCBI taxonomy): domain Eukaryota; kingdom Metazoa; phylum Arthropoda; class Insecta; order Coleoptera; family Curculionidae; genus Pachyrhynchus; species Pachyrhynchus sulphureomaculatus. The sequence continues at coordinate 199,004,761 of CM032449.1, forward strand.
ACACCCCCAGTACAACAAAACAACAATCTAGGATATTAGTGTTTTCCTCTCTGAAAACCGAATCAAATGCTATTTTTCATTTCCATACATAAAATAAATCTCTACCAAAACAACTAAACTTTTCAACAAATTGCCTAATTTAAAAATTGCTTTTAAACACAAAAAAACTATCAACAATATTTTCACTTGTCTAAAAGACAAAGATGAAATCACAAAAGTTTCAGAAGTAGTTTACAGCATCCCTTGCTCTCAATGTGAAAAAATTTATATGGGACAAACATCTAGAGTCCTAAAAGACAGAATCACTTCCCACAAAAGTGATTGCAGATTAAAGAAAAACTCTTGTGCGCTTGCCCAGCATAGTAGCCAATTTTCACATGAATTTAATTTTGCTGAAACCAATATCCTATGTAAAGAGAGAAATCTCGGCAGGAGAATCTTTAGGGAGATGGTGGAAATCCACCTTGAACCGAACTCGATCAATAAAAAACTGACATTGAAGATCTGAGTTTAATTTTTTCCAATGTATTATAAATAGGCAGTCAAAATGAAAACTCTTTCAACATATCTGACATATCTCTTTGATAATAATCCCACTGATTTTCACTAACTTTTCAACTTTAAAACGATCAAACAAAATGTCAACGTCATTCTACTTTCAAATATAAATTAACCACAAATTAACTATGAGATAGAAACACACTGCCCTTAGCAAAATGACAAGAAAACATAAAAAATCCTTTATAAATTAAAATCAGTTTACAACCACACAATTCTTCGTACCATTCTAACAAAATGAAGTAAAAGTTTATTATATTTCCCAGAGATGAGTATGTCGAGTTTTTCTCATGTTTTTTCTGATGAATAAGTGTAATAAAGTGCCCCCACAAACAACAATTTTTGAACACACCACTTAGCAGTAAGTACTTTAATGTTACATATAAAATAGGGCTGTTCTTTACTTTTAATCTCAAAAATACTGATAATGTACTGTAATTGTAGCCCTGATGAAGAAAATGAAATATTTTCGAAAGCTTGGCGTTGCTAAAAAGTGTCCAAAATTTTTTAGTTCTTTTTCAAAGACCGCTTACCCCAAAAACATAATACTGCTATATATATATATATATATATATATATATATATATATATATATATATATATATATATATATATATATATATATATATATATATATATATATATATATATATATATATATATATATATATATATATATATATATATATATATATATATATATATATATATATATATATAAATACATATATATATATATATATATATATATATATATATATATATATATATATATATATATATGTATATATATATATATATACATATATATATATATATATATATATATATATATATATATATATATATATATATATATATATATATATATATATATATATATATATATATATATATATATATATATATATATATATATATATATATACATATATATATATATATATATATATATATATATATATATATATATATATATATATATATATATATATATAAGGGGAGAAAGTCTATAGTTTTTAGCGTTATCGCTTAAGGCGAAGAGGGTGAAAGGGGTAGGAGTGGATACATGTTGCAGTGGTAATTCTTCCTGTTTTTCTTGTTGAGATAATAAACAAATATTATGCAATAATGTTTATAGTAAAATATAAAAGGGGTGGGAAAGGCAAATAGAGGTGCTGTTTCGTATGTGTGTAGCATTATATGTGTGTGTAAGATTAGGGTCCAGGAATTCAACAATTAGGCGTTTTTTATTACTTTCAATTTCAACCCAACAAGGAGGTAGAAGGGATAGGGGTCGTTAAATATTGTATAGTATTTTGAAAGTTTTTCCAGGTTATATATACAAAGGATTAATGCGTAAAGTAGGCGGTTAGAGGGATTGCTTCTCTTATATCGTGCTATATGTCCTTTTCAGCTTTCTCGGACTGTAGGAATATGAAGTTAGGTTATTTTTTATTACATTTAATTTTAACAGGGAAAGGGGGTGAAAGAAATGGGAAAATTTTGTATAGTTTCAATATAATTGTGAAAAATTCTCCAGGTATTTGGGATGCGAGAATGGACTTTCCTGGCTCTTGATTAGAAGATTGGATAATGATTACGAAATACATATAAAATAAAAGACTGTTTTTAGTCAATTTCCACTGGTTTATTTAAATTGCGATGACGCGTTTCGCTGTCGATGCAGCTTCTTCGGATCTACATTTTACACTGTCAAGTTACGTTTAATGTTCACAATTTTATATTATTTCTTAATTATAATATTACATCTAATTAAATTACATTGATAATATTGGAAAACCCACACAGATTTGGAATTAGGAAAATAAATTCAATAATGGTGAATTGCTTAAATCTACCTGGTCGTTGAGTAAAGTACCTGTAGTCCTTAATCGATTTATTTGCATTGTCTCTAAAAGGTTTAGTTTTAAACCTTTTTGTTGGGTGTGTGAAATTTTGAAATTCTTATTAAATGTGTGATTTTCTGTTAAAAGATAATTAGCATATGTTGATTTACATATTCTATGGATGAAACTTTTTTGGTGTTTTGTAATTCTTTGTATAAATGTACGTCCAGTTTGTTCTATGTATGTTTTAGGACATGACCCACAAGTTATTTGATAAACCCCTAATTTATTGTCTTTATTGATTTGGGGTTTGTAGTTTTTAAGATATTTCCCTATAGTATTGTTAGTCTTGTAAGCTATGTTGATATTTTGTGATTTAAAAATTTCCCCAGTTTTTCCGTTGGTTTGCCGAAATAGGTTAAGCATTTAATTGTGGTATTTCTGTCCTTAAAACGTAGGTACATTTCTGAGATTGCCTTGTTTCTAAGTTTTTTCCTAACGATATTATGGATTAAAGTAACCGAATAACCGTTGTTAACGGCTATTTGTTTTATGTAGTTTAATTCATTAGTAAAATTTTCCTCTGATAAGTGGATATTAGTTAGTCTATGTATAAAACTATGATAAGCTGCGAGTTTATGATGGTTAGGGTGGTGAGAACTATTGTGAATTGTGGTATCTGTATGACAAGGTTTGTGATATATTGCAAATTCATGTTTTTTCATGGTTTTACTGATTGTTAAGTCTAGGAAGTTAATTTTTCCTTCGACTTCTTCTTCCATTGTAAAACTGATATTTCTATGTAAAGAATTAATATACTGTAAAAGGTGAGTCAATTGTCTGTCCGTACCTGTAAATCATACAATTATATCGTCTACGTATCTAAACCAGTATAGACTAACTAATATCCCCTTCTCAGAGGAAAATTTTACTAAAGAATTAAACAACATAAAACAAGTAGTCGTTAACAACGGTTATTTGGTTACTTTAATCAATAATATCGTTAGGAAAAACTTAGAAACAAAGTAATCTCAGAAATATACCCACGTTTTAAGGACAGAAATACCACATTTAAATGCTTAACCTATTTCGGCAAACCAACGGAAAAACTGGAGAAATTTTTAAATCAAATAAATATCAACATAGCTTACAAGGCTAACAATACTATAGGGAAATATCTTAAAAACTACAAACCACAAAACAATAAAGACAATAAATCAGGGGTTTATCAATTAACATGTGGGTCATGTCCTAAAACATACATAGGACAAACTGGACGTACATTTATACAAAGAATTACAGAACACGAAAAAAGTTTCATCCATAGAAAATCTAATTCAACATATGCTAATCATCTTTTAACAGAAAATCACACATTTAAGAAGAGTTTCAAAATTTTACACACCCAACAAAAAGGTTTAAAACTAAACCTGCAATGCAAATAAATCGATTAAGGACTACAGGTACTTTACTCAACGACCAGGTAGATTTAAGCAATTCATCATTATTGAATGTATTTTCCTAATTCCAAATCTGTGTGGGTTTTCCAATACTATCAATGTAATTTAATTAGGTGTAATATTATAATTATGGCATTATATAAAATTGTGAACATTAAACCTAACTTGACAGTGTAAAAGTAGATCTGAAGAAGCTGCATCGACAGCGAAACGCGTCATCGCAATTTAAATAAACCAGTTTAAATTGACTAAAAACAGTCTTTTATTATATATTTATAATGAATTTCCATCAAGTAGAAGCTACAACAAGCATATATATCGTCATACTTCTATTTCTGTTGTCTTCTTTTTCCATAGTTTTCAATTTTACCAGACGTAGTTTATAGAAAGGACTGAGATCAGATGGCAGAGATACACATGTACAGTAGAATAAGAACACAAATGTGGACAAGATGTTGGTTAGTGTGTGATTGAGCTTTGATTAATTAATACAACTTTTTTAATTGTATTTATTTTCTCATATTATGTAAGCTATCAAACATATTTATTGACTCAACTTCTTTGTCTCCTGAGGAAGTTATATATATATATATATATATATATATATATATATATATATATATATATATATATATGTATATATATATATATATATATATATATATATATATATATATAAAGTCAATCCCAAGATATAAGATCCTGCCTTTTTGCTTTTTCAATGGGGCAATAAACAACCCTATTAAGGTTTTGTGCATAGTTGCCAGGTATTACGATAAACGTATTTTTATTTTACCTGCTTTGTGTATCGCCCTCACTTGCACCTGCAATCATATTGGACCTATTTTTACCTATATATTTACTACCTGGCAACCCGGTTTGGAGCCCTTCAAGTATTTGATAATATAGGCCTAATGACCACAGGTCCCCACTAAGATTCGAAAGATACTTTTTATTATTTTTATTTTTAGTTTTACTTACAACTTACAACGTAACGGTTCTATTTTAATTATGTGGCGTTCGTAGGAAAATTGCAATAGTGGTTATCGTTTTATCACTTGGCGCTAAACAATAGTGAAAAATGTTTGATAAAAAGAAATTTGAATAAACAATGTGCTTTGCAAGAAACCGGTGAACTAACAAAAAGTCCAGTTTCTACGATTAAGGGTATTGTATTGTATATATTGTAATTGAACATATTTGGCATCAAGTTAAATCAAAAATAAGGGCACAAAATGTTTTTCCTACTTCAAGCGTGTCATTGGTTGAATTAGTAAAAAAAAGTTAAAAATGATATAGCTTGTGAAAGCTGGAAGAATTCCATCCAGCACGTTGTTAAAGCTGAAGGTTCATATATTTATGTAAATAATATAGAACCACTGATAATTTCCTTGTAAACCCCATTCATTCAAACTGTATATTTGTACTTCTTATCCATTTGTTTTTACATGCATCTGTAAATGAACATCTCCAAAAACACTTATAAATTTATTTGCATTAATGAATAAAATTCTTAAGTCCATCGCTGCAACTTATCTTAAATAAAAGGTCAGAATTTTTATATCGCCCACTTAAAACGGCAAAAATCTAGATCGTATATTGTGAGGCAGGCTATATATATATATATATATATATATATATATATATATATATATATATATATATATATATATATATATATATAGCCTGTATTTTAGATAGTATTTTAGATAAATGAGTTGTTAATTACCGACCTAAAAACATCTACACTAACACACTTAGTCCAGCGTTTATATGGTTGGTTTATTCCGTCTAAAAAAAATTCTCTTGCATGCGCCTCAAGCAACAACGCTACAGAGGCTTTCATTCCATATGAGAAAAATTTTCCTCCTCCAGAGGCATTTCTTTAGACCTGTGAAGAAAAAGAAGTCGCAAGACGCTAAAACAAGGTTATAGGGTGGATGTTGTCATTCGATGAATCCATAGTATCCATCGGTAATCGCTGTAACCCTTGTAGACCATGCAACTGTCATGCAAGAGCAAAGTTTTGGTTCTCTATGAATTCGATCTTTTTCTCTAATAGACTGTTTTAGGTTTATGAGCTTCCAACAAATCTCTTCATTAACTACTGACCATTTTTTCATATATGCAATAAGTAAAATTTCTCCCCAGTTCCAAAATCGGTTGCTATCAATTTTTCATAAGAAAACTAAGTTCTCGCCTTTTTGGAGGTGGTAAGTTCTTGTGAATCCACTGCATAGACGTCTGCTTGGTGAGAGGATCCCAATACACCATCCAAATATCGCTACCAGTGACAATTCGCGAAAAATAACTCTTATTTTTGTCTATAACAGCCAAAAGTTTTTAAGGAATTTCTTTCTTTGCCTGTTTCTCCCTGGTGTAAGAAGTTTGAGAATCTATCGTGAAGAGCTTTTTCATGTCTATATCTTCGTGTAAAATCTGGAAAGGTGTAATTTATGATACTCCAACTTCTTTAGCCAGCAGTGAAATCTTCATTCTTCGATGTGACAGTAGCAAATTTTTAACAAATAAGGCGATTTCTTCAGTCCTTGCCTAAACTAGTCTTCTTGATCTGGGATCATTCTGAATTGAGCCTCGGGCCTATCGAAACTGTTTCTATCAAAATTTTATTGAAATGTAAGAAAAGCCGCCATTTCTATATCCCTGGGACATTCTTTCAAGAATGACTTTCGATTCATCTCCCTTTCTAGTGAAAAACTTTCATTTTATGATTTTGAAGAAAAAAATCGTAAACACTGCAAAACGTATAAAATTCTTACGAAATTTCGTCAAAATATTTAGAAAAGCGACTCTATTTTAAAAACCAAGTATTTCTTGCATGATGCCATTTTCATGGCTAAATAATTAACTTAAAAAATATCCTTGTAGCTGAGTTTCCAAACCATCAGATTGGAAAGGTAAATATTCCCGGCTCAAATACTTTTCCTTCTTGAAGTGCCATGTTCGATATGGACGTAGGCGACCCTTTAGCCTTTGTCTGTGGTTGGTGCCTTTTTAAGCGTTCCACAAACAAAGAGAACCTACAGTTTAACACCGGTTCCGAACGATCAAAGTGAGAGGACTTTATTAGAGATGATGCTACGGGTGGTTTACCATTACCTTCCCGAGAGAGATGACCATTACATTGTAAAGGGTTTTTTTTTAAATTTATTATTTTTCGAGATTCGCATAGAACGCAGAGCCTTAACCCACTACGTTAGGTGACCTCTGTTCAAATACTGGTTTAAATAAAAAGTTTTTTTTAAGTTTTGGATAGATTTGTCGCTTACTTTATGAAAATTCATTTTTAAAAAAATAAGAGACGAACTGTAGTTTAACTACCATCTGAGAAAGGTACTGTGTATAGTATATTTTAAGTTCTAAGAAAGTGATTTGGCAAATTGATGCAATAAAAACATTAAACGACCGTTAGGATCTTCGCACGTACCTGGCCGTAACAGGGTCGTAATTGATATATGTATATACCTCTCTTTCAATTTAACATTTTATTGGCTACTTCGTGTTTATAATTATAAAGTTCAATAGTGTCTTAAAATAGCCGAAGCCCTTTCGATCAGAGGCTGCAAATGTTTGTCCGTTGAAGCAAAAGTGATAGTTAAAAGTGTTTATTTAAAGTTAGTGGAGCGAGGCCACGAAAAGTACTTTTCATTGATGGAGACTACTCAGTATATATCACCACTACACCAAACACTTTATTTTTGCACTCGACGCGCGTTTCGCTAACCATGTTAGCTTCATCAGGAGCGATGATTGACTCCTGATGAAGCTAACATGGTTAGCGAAACGCGCGTCGAGTGCAAAAATAAAGTGTTTGGTGTAGTGGTGATATATACTGAGTAGTGTCATTGTGCCAAAGATTCCACATTCCCAACTTAGTTGATGGAGACATCAGCTTTAACAAGCATCCCTGAAAGTACAGTTTGGAAAATTGTAAATAATTCGATAGCGCCTAAAAAAACATGAAAAGACAAAGGTGTGCCGAAATGTACTGATTTCTGCCAAGAAGACTTAACCGCCGCACAGTGATTCGGCAAGAACATGCTAGCGGGACAATATTCATGACGTAATTTCCAGGAACCACTGATAACGACTTGTAAACAACATCCCCCCCCCCATTTAACGAATTCCAAGAATTAATTTGTTTATCACCTCATAAAGGTATCTTATCAGGGGGTCAAAGTAACCCTTATAAGAGAGGTCATTTTCATTTGCAAATCAGTTGCATTTTATGCACACTTGTGATAACATATTTTAAAATTGGTAGCAAAGTGAAACGAGTTTTTTGTGATGGAATATTCTGTTGAAGGTATGTACTCTATTATGACTTATATTTTTTATAAAAAATATGTATACTTTTGGTGTAATATTAATTTGTAAATGTATAGATAAATCCAGCAAATTTTACATTAATTGTAAACTTTAAAAGTAGCAACTTTTTTTATCCACATATATCCACCTAGATTTTTCTATATGTAATACCTACAACATTCAGGCACAGATTCATATATATTATAGACCCCGAAAAGGCCCGAAAGTAAATTATTTTATTTTTTCAGAACGAGTCGTGACTATGACGAAAATGGAGTTTTTTGAAGAATGGCTAAAACATGACAAAACTGAACGAAACAGTGGCATTTTTTATTATATAAGTGAAAAATTCAATATGTCTGATGTTTCTGATGATTCTCTAAAACGACAGCAAAATACAATCAAAAGTGGACTTCTTTAAAGTGTAACAAAGAAATGTTTCTAATCAAACATAAAGATTGGTTAGAGGGATCCGGAATCGAAATAAAGATGTGTGTTAACCAGCCGTGTACTTCAACATCATCAGCGGCTCTTTCCGTAGGGCGACCCAGAAAATCATTTGAAGACTCATCAACGAAAACGAAGAGACGGAGAGTAGAAGATCTTTTGGAATCGCGAAGTGCAAGTGAGCTTATTATAGCAGCTGAGTTAGCTACTCGAAAAGAAGGGCATCGAAGTATTGCTAAACAGATCCATAACGTCGCGGTCAGTGAAACTAGAGAAAAGAATAAGTGTTCTGAGCAAAGTCGGCAGTTAACACCAGACGAAGCTTTAGCTTATTATGTGGACTCGAAATCGACTTCTCACTCATATAAACAAACAAGAAAATAGTCAATGAAAGCGGGACATCAAGTGTATCCATCGTTTTATAGTTTAGGTAAGTCCAAAGCTTCTTGTTATCCTCCTGACGAATATATTTCTGTGACTGAATCTCGAGCTGAAATTAAACTTCACGCGATTTTGGATAAAACGGCTGAATGATTAGTTAAAGCTCAGACGGAAGTCATTAGAAGTGTGTTAGCTCGTTCATATTATACGTTGGTAAGCAAATGGGGCTGTGATGGGAGTTCGGGGCATAGCACGTATAAGCAGAAATTTGAGAACACTAACGCTACAGACGAATTTTTGTTCGTATACTCATTTGTCCCTTTGAGACTGCTTGATGGCGAAACTGTGATCTGGCAAAATCCAAGACCTTCCTCTACTTTATATTGCCGTCCTATTAAGTTTATTTTTGCCAAGGAGACAAAAGAGTTTACGAAAGAAGAAACTTCTAAAATTTTAGATGAAGTAAGTCAGCTTCTTCCAACATTATGTAACGTTGCTGGATCTCAAATCTCTGTTAAACACGATTTGTTGTTGACAATGACTGATGGCAAAGTGTGCAATGCCTTAACAGACACAAGTTCAACACAAAAGTGTTATATTTGCGGTGCCACCCCGTCTACTATGAACGAGGAGTCAAAGAAATATCCCAGTAACGAAGAACGCCTTGCATTTGGTTTATCTACTTTACATGCATAGATCCGCATGTTTGAATGTTTGCTTCACATCAGCTATCGTTTAGAAATAAAAAAGTGGCAAGTCAGGGGAGATAACGACAAAGCTATTGTGAAGCAACGCTCACAAGAGATACAAAAAGTGTTTAAAGATCGTATGGGTCTCATTGTAGATAAACCAAAACCTGGGTATCGTAACACAAACGATGGAAACACAGCACGTAGATTTTTTTCCAAAGCTGAATTGAGCAGCGAAATTACAGGATTAGACGTAAACCTTATTCGTAGATTTCATGTAATTTTAAGAACTTTGTCATCGGGATATGACATAAATTATATAGAATTCGAAAAGTTTTTTGTGTTGATACTAGAAAATTATACCTTGATCTGTATTCGTGGTATTCCATGCCCGTTACTGTGCATAAAATTCTTGTACACAGCGCGGAAGTTATAAAGTCTTTTCTTCTTCCCACTGGACAACTCTCCGAAGAAGCCCAGGAGGCAAGAAATAAAGACTGTCGTAGATTCCGTGAACGGCACACCAGGAAGCGGTCATGTATTGCCACAAATACAGATCTTTTGAGAATGCTTTTAATTACGTCTGATCCTGTTATCAACTCGTATAGAGAATTACCGTGAAGAAAATTTACTTCTTTGCCATCGGAGGTTCTGCAGCTGATTATCCCACCTTCATTGCAATCCGAAACACCATCAGTAAGTCATCATCACGAATTAAATGAGGATGATTATTTACTCTCTGAATATTCTACTGAATGGGAGAGCGGTGATGACGACTCATCTGATGGTGATTAGTAGTTTTAAGTATTTTTTTATTGTAATTATTATTCTTATTTTATTGTGTGTTGTAGTTGCTTATAATTCATGCCTTAGTATATAAGTTATTTAATATTATGTTTCTTTTACTTATACACCTTGTTATTGTAAATAATTGATATATAGATACTGTTATTGTACTAATTTATTTTAAAAGAAATAATATTTTGTAAATTAATAAATGTGGGTACTATCATTATGATTTTTATTTTTTTTCCTAGAAATTTCTTTGTAAACAAACATGATTGTGCTTTTCACACATAATGAGTAGGTAGACGTATGTAGCTAATTAAAGAACAATTAGCGACAATAGTGAACAAATGAGACACATTAGTAAACCACTTCCGTCTTGCAGCTACATATTTTGATTAATACACATACAGTACACATTTTTCAATTTTTTTTTCTTCAAATAGCTTAAGATACCTGGAATATACATAAACAATTGAAATAAGTGAAGAAATAATATTGTCCCGCTAGCTTGTACTAGTCGAGACACTGTGCGCCGCAAAATTTGTGAAATGTATGCAGAACAAAAAGTTCCTACGTTATTGTCACTTTCACGGAGGCTATCCGAGGATAGTTGTGACATAAAATGTTCAAAAAAATAGACAAAAGGCAAGTTATAATGGAATCAGGGCGCTTACAACAACTCAGAATGAAATATTTTGAAAAAATAAATACAGCTAGATCGGAAAATCGAACGATAATCTACCTAGATGACATCCGCGACACACCCAGTAAAGGATGGATTGATATATCCAAAATGCCACATCAAAGCTCCATCAAATAAAGGTAAAAGAATAACTATTTTACATGCGGGGTCAGAAGAACGCTGGATACCAGAATGTCTATTTCTCATAGGTAGATAAGGTACCAAGTTTTCGCCGGTAGAAAAAGGGAAATACAAGCCTTTTTATCCGAACGTGACATATATTTCCATTAAAGTTATACAGTTAAACAATTGTTAGAAGTTTTAAAAAGTTACAATTTTTCAAAGGAATATGTTTGTGATAAAATTGCAAAGGAAGCAGGACACGAAATAATTCGGCTTCCACCATATTATTGTATCTCTAATGCAATCGAGTTGATATGGCATAAAATAAAGTCTAATATACGTGCTCACAATAATACACCCACTTTAAACAGTAGTGTGATTGAGTTGATAAAGACAGAAGTCAAAAATGTTGAAAACTGGAGAAACTGTATACAACACGTCAAAAAAATTGAAAACTCATATAGATGTATGTGCATAAATATAAATAGTTTAGAACCTGTAAAAAAACTTATTATTGATTTGCAGGATAGTAGCGATAGCGAAATTGAACTAGATATTAATTAATAAATAAAATTGTAACATATATACGCGAGGACACTGTACACTGTTTTTAATATATTTGTGTAATTACTATATTGTGTATTATTCACTACACAAAACATTAAAATTCAACTGTCTTATCACAATAAAATTTTAAACCCAACAATTATACAATTAGGTATAGTGCGGCCCTGCACGTTGCCTTGTCATTAAACAGCCATTCACTTTCGAATCTCCTTGAATTTTGAATGGGTATAGGTAGCTAAGTCACTTTCTTAGATCGTGAAAAATACTATACCGAAACATGTCATGGCTAATTTAAATTATTAATTTATTTATTTCATTTTGATAAATAAAATATAGTGAAAATCTGAACAACAGTTCGTCTTTTAATTTTCTTTTTTTTAAAGTTTTTTAAATTTATTTGAAGTCTGCTAGAATATACATTTCTTAATAATTGATTACAACAGCTACAGAAGTTAACCACAAGTTTATTAATGGAGTATAAAACAAAAAGCGTACACATATCCATCTTAAACTTGATTAGAAGTGAAATGTTTCTTCTCTTTCTATTTCTTTATTAAATATCACAGACATACATTATTAAATTTCGGTAAATAATTTTGAAGCAACTTCCCTAGCAACAAACGAAATTAAATCTTGAATTGAAAACTTTGAGACAATCTCTACGTAAAAAAAGTCTTTTATTAAAATATGATCAGCAAATGCGAGAAAAATGATTTAAAAACGCAATAAATTAATTAAAACGACTCAAAAAGTTATAAGTCCTGAGAAGTTGAACAATTTGAAAAGGGGAGAATTGTAATGGGGAGATCTGTAATCCTTAAATGACCAATAAATGGGGTCTGTAAAACTTTTCACATTTGTATAATAACTTGTTGTAAACCCCCCTGTCATTTTCATATGCTTGGATTGCTGGCTGTTGGTATATTTGAACTTTTAATTGAAATAATTTAAAGTTTTTGTGTATACATTTGTTTCAGGTTTCTTATTTGTACAAGCATTAAAATAAATGTTCGTTTTCTTGGGTAATTGCTATACGAAGTACATAAGTCTTGATAAAGTTTCATTATTTCTGTAATAAATTTTCAGAAAAAATGTTGACTTAGCTCGAGTATAATTACAAAATCGTGCTTTTTTTTGTCTACTATAATTATACATACATACAAGGGGAGTAGAAGGATCTACTCTCATAAGGATATAACTGTATAATTAGCGGTGAGAATGAAAAAACATTTCTAAAGGAAGTACAGTTTAGATTTTTTTAAAATATATAATGAATTTTTCTACGGAATAAAATGAATTGCTTGTTAATATTTATTTTACCTCTTTTTAGTGTTCCGTACGGAACACTTATAAGATTAATTCAGTGTCTGTCTACGAATTTTTGTAGGCAATTTTATGACGTGTAAAATGATTTTTTTTCTGTTGCATAACAATGGACAGAAGCTGAGAACTTTAAGCAATAGTGAGCCGAAAGCGTTAAGATCTGAAAAAATGCACTAAAATTGAAGAAAATTGGCGTTGCAGTCAAAACTAGGCTGAGAAAACTCGTTTGCATTATGTTGGTACCCAAAAGTTTCCAAAAATCATAAAAATTTTACGGTATTTACGTTTACAACCGGCATTTGATAGGCTCTTAATTTCTCACGATTACTTGTTTGAACTCAGATGATCATTTTGTTGCTGTTTTATGGAACCGATTATTTATTCTTTTTACTGTTCCTTACGTTATAAAATCGTTTCTGTCTGTCACATCCGATCTTTTATAAAGTTTTAAATTTAATTTACTTACCGAAACATCAGACGCATTTCTAGTGTCACAGTTAAGATAAGAACGATTAAGTTTGCTTTTCTTCTTCTTCGTTTGACTAGGGACCTTTCCTGTTTGTCTTGCCTTATTCTGTGAACCAAGAGAATCGGTTTTGGGCCCATTTCTTGTGTAGTCGTCCTGGTGATCTTATTGATATAAGATTGAGTTTTCACCTGCACTTAAGCCACATACTACAAAAGGCTTTTGTAGCGACGCGAAATTTTTATGCTTTTATAGCACCTAACTCATACATGGATCCAAGAAATAAATTGATGATCTACAAACAAATAATAAAACCAGTACTAATGTATGCAGCACCAATATGGTGCGGCATATCCGACACACAAGCGGAACGACTACAATGCATACAAAACCGCCTGCTAAGATGTGTTACATCCACTGGACGATACATAAAAATCAACGAACTACACGAAATGACAACATGCAAACCATATATAGAAGATATATCTAATAAATTCTACAAATATGAACCACAGATATCTATTTTAACAAGTAATATCACACAACTAAATGAATCAAAACATAAACCATTACACTCTAAATGACCAATTTATTTCGAGGATCGCAATAATATTTGACTAATTTACTTAAAATATTTAAAAAAATACAGTAAAGTAAACAAAAACATAAACAGTAACAAAAAAGTATTAGCGGGTAAGCAGGTAAAACCAGATTGAACAACTTATTAAGGTATAACTAGACAAATATTGTAATTTAAACTAATTGTTAAGTGTTTAAAGACCCCCCCCCCCCCCCCCCCCCCAAATAATAGCGAAGTGTACAGGATGAGTCAACGATAGAGTAAAGTTCATTATCTCATTTGTTTCGGGAATGATGAAAAAATGGTAAGAACAACAGTTTTAGGGAATGTAAGGTGCACAATTTAATATTATTTTTGAGTATACAGGGTACTTCAAAAAAGTACGGCCGATATAAAATATGTTTTTTTAAATGGAACATCCTATTTTTTAATTTATTTTTAAATTTTGTTTAAAATGTCATAACTTCATTATTAATAATGTTATATACCTAAACCTAGTAGTTTTTCTAATATTTCATTTTTTTTTTTAAAAATACTAGTTTTCAGTTTTGTAAAAAATTGCCAGTGGCGCCATTGTTTCTGAAAGTGGAATACTCGTAATTGGTACGAGCGTTCTATAGAGATGAAGAAAGATATATGTAAAGAAATTTGAGTCAGATGCTTCAGGGTGTTCAAAATAAATTTATACGTTTCGACTATTTTAAAATGAAAAATCTCAAATTTTTTAAATGGCACACCCTGTATATTATTATTTTTCTGATAGATTTTACAAAACCCTCCAACTTTTATTAAGTATGTCATATACCTATTTCTAATAGTTTTAAATTTATTTTGAATTTTTCAATTTGTACCCTTTTACCAATACACTTACGCTATAACATCATAGTTGCCAAGACAAATCAAAAATGTAGGCATTTTCTAATTTTGACATGTCTATTAAGCAAGTAACAATAGTTTAATTTGTTGTAGTAAGTGACGCATAAAGGGAATATTTATGGATTTTCCTAAAAATCAATTAATTGATATGGTTTATATACTAGGCGAGGCGGGAAAAATTGTCTTTTGGAAGTAAGGCTTTACGGAGCGAAGTATCCTAATAGACGTATACCATCTAGAAAATCTTTTCAGTGCTTAATGGAACGGTTTGATGGTAGTGGTAGCGTTCAGTATACGAAACGAAAAGTAGTAAACCAGAATGCTACTAATGAGGAAAAAGAAATGGAGATTTTACTTCATATTGAAGATAATCCCCAGGTCAGCAGCCGTCAACTAGCTGACTTATCTGATACATCCCAATCTACGGCTAATCGCACCACGAGAAAATACAATCCCTTTCATATGGAACTACACCAAGAACTTCAAGACCGCGATTTTGAATGAAGAGTAAACTTTTGTACCACCATGAATGGAGCAATAGAGGCAGATCCAAATTTTTTTATCCAAAATAATGTTTTCTGATGAAGCTACTTTTCGCAGAAATGGAGCAGTTGACAGCCATAATATGCATTATTATTCAACAGATAATCCATTTTGGGTCCAGGAAGTTCTAAACCAAAACCACTGGTCACTTAATGTGGTGTGGAATATTAAATTTTCGAATTATTAGTTTATATTTTTTCGGCGAACCGCTTAACGGGCCTAGATATCTAAATTTTTTACAAAACAAATTACCCCAACTTCTTGAAGAAGTTGATGACTTTGAAAGGGAACAAATGTGGATTCAACAAAGATGGAGCTCCTGCTCATTACGGCCGGGAAGTTCGGGAATTCTTAAACGATCGTTACCCAGAAAAATGGTAGGGATGGATTCATTCAGTGGAACCCTCGATCATGTGACTTAACACCTTTAGACTTCTTTTTGTGGGGCTACATTAAAGATCGTGTTTATATGAATCCCTCTACAGCACCAGTAGATACGGAAAATAAGATAAGAGATGCTTGCCGGACAATAATGCCCTTTATGCTGAGGAAAGTGAAGGAAAATATAGTAAAACGACTAAATTATTTTCAAATAGACATATTTTTGATCATTTATTACGTCATAATAATTAACCATTAGATAAGTTAAACTATATTAAAATTATTATTAACTATTTGTTTATGTTTTCACAATAGTATAAATAAATCGAAAATTATTAGAAATAGAACATGTTTAATAAAAGTTTGAGGGTTTTGTAAAATTTATCAGAAAAAATAATAATATACAGGATGTGTCATTTAAAAAATTTGAGATTTTTCAATTTAAAATAGGGGCAATATATAAATTTATTTTTAACACTCTGTAGTATCTAACTCAAATTTCTTTATATATATATATATATATATATATATATATATATATATATATATATATATATTTTCATCTCTATTGAACGCTCGTACCAATTATGAATATTCCATCTTCAGAAACAATGGCGCTACTTGCAATTTTTTACAAAACTAGAAACTATTATTTAAAAAAAAAAATGAAATATTAGAAAAACTATTAGGTTTAGGTATATAACATTATTAATAAAAAAAAATTACGCACATTTTAAAAATAAATTAGAAAATAGCATGTTCCATTTAAAAAAACATATGTTATATCGGCCACACTTTTTTGAAGTGCCCTGTATACTCAAAAATAATTTTAAACTGTATACCTTAACATTCCCTAAAACTATTGTATTTAACTTAAATATAAATAAAAAATGTAAATATAAGATAAACAATGCAATATACTGTAAGTAACTAAGCAATAAATGAGTGATTGATTGTACATAGGAATGAAAGGGAAACAGAGCGAAAGAGATCAAAATATGCGAACAAGAATGAAAGAACCACAATATTATCAACAAACAAGTAAGTCAAGTTATCTTGATAAAACTCTGTACCTGATAAAATCATCAGTTTTTTTGGCATAATTTTTCCTAGTAAAAACAAACAAATAAAATTGGAAGTGACTGGGAATAATTAAAAAACCATTGAGCAAACCTACCCAAAAAATGTCTAACGACAAGCTTGCAGAAAGGTATTTTAAACCAATGAATGTGCATGCATTACACATTGTATTTGTTAGACTTAAAACTAGTAAGTAAGATCAAATTGTATAATTGATTAATAATAAAGGGATTTTTGACTTTGACTTTGGTGATATTTTCCCACATAGTCATCCTTGAATACAACTCTTTGCCAATTTATCTTCGCCATTTTTTCGATGTGTCCATTCCGTTCTCTCTTTCTCGTCCCGGACCATTTTACTACTTCACATAGTTCCTGGGTAGATATATTTGTTTGTAGGTCTCTTGGTGCTATTGCTGTAATCGATCTTAGGATTCTTATTTCTACTTTTCTGACCTTTTCTTTTGCTTTCTTTGTTTCTGCTCTTCATTCTGTAGCGTATGGTAATATGCGGCGCACCATACCGTTATTTATTTTTACTTTGCCTTTATTCACAGACAGTTGTTCTATTATATTGTATCTGCCTGCTACTTGTCGATCTCCAGCATTATGAGTTTATATTTCCCCGAGGGTATTACGCCGGCTTGTGGTTTCGACACCTAAGTATTTGCAATTTATGACTGGTTGAACTAGGAAGATATTTATCTGAAACATGCATCTCCTTGGTTTCCTGGATACCACGATGCATTTTGTTTTCTGGGCTGGTATTTTCATTTTATAGTGTTGAGATGTTATATTAAATCGGTATATTAGTCTTTGTCATCATTTTCATTGCATGCTATTAATACAGCATCGTCTGCCTAACACATCACGTATCCTCATTTGAGTCTTATAGTTTTTATTATGCGGTCCATAACCCGGTTAAACAGGAAGGGGTTAAGTGTTGCATTCCTTCGTTAATCGAATTTCCTCTGTTCGTTGTTCTAAAGTGTCGATTTTAGTGGGATTCTGATTATAGAGGTGAACTATTATTTTCTATGATCTACATAGATATAGCCTTTTCCTTTAATAGGTTGATTATATCTTGTGTCCCGACGCGATCAAAGGCTCTTCCTAGATCTATGGCGCATAAGGAAGCCGGATCATTATATTCTATTGCCTTTTCCATTATTTACCTCAGTATGAGTATTGCAGCAATCTTTCCCTTGTTCTTTCGGAAGTCTTGTTGTTGTTCTGCAATTTCAATGTTTTGTTCTAGTTTGTTTCGGATAAATTTTGGTTAATATTTTTGCGCCGGTGTTTAATAATGAAATTTCTGATCCAAAATGCATCAAGTACCCTCTTTTTGATAGCTTTGATATGCTTTGGTTTTTCCTTTCCTAGGTGCCATATTAAGCGTTCGTAAAATTAGATAGTATGATTCAGTGACAAAATTTTTAATTTAAACCAAAAATATTTTTAACTAATTTATTATAATTTTTTAATATTAAGTAACTAGGGGAATGCCTTCTAAATTTGTAGTAGATTTTTTCTATAGAATATTCTGCTTCTTAAATAAAATTAATAAAGCAACTTTCGAACAAGATAAAGATAAATTAGAAATTAATTATTTTCCCTAGACAAACTTTTGCTAGCGTTTTTAAAAGAGAATCTTGTTATAAGATATAGTTCGTGATTGCAGGGAAAATTATTTAATGGCCAATCAATTGATTAGATGACTTAAAGTTCTGAATAGGTAGCGAAATCTTGAATCGCCTCAAGCAACGAGACGCAGCATCATTAAATAGTTACATTATAAATTTTATACAACTTTCTATATTAATTTTTAAAATCGAGATCTGTAAACTTTTATAATCTTTGGCGAATTTACCGCTAATATTTCAAATTGCCTTTTTATAGAGAAAAATAATACATTGGCTCTAGATTGATTAACAGTTAGCCGTTTTCCATCTATTTGATGTAGGCCTCTTCTATGGCCTTCCAAATTGACCTCTTTTGAGTTCGATGGTATCAGTTTAGCCCTGCCAATTTCCTAAGTCGTGATAGCATCATTGTAATGGTCCTTCTACTTTTCTTTTCCACCACAGGCTCTTGATATTGTAATATTACCGCCCTATTTCTACTTGTGTCGATTGACATGGTCTGCCCACTGCAATTTTCGAGAGCTTATGTCTTTAACTTGTATTTTCTACCTTATGCATTGGCTTGTTTTGTGATCTTCTAGTGTTATATTTAATATTTTTCTTTCAAAAGCTCTTGGGTGTACAGGCAGTTTCTTTATAAGATGTTGTCATATTCTCTAATTTCTTTTTAATACGTAGACTGAAAAGTTTTTGGTTTAACACTTAGATGTCGCTCTTTTCAAAAAATTCATATAATTTTTAGGAAGTACCAGCCTTCAAACGATACGTATCAAAATTTCATGACATTTCGACGATTAGTTTACAAGTTACAGTGGTGTTAGGGACGCTACTTTTGATATTTTCAAAACAATGAAAAAAAAAAACGAATTTCGTGTGTTTATTAAACTGTTTTTTGATGGGGAAAAAATACCATTCAAGCAAAGCAATGGCTTCATAAGTGTTACGGTGACTCTGCCCCTGGCTAATCACTTATCATTTACTGGTATGCTGAATTTAAACGGGGTCGTACAGATGCAAATGATGCTGAACGCTTTGGACGCCCAAATGAGGTGGTTACACCGGAAAACATAAAAAAGTCCACAAAACTGTTATGGATGACCATAAAGTGAAATTGCGTGAGATAGCTGACAACATGAAAATTTGGGCATTAGAAGGGTCTGTTCGAAATGGGTACCGCGTTTGCTCACAGTGGACCAAAAACATTGATGACCTTGAGCGCTGTTTGGACCTGTTTAAGCGCAATAAAAAGGATTTTTTCATGCGATATGTCCATTATGTATCCTGATTTGAGTCTTATGGGTTTTATTATGCGGTCCATAACCCGGTTAAACAGGAAGGGGCTAAGTGAGTCTCCTTGTCGCACTCCTTCGATAATAGGAATTTCCTCTGGTTGTCCTTCTAAAGTGTCGATTTTAGTAGTATTCTAATTATAGAGGTGAACTATTATATTTTATGATCTATATAGATATAGCCTTGTCCTTTAATAGGTTGATTATGTCTTGTGTGCTGACCAATCAAAGGCTCTTCCTAGATCTATGGCGCATAAGGAAGCCGGATCATTATATTATATTGCCTTTTCTGTAATTTGTCTCAGTATGAATATTGTAGCAATCGTTCCCTTGTTCTTTCGGAACTCTTGTTGTTGTTCTGCAATTTCAATATTTTGTTCTAGTTTGTTTCGGATACATTTTGGTTAATATTTTTGTGCAGATTTTTTAATAATGAAACTTCTGACTGGATCAAAGTGCACCGAGTACCCTCTTTCTGATAGCTTTGAGATGCTTGAGATTTTCCTTTCCTAGGTGCCATATTAAAAGTTGGTAAAATTAGATAGTATTAGTCAGTGAGAAAATTTTTAATTTAAATCTAAAATATTTTTAATTAATTTATTATAATTTTTTAATATTAAGTGACCGTCACTTGCTTCTGCCTTCTAAATTTGTAGTAGATATTTTCTATAGAATATTCTGCTTCTTAAATAAAATTAATAAAGCAACTTTCGAACAAGATAAAAATAAATTAGAAATTAATTATTTCCCCTAGACAAACTTTTTCTAGCGTTTTTAAAAGAGAATCTTGTTATAAGATATAGTTCATGATTGCAGGGAAAATTATTTAATGGCCAATAAATTGATTAGATGACTTAAAAGTTCTGAATAGGTAGCGAAATCTTGAAACGCCTCAAGCAAATAGTTACATTATAAATTTCTATATTAATTTTTAAAATCGGGATCTGTAAAACTTTTATAATCTTTGGCGAATTTAACGATAATATTTCAGATTGCCTTTTTTATAGAGAAAATTAATAGACTGGCTCTAGATTGATTAACAGTTAGCCGCTTTCCACTCATTTGATGTAGGCTTCTTGTGTGCCCTTCCAAATTGATTTTATACCTCTGTAACAAATTTTTTTATTTTAAAAGCAATCAACGTATGGAACACTAATTGCGCAAGTTCAACTTGCACTTGACCGGTTATTGTACTTTATGTCCATGGAGACTTTTGATCAGAATGGCTGGAAGCATAACATGCTACATTTTCAACCAATTTGACTGGGATCCAGTTTCCATAAGATTAGTACGGGGTTCTTTATCCTTTACTATAAGTAAACACGATAAGGCAACTATACTGTCGGATGTTACTCATTGGCATGGGGTCGGTTCTAAATTAAAATAAAATATTAATGTGAGCTACGAGCTATACTATACTGCCAAACAATAACCAAGTGCAGCTCGATTTTGGGAGGTTCTTGTTATCAAACTGCACTAAAAAAAATTTTCATAGAGATAGAGCATGTTTTGCAGCGTTCAAGGATATCTCTGCTTCATCATGGTTTAAAGTTCTTCTAGTTATTCTGTATACCAGGCCTACCATAGCGTTGCCATTTAATGTACAGATTTTAACAGCTAATGTTTACGATTGCGCTGTAGCTTGATTTAGCAACTTTCTTCTATTGAACAGTAACTAATTTTTAAAATTTCTCGATAAGTTATCCAAGTTGTAAATTTGGCTACATTTTCTTGCTGTCAAAAGAAATGTTTTTGTTAATTCCTAACTGCGAAAAAAAGTTCTTGATCTCTAACAAGCCAATTCAAATATTAAAAGACTTTTTATTAAGTTGTGAAATATTAAACCTTTTGAAACAAGAAGATCCTAAAGTCATTAAACTATTGTTTTAAGAGCTGATTAATATCTTTACATTTATCTTATGCTCCATTTATAACTTTGATTTAACAAATTTATTAAGAATACGATGGTAGGATACAACGAATTGTATTAGATCAGTGGGTAACCTGCTGAAATATGGACTTTGTCCGTTTTCAGTTGTTTTACATTAACTTCATGTGCCTGAGGAGGATTCCTTGAAAAACGCTACCTGCTTTTAAGCGTTGACTGTATCAACTACTTTGTCGGCTCGAAAGCTGCTGTGTCAGTTTGCGATGGAATAATAGGTAGGCGTACTTAATACAATTCGTTGTATCCTACCATCGTATTCCGTAACTTCTGGGATAAGTACCAGTAAACTATGTTCTCTTGTTTGTCAATCCTAGCCTGACTGACGAGCCGTGATACGACGAAACGCGTCTCAGGATAGATTTGACGAATAGGACAGCAGTAGGTAAGCTGCTGAAATATGGACTTCGTCGTTTTCGACTTCGTTTGATCATATGTTTTTGTATGGCTCTAAATTTGTAACGTAGGTATTTAAGAAAAATCCCATGAAATTCTTAATAGTTAGTTATTTTATATGATATTTTCATAAGTATAATATAAAATACAATACAAATCATTGAATTTCTTATATTAAACTGGTTTTTATTTTACCGTAAAAGATACTTTTGAAGCATTTCTTTAATAAATTTTTATTTAAAAATATTTGAATAAATTGTAAAATGCTAAATGTATGAATATAAGGAGATGTCAAAGTCATTAAATTGTGCTTTAGGAGTTGAAATCAATTTTTACATTTCTTTTGTGTCCCATTTGTGATTGAGATACTTCAACTTTCTTGAGAGCAGCGTAAAGCAGAATATAAATCATTAAACTTTTTATATTCAATTGGTTTATTATTTATTAGTTAAAAAAGGATAATTTTAGATTATAAATTTTGCAAGAATTTTTTATTGTAGTTAAGAAGACAGGCTTTTTTCAAATATAATTTTCCGTATGAGATTTGAAATAAATTGCTTCTATTTCTTAATATTAGTAAAAAAAAATTATTTTGCTGTAATCTTTTGTTGAAATATTACGCCTATTTGAGTAAATCCGAAAAAAAGAGTATTTAGAGCAGTCAGAAACCGAAAAAAAATGTTTGACAAGCACACTAGGTTAGCAGTATTTTTCCGAAAGTATCGAATGTTTGAAATATGATGTCAGGATGGTGCAATCTCAAATTGAGTGTATCGAAAAGGCACAGCTATTTTTATATGTTATTGCTCATAAAACAAAAGTCAAAAATATTTAATAAAGTGAATATTTGTTTTTTATCAAGAGAGCAGCGTAACCATATCATAAAACGATTTAGTGTTTTTAGTACGGAACACTTATGGGATAACTTCGGTGTCTGTCTGTCTGTCTGTCACACCCGATTTTCTCCGAGACTCTTTAACACAGAAAGTTGAAATTTATCTGAAATATAGGAATTGTTAGCCCAATCGAAGCCGTGTAGTTTTGAAAGTTAAACTTTGACTTAAGGGGCTAGTTTTGGGGGGTGCGAAACATAATTTTACCATGTTATCGAGTGGGGTGTCAAATGAAAGCTTGTGAAAATATGAGTTCAAATATATATACATATATATATATATATATATATATATATATATATATATATATATATATATATATATATATGTATATGTATGTATGTAATATTCTCGCAAATTTTTCTTCGTAATATTTTTAAAAAACCACCAAAAATCGCTGCCTACCCCCCATTATCTCAAGAAGTACTGACCAAAACATTTTGAAAAAATTTTGGAATATTTTCCGTAAGGTGTAGATTCAACGAAAATTATCACGAGTGCATTTACTTTTTAGCTGCATTATAGAATAAATTTTCTTTAATTGATTACTTAACATTCAAGTGTATATGTAAATATTAAAAAGTGCAAGTCGGACTTGCGCAATTAGTGTTCCGTACAGGATTGCTTTTAAAATTGAAAAAAAAATGTTACGAAGGTACAAAAATGACTTCACAAAATACGTCTTAAATGAGTTTTCAACAAAGTGTGTTTCCGATCTTTGTTGAAAACTGATGACCTTGAAAAATTTGTTTTTTTTTTATGCCATACAATTGAAAAAATTTCAGCCGTTTCTATATACAGTGCTCTTAAGGGATAGGCCACTCCACATCTCAGGAATAAAGGCTAATTTCGGGAATTTTTTTCAAGATTATAATAAAAGCAGTCGAAAATTTATTTAAAGTACTTTATTAAGCAAATATTTAACTGTCTAAAAATATTTCTTTTATCTTTTTAATTCGAAATGGCCGCTTCCGAATCCAAAACGAGAAACGATTGCTTCCATAGATTTCAACTTAGAACAAACAGCCTAAAAATTTGCGATAATATATATCAATAACTAGTGGGTAACGGAAGGAAATTCGAAAAATGGTGCACATTGGAAAAAAATCTCAATTTTTCACCAAAAAATTTCATAAAAAATTGTTTATAAAAAAGGAAGTTTGTAATCCGTACGTTATCCACTAGTTTTTTGACATATATTAATGAACATTTTTTTTGTCTTCGATTCTGAAGCGGCCATTTTGAATTAAAAGATTAAAAGAAATATTTTTGTGTACTTAAATATTTGTTTAATAAAGCACTTCCAATAAATTTTCGGCTGCATCTATTATACTTCCGAACTTAGCCTTTTTTTCCTGGGACCTTACTCCTTAAGGAATCCTTTAGTTTAGTTGTCACTGTGAGGTACTGTGAATTTCTGAGTCTTACGTGAAAAATATATTCATTATCAGTTATGATAATAAGTAGTCAATGGTTATGAATCGAAATTAGCATATTGTTTAAAATTAAAATGATAAAATGTAAAAGTATTTTTCGGTTTTGTTTTCTTTTTGTATTTAAAGAAAATACTCAATTTTAATTTTAAGTATTAAGAGATATAGACAGGTGTCAAAGATATTACATTTTTATGTTTAATTCGGCATAAACGTTTCAATTTCTTTTATGTCTAATTTATGAATTTAATATACTAATTTTTTCAGAGCAATATAGCAGTTTTATCATATATTAAAATATGCAATATGGTTAAGAATAAATCTATAATATTTTTAGTACCTATACTTAGTTTTAAAATAATGTTTTAAAGCATATTATGAAGCAAAATTTATATCATTAAACTTCACGTATTTAATTAATAACTTAACAGGAAAAAAATACATAACCTTAATCAGATCAATAATTTTGAGAATTTTTTTTTTTGAACTATAGTCTCACTACATGTATGTCAGACAACTATATGAAACAAAGGTAATCATTTAAATCAAATAATAACACAGGCCAACGATGAAAAAACTTTTTTTTAATAATTTTACCTGATTCTTATGTTTTTTGGTGTGCTGAGTCTGAAAATAATAATAAAAAAGTCGTATTACCTATCAATTTTTCACATTTTAACATTTAAAATGTGAAAAGTTTATTTTTTATCATTCGAATGTTATTAGGTTGGCAATAAAATCAGAATTTTATAAGGTTGGCAGTAAAATCAAATGTTATTAGGTTGGCAGTTCCGATAAATGTCAGAGTTGTTTGTTTTCTTCCAGTTAATATAACCTCGTATTGCA
This sequence comes from Pachyrhynchus sulphureomaculatus, assembly GCA_019049505.1. Classification (NCBI taxonomy): domain Eukaryota; kingdom Metazoa; phylum Arthropoda; class Insecta; order Coleoptera; family Curculionidae; genus Pachyrhynchus; species Pachyrhynchus sulphureomaculatus. The sequence goes on from CM032449.1 coordinate 199,030,330, forward strand.
GTGTTTAACCGATGTGCTTTAATTCACACTTAAAGTATGTGGTTGTAAAAACTCTCCCAATACTTCTTATCATAAATGTGGTGAGTTTGTAGTTAAAAAATATCAAAGAAACATTACTGACTTTGTAAAAAAAAGTATACTGCATATTTTGGTGTAGAAATCGGTAATTAAGAAAAATATTGGGCTAATCACAAAGTATGTTATGTTTGTGTCGAGGATCTTAGGAAATGGTATAAGACCGAAAAGAAAACTTTTAGATTTGTTGTACCCATGGAGAGAGCAAGAAAATCATTCAAATGATTGTTATTTTTGCAGCGTTGATGCCTCTGGATATAACTCCAAAAATAAGAATAAGAAAGTCCATCCTAACTTTACTTCAGCTAATCGGCCAGTAGGATATGGACCGGGACTTCCTGTCCCTGAGCTACTTCAGTTTATTGATGACGTTTTACAGTCCAGTCTCGAATTTAATGAAAGTCGACCGGGTAATGATGAGTTTCAATATTCTCTAGAAAATTTAAAACCACGATTGTTTACACAAGCTGAGTTAAATGATTTAGTGTAAGATTTGGGTTTGACTAAGGAAAAAGCAGAATTGGTTGGTTCTAGGCTGAAAGAAAAACATTTATTGGAATCTGGAATATCTATTTACCATTATAGAACAAGAGATCAAAAATGTAGACTAATCAAATAAAAGTACGGTTTAAGTTTTTATTTTTTATGTATCAAATTTTCCCTATTTTGAAATTTAATCGATGTCATATTGTGAGAGAGCTGTGGGTGATACAAAAAAACTGATACCAGATACGGTTTCAGCACCCAGAAATACATAACACTTAGATATATTGGTTTAAAAAGTTTTTACAAATATTTTTTTTGTTGGTCTGTGTAATTAGTTAAAAATAAAAACTTACCTTCTTAACGTGTGAATGTGTATGTTTGTAAATCTATTAAGATTCCTAACAGCACGAGCAAGACTAAACACTTTTTTCTTCGATGGCGTCACGCAAGCGGGAGGAAGTTCAATGTCTTTACATAGATTATCGACGTTCTATATTGTAAATAATAGGTACCATTATGGGAAGTTATAACAATACATAGATATATGTAATTTTACCACTTAAATACAGTTTTTTTATTGTTTCTGAAGAAGAATAAATATTGATTTAAAATTACTTAAAAAATTAAAGTAATTTTTTTCATGATTCTGAATAGAGTTTCATATTCAATTTTTATAGTGCGGAGTGCGTTTTTATTTATTCTTGCTAGCTTTTCAGGATATTCTGTTATTGCGGTTACATGTATTTAAATATAAAGTTATTTTTTCATTTATAAATTACATCATGTATATGATTTAATTCTTAATTCCTTTCAATGAGTTATTTTACTTAAAATATGTTATGTTACTATTACTATATTTCAAATGACAAAGTATCAAAGGACATGCAATCGAATGGACTAATGTTCGAATGGACAATTGTTCGAATGGACAATATTTCGGATGGATAGTTTTTCGAAAACTATTTAATTTATCCTTCTTTTAGTAAAATAATATTTAAAGTATAATAAATATAAAAACTAGGTATGATTCAGTCAAATAGAGGTATGGATATTTATGTTGTATAATAATTATTTGAAGTTATTTAATATGTATACAATGACACTTAAGAATATAATATAAGAGAAGTATTTACATTTGTTTTTCAAAACATTTTATTGAAATAATCTGTAATAAGGGAATTTTAGTAGGTATAGTATTTTTCAAGATCTAAGAAAGTGATTTGGCAAACTGACGCAATAAAAACATTAAAAGACCGTTAGGATTTTCGCACATACCTGGCCTTAACAGGATCGTAATTCATCATCAGATCAGTCTAACATGTTATTGGCTACTTCGTGTTTATAAATATAAAGAATATTCTTCATTTTATCTGCAGTATTATACTAAAATAGTATGTATTATAAAGTTCAATAGTGTCTTAAAATGTCCGAAGCCCTTTCCATCAGAAGCCGCAAATGTTTGCCCGTTGAGGCAAAAGTGATAGTTAAAAGTGTTTATTTAAAGTTAATAGAGCGAGGCCACGGAAAGTACTTTTCATTGATGGAGACATCAGCTTTAACAAGCATCCCTGAAAGTACAGTTTGGAAAATTGTAAATAATTCGATAGAGCCTAAAAAACACGAAAAGACAAATGTATGTAGAACAAAAAGCTTCTACGTTATTGTCACTTTCACGGAGGCTGTCCGAGGATAGTTGTGACATAAAATGTTCCACTACAACTTTATGGCGTATTCTATGGCGTTTGGGGTTTTTGTTCTAAAAAATAGACAAAAGGCCAGTTATAATGGAATCACGGTGCCTAAAACAACTCAGAATGGAATATTTTGAAAAAATAAATACAGCTAGATCGGAAAATCGAACGATAATCTACCTAGATGAGACTTGGTATGACATCCACGACACACCCAGTAAAGGATAGATTGATAAATCCAAAAAATGCCACACCAAAGCTCCATCAAATAACGGTAAAAGAATAACTATTTTACATGCGGGGTCAGAAGAAGGCTAGATACTAGAATGTCTATTTCTAGCAGCCAAGAATATTTCAGATTTCAGCTTGGATTATCATTGCGATACAACTCTTGAAGTTTTTGCAGATTGGCTTCAAAACGAATTAATGCCGAATATACCACCGAATAGCTGTATTGTGATGGATAATGCATCCTATCATAGTCGTCAAATGAATAAGGTATCAAGTTCCACCAGTAGAAAAAGGAAAATACAAGCCTTTTTGTGCGAACATGACATAAATTTCCATGAAAGTTATAGAGTTAAACAATTGTTAGAAGTTTTCAAAAGTTACAATTATTTAAAGGAATATGTTTGTGATAAAATTGCACGAATAATTCGGCTTCCACCATATTATTGCATCTTTAATGCGATCGAGTTGATATGGCATAAAATGGAGTCTTATATACGTGCTCACAATAATACACCCACTTTAAACAGTAGTGTGATTGAGTTGATAAAGACAGAAGTCAAAAATGTAACCGTTGAAAACTGGAGAAACTGAATTCAACACGTCAAAAAAATTTAAAACTCGTATAGATGTACATACATAAATATAAATAGTTTAGAACCTGTAACAAAACTTATTATTGATTTGCAAGATAGTAGCGATAGCGAAATTGAACTAGATATTAATTCACAACTGAAATTGTAACAAATGTACGCGAGGATACTGTACACTCTTTTAATATATTTGTGTAATTACTATATTGTGTATTATTCAGTAAATAAAACATTACAATTCAACTGTCTTATCACAATAAAATTTTAAACCCAAAAATTATACAATCAGGTATAGTGCGGCCCTTCACGATGCCTTGTCATTAAGCAGCCATAAATTAATTGCTTTCGAATCTTGTTGAATTTTGAATGGGTATATGTAACTAAGTCACTTTCTTAAATCGTGAAAAATCTATACCTATAAAGGCCATACTAAAAAGAGGGGTTTTTTGTTATTTTAATCCCTCGTACCTGAAGAACGGCTTGTACACTTGGGTTATTCAATCTTTCAATTATAGCTATTAATTAAGGATTAAGTGAAGCCCAGGTATAGATATTTACGGCAGGCGGATATAAAAACCGAAAAGATGATAAAGTATTAATTATTCTATCTTTTTCCCTTTTAGGAGTTGGATTGAGTTGAGAAAGAGAAAATGGCTTAAAAATATTTAGTTCAGCTTAGCTCAGGTTAGAGAAAATGGCTTTCGAATATTTAGTTAGCTAAATAGGCAAAACCAAGTTGCTTTTAAACGGTTACATATATATCGAAAATAAATCAACGAACACAAGAAAGTACTGGAAATGTGAGTACTTTGTCCAGAAGAAATGTAGAGGCTGAGCCATCAGAGAAGGAGAAATCATCGTCAAAGAAAATGCACACAACCATGAAGAGAATGCCTCTGGAGTGGAAGCTTTAAAAACCAAAAATAAAATTAAAGAATCAGCCAAAACAACCAAATGTACGTCACACTACATGGTTTCGTTATTCACCTCAGATGTCGACCACCTTACTGCAGGAGCTTTACCCACCGTCGACAGTCTCAAACGAACAGTACGGAGTGAGAGAACAAAAAAATATGGAGCCAACAATACCAAACAACCTAGAAGATTGGGATATTCCAGAAAAGTAAAAAGTGACGACCAAAGGCGAGCCTTTCCTTTTGTTCGTTTAGGGACCTAGTAAAGACAGAATAATAATTTTTGCCACCAAAGAGCACCGTGACCTGTTGCAAAGGGCAGAGCATGTCTATATGGATGGCACTTTCAGGACAACCTCTAAAATATTTTACCAGGTATAAACCATACATGCATTTTTCAACTCGTCGTGTTTACCGTTAATTTATGTACTGCTTCCAAACAAGACCAAGGAGACCTACATCAGATTACTGGAAGGTGTATAGAGTTTAGTGCCAGAACTTCGTCTAAAATTATTTCTGATAGACTTAGAAATAGTAATGGTTGTCTCCATAAAAACAGTTTTTCCATTTTCTTCTATTCGAGGATGTTTTTTTTCATTGTCGCCAAGCCCTGTACAGAAGAATACAAAGTTCTCGTTTGATACAAAAATATGACACACAGAGAAATCGTCCAGCAGTTGAAACTTCTGGCAGCTTTAGCCTTTATATCACTGAAACATGTTCAATTGTTTTTTAGTGAGCCGCCGAAACCGTACCTGAAGAAGCAAACGAGGTCGTGGACTAGTTTGAAGAAACACAGATTGGCTCAGTCAGAAGAAATCCCCAGAGACTTCCCATATTTCTTATTGAAATATGGAATTGTTATTTATTAGTTAGTGATGACATCCCAAAAACCAACAATCACATAGAAGGATAGCACATGGCTTTTGAGAGCCAATTATCAGCTTACCATCCAAATATTTGGAAGTTCAATTGAAGCCATCCAGAGAGAACAGGTACTGACAGAAACGAAATTAGCACTTCTCGAAAAAACGAAATACGTCGCTCTTGACCTAAGAATAAAGAATGTCTTACAAAAATTTTGTGAAGATGATCCTACAGAGTTTTTAAGTAATTTAAATGTAAATATTTCTTTGAAAATGTCTATATGGTGCTACAGTATTGACAAAATATGTGACATGTGGCTATTTTTAAGTGTAATTGAATACGTATTAAATAACTTCAAATAACACCCACTAACAAAAATATTTGTAAAAACTTTTTAAACCAATACATCTAAGTGTTATGTATTTTTGGGTGCCGAAACCGTATTTAGTATCAGTTTCTTTTGTATCATCCACAGTTCTGTCACAATATGACTTCGATTAAATTTCAAAATAGGGAAAATTTGATACATAAAAAATAAAAACTTAAACCGTACTTTTATTTGATTAGGCTACAGTTTTTACTCACGATAACATATTTCACTTCAATGCGAATATTTTAGGTCCTTATTTTTTGTATTTCCTTTCCCTTTTCGCTGTGAAGTTTCTTGTATAGTTTTTTCTCGGATGTGATGCATTTTGTTGTTCTCTATGAAGTGGCCAACAGTAATCACCCATCATGTTGATATTCTACCATCCCTGGTACCGTTTCTCCATCTCCTTTATGTCCTGATGGAACCGTTTTCCCTGCTTTTCACTCACATTGCCTAAGTTTTTAGGAAAAAAGTCAAGATGGTTGTGCAAGAAGTGGACCTTAAGGCTCATCAGACAACCCAGATTTTTGAACTTGTCTATCATATTATCTACGATAAGTTCATAGGGTTTTTCACATTGCCCAAAAACTTAGTTATAACTTCTTTAAATGATATCCAAGCCTCCTTTTCCTTTGTAATCATCCTTGCTTCAAAGTTGGAATCGAACATCATTTTACGAATATCAGACCCAACGAAAACCCCTTCTTTCAGTTTGGCTTCTGATAAATGAGGAAATCTTTTACACAAATATTTAAAACATTTACCATCTTTAGGCAAGGCTTTCACAAATTGTTTCATTAAGCCTAACTTGATATGTAGTGGTGGTAGAAGAATCTTTTTTGGGTCTACTAAAGTTTTATGCAAAATGTTCTTCTCACCAGGTGTTAAAGTTTTTCTTACGGGCCATTGTTTTTTGGACCAATGTTGATCCCTCTGCTGTCCCACTCACATATAAAACATGGAAACTTTGTAAATCCCTTTTGTTGACCAAGCATCATGGAGACAACTCTTAAAAAAAAAAAATTCTGTAAAATCATGTTAAGATTTTCGTAAGTTTCCTTCATATGGACTGAATGAGCAACAGGCAGTGAAACATAAGTATTTCCGTTGTGCAACAGAACGCTTTTTAAACTAGTTTTTGATGAGTCTATGAAAAGCCTCCAATCTTCCTACTTGTACTCAATGCCAAATGCGTTCATTAGACTACCAATATCATGGCAGTAAACCAAATCCTCTTCCTGCTTAAAAAACTGAGCCAACTGTTGATGTCTTGTTCTATAATGGTAAATAGGCGTTCCAGATTCCAATAAATGTTTTTCTATCAGTCTAGAACCAAGCAATTCTGCTTTTTCGCTAGTCAAACCTAAATCTCTCACTAATTCATTTAACTCAGCTTCTGTAAACAATTGTGGTTTTAAATTTTCTAGAGAACATTGAAACTCATCATCATCCGGTGCGGACGAAGATTTCTTTTCTTTCTTATACCATTTCCTAAGGTCCTCGACACAAACATAACATACTTTGTGAGGAGCCCAACATTTTTCTTGATTACCGATTTCTACATCAAAATATGCAAAGTATACTTTTTTTTACAAAGTCAGTAATGTTTCTTTGATGTTTTTTAACTACAAACTCATCACATATATAACGAAAAGTGTTGGAAGAGTTTTTACAACCACGATTACCCATACTTTGAGTGTGAATTAAAGCACATGGGTTAAACACTGTAATGCGAGGTTATATTAACTGGAAGAAAACAAACAGCTGTGGCATTTATCGGAACTGCCAACCTAATAACATTTGATTTTACTGCCAACCTTAAAAAATGCTGATTTTATTGCCAACCTAATAACATTCGAATGATAAAAAATAAACTTTTTACATTTTGAATATTAAAATGTGAAAAATTAGTGGGTGAAACGACTTTTTTATTATTATTTTCTGACTCAGCACACCAAAAAACATAGGAATCACGTAAAATTATTAAAAAAGTTTTTTCATCGTTGTTCTGTTTATTTATTACACAACATAAATATCTATACCTCTGTTTTACTTAATCCTACGTAGTTCTTGCATCTATTATATTTTAAATATTATCTTTCTAAAAGAAGTATAAATTAAATAGTTTTCGAAAAACTGTCCATTCGAAATATTCTCCGTTCGAATAATTGTCCATTCGAACATGAGTCCGTTCGATTATATGTCCTTCGAAAATTTGTCTTTCGAAATTGTGTCTTTCGATATTTGGTCCGGGATCCGTTACAACTACCATCTTTTACATTATTTAAAGAGTTCTAAATATGTCGTCGCATATAAACATTTTAAACGGCGGAGACACTAAAGTTGTAAAACATTCTTCATGGTTCAAGTTAAAACAACTTTTTAAGATACTCTTATGACTTCGCTATCGTGAAGTACTTTAAATTAAGATTGTAATAGTAAAATAAAACACTTATATTTTTTACAATAATGATCTGACTACCAAACCATTTTATGGGGCTTCTTGTATTATTTTGTGTATGTCTGAGTATATTTCACTAATTTTAGGAATTATTGTCATATTTAAACCAAATTAGACCTAAAATAAATTCTGATTTTAACTTAAATATATGACGTAGTACTGTAATTATCCTTAAGACACCATTTTCCAATAGCGATTTAATCAGAAACATTTTTACATCATTTAGATAGATTTTAAGAAGAGAAGAATTTTTAAAATTCATAAAGTTTTTTGTGCGATTTTAAGCAAAGCGGAAATAATACAGTCGATTTTTTTTTGGAAAAAAACTTATAACAATCTTCAGTTGATAAGCGGAAGTAGACATTGATGAATGTCCTTTATTAACTAAATAAATTATTCACGAAAATACCGACCTCCATACTTGAATGTATATGATATCATTTTTCTTCTAGTAATTATTATATTTTGTCAGTTGACCTTATTCATCGATCACATAAAATAATGCATTCTTAGAAGGGTTTGGATAAAGGGTTTTTTTTTTTTATTTTATTAAGATTTATTGACAGTGTAGATTTCGTACGATTTTACAAGAATTAAAATATTTTTGAGAGCACTAATAAAAAAGAAATTTAAAAAAAATATCAAATAATATCAGGTAGTACAATTCATTAAAATTTATGGTACTTTATGATTAGTATTTGTAGTTGTGACTTTTTCAGATTTCTTCCAGGATCAAAAAGTCATTTTCCCTGATATTGTTGTGACGATTACGAAGGAACTCATAATATTGTCAAGTGTGTATTGAACACCTGAAGACTGCAATAATACTTCCATATTATCATCGTTGTGGGGTTAGTGTGAACGAACAAATCTGAAGCTTGCAGGGGAAATTGAGAGAAAATGTACATTTGGATATATCCGTTGCTACCTTTCAATTCCTAAGTAGAACTAAAAGTAGAGTTAAAATAAAAATTTACTTTCTTTTGACAGGCTCTCACCTGTTCAATGATGCCAGAGATTTTTAGGTCTCCTGCCTTCTCTTTGTTTCAGTTTTTTTTTTATTGTTTTCCAACTTCTTCAACTTAGCTGTGGTTTCGCGTTTTCGGTTCTTGTAGTCCTGCACCGCCTTTTTTATCGACCTTTCCTTAGCTGCTTCACGACAAAGTACTTCATGAACAGAAGGTAATCCAGAAGAATCTATAATGTGTCTTTGCCACAGATCTTGGTTCGCTACTGGCTTTCGAGGTGACGTAACCCAAACTAATATATTCGGCTCTTTTTAAGTTTAATTTTTTTTAAGTTAACCTTGGACCAAACCTATAGTAAAGTCTGCTGTTTGAATAATTAACTGCAATAATATCTGAAGTCCAAATTGAAAACCTTTGGTTCCTTGTAAAGAGAAAGCTCAGAGGAAAGACTCTGTGGACTTTGACTCAATTGTTCCGTGAAATTCTAAAAATTTGCAGCAAAAAATGTTCTCGAAACATATTTTTTCAAGAGTACGGTCACATTGTTACTTAACAGATTGTACAGGGTGAGTCAACGATAGACTAAAGTTCATATTTCTCATTTGTTTCGGGGATGACGAAAAAATGTTAAATGCAATAGTTTTAGAAAATGTTAAGGTGCATAGTTTAAAATTATTTTTGAGTATACAGGCTACTTCAAAAAATGTGTGGCCGATATAAAATATGTTTTTTTAAATGGAACATCCTATTTTCTAATTTATTTTTAAATTCTGCGTAAAATATTATAACCTGTTTATTAATAACGTTATATACCTTAATCTAGTAGTTTTTTATAATATTTTGATTTTTTTAAAAAAATACTAGTTTTCAGTTTTGTAAAAAATTGCCAGTAGTGCCATTGTTTCTGAAGGTGGAATACTCACAATTGGTACGAGTCTTCTATAGGGATGAAAAAAAGATATATGTAAAGAAATTTTAGTTAGATGCTATAGGGTGTTCAAAATAAATTTATACATTTCGACTATTTTAAATTGAAAAATCTCAAATTTTTTAAACGGCACACCATTTTTTCTGATAGATTTTACAAAACTTTCCAACTTTTATTAAGTATGTCATATACCTGTCTCTAATAGTTTTCGATTTATTTTGAATTTTTACCCTTGTTTTTAATACACTTACGCTTTTATGAAAACATAAACAAACAGTTAATAATAATTTTAATATAGTTTAAATTATCTAATGATTAATTATTATGACGTAATAAATGTTCAGAAATATGCCCGTCTACTTGAAAACACATGTTTAGTCGTTTTACTATATTTTCCTTCACTTTCCTTAGCATAAAGGGCGTTATTGTCCTGCACGTATCCCGTATCCTATTTTCCATATCTACTGGTGTTGTAGGGGGATTCACATAACCACGATCTTTAATGTAGCCCCACAAAAAGAAGTCTAAAGGTGTTAAGTCACATGATCGAGGCAGCCACTGAATGAATCCATCCCTACCTATCCATTTTTGTGGGTAACGATCGTTTAAAAATTCCCGAACTTCCTGGTGGTAATGAACAGGAGCTCCATCTTATTGAATCCACATTTGTTCCTTTTCAAAGTTATTAACTTCTTCAAGAAGCTGGGGTAATTCGTTTTCCAAAAAATTTAGATATCTAGGCCCGTTAAGCGGTTCGCGGAAAAATTATGGACTAATAATTCGAAAAGTTAATATTCCACGCCGTACATTAAGCGACTAATGGTTTTGGTTTTGAACTTCCCGGAGCCAAAATGGATTAACTGTTGAATAATAATGCATGTTATGGTTGTTAACTGCTCCATTACTGCGAAAAGTAGCTTCATCAGAAAACATTATTTTGGATAAAAATTTGGATCGGCCTCTATTGCTCCATTCATGGTGGTGCAAAAGTTTACTTGTCGTTCAAAATCGCGGTCTTGAAGTTCTTGGTTTAGTTCTTTATGAAAGGGATGTATTTTCTCGTGGTGCGATTAGCCGTAGACTGGATCTGTCAGATAAGTCAGCTAATTGACGGCTGCTGACCTGGGGATTATCTTCAACATGAAGTAAAATCTCCATTTCTTTTTCCTCATTGATAGCATTCTGGTTTACTACTTTCCGCTTCGTATACTCAACGCTACCACTACCATCAAACCGTTCCATTAAGCACTGAAAAGATTTTCTAGATGGTATACGTCTATTAGGGTATTTCGCTCCGTAAAGCTTTACTGCCAAAAGACAATTTTTTCCCGCCTCGCCCAGTATATAAACCATACCAATTAATCACTTTTCAGGAAAATCCATAACTATTACCTTTATACGTCAGTTACTACAACAAATTAAACTATTCCTATTTGCTTAATAGACAGGTCAAGATTTGACAATGCCTACATTTTTTTTTTGATGTTATAGCAAGTTTATAAAAAAACGAGGGTAAAATTTGAAAAATTCAAAATAAATCGAAATCTATATGACATACTTAAAAAATCTATCAGAAAAAAATAATAATATACAGAGTGTGCCATTTAAAAAAATTTGAGATTTTTCAATTTAAAATAGTCGAAATGCATAAATTTATTTTGAATACCCTGTAGCATCTAACTGAAATTTTTTTATGTATATCTTTTTTCATCTCTATAGAACGCTCGTACCAATTATGAGTATTCCACCATCAGAAACAATGGCGCTACTGGCAATTTTTTACAAAATTAAAACCCAGTATTTTTTTAAAAAAGTCGAAATATTAGATAAACTACTAGGTTTAGGAATATAACATTATTAATAAAAAAGTTATAAATTTTACGTAGAATTTAAAAATAAATTAGAAAAAAAATACATATGTTATTTCGGCCACAGTTTTTTGAAGTACCCTGTATACTCAAAAATAATTTTAAACTGTGCACCTTAACATTCCCTAAAACTATTCTATTTAACATTTTTTCGTCATTTCCGAAACAAATGAGATAATGAACTTTACTCTATCGTTGACTCACCCTGTATATGTTTGAACGAACTTTATATTGTTAATAATTTTAGTTTTTGAGTAATAATCTTTTTGACTTGTTTATAAAATTTTTGCTATATAAATTTATTTTATTGAACAAATAAAATATTTTTTGTTGTTAGTAAATATTACCCAAATAATATTACTTTCCCATTAACTAAAAATTAACGAATAATAATCGGAAAGAAGTCAATCGACTTCAAGATTGATTTAAAACACATATGATCTATATGGTCACTATTTAGAAGTTATGGATCTAATAATTTACTAAATTCTCACAAGGTTATTATCCTCTTAACGAAAAATCAACATATATCTCCCCATCTAGAGCTGTATGTTAGTAATCACTACTACACAAATTTCATTAAGGGAGTCATCCATCACTTGATTGGTTTATATAGGTTGACGTGTAACGTCCGTGTCGTCTTACTTCACATTTAACAATGTCTCGAAGTAATTGGATGTTAAACAAATTTTGCTTTTACCGTAAACATACGCTTTTAGGGAGTAATTAAATAAGGGGTATGAGAAGCACTTTGGTTTGTGGTGAAGAAGAAGGAAAAAGAAAATATGTTAAGGTAATAATATTGAAATATAGGGTAAATTTAATTGCGATAATGAAAATGTGTATAATAAAAATAAAAACTATATTTTTGTACATTTTATCAGTAAAATAATCAAAAACTATAATTTGTCATAAACATATATCCAAAAAATAGTATTGACCTGAAATTTCTTATAATTTTAGGATGTCATGTGGTTAGACAAGGTAATAAAAATAAAGTGTGTATTAAAACAGTCATTCTTTTATTGTGTTACCATGACGACGAAGTGTTTGTCAACATTACTTACTTATTATATCGTCTTTGATAAATAGAAAGAAGTGGAGGAAATCTCACCAATATATATATATATATATATATATATATATATATATATATGTATAAATCAGAAGCGGGATTATGAGATATCGGTCCGTATGAGGATATGAAACTCAATTATTTCTTACAATTCAATATTTCGTCAATTTATTGTTGAAATCATCAGGAGTTAACTGCAAAATAAATCTTTACTATTTACGTGTACACAACTCTACAATAACTTATTGATATATATATATATATATATATATATATATATATATATATATATATATGTATGTATATATATATATATATATATATATATATATATATATATGTATATATATATATATATATATATATATATATGTATATATATATATATATATATATATATATATATATATATATATATGTATATATATATATATATATATATATATATATATGTATATATATATATATATATATATATATATACATATTTATATATATATATATATATATATATATATATATATATATATATATATATATATATATACATATTTATATATATATATATATACATATTTATATATATATATATATATATATATATATATATATATATATATATATATATATATATATATATATATATATATATATATATATATATATATATATATATATATAATATATATATATATATATATATATATATATATATATATATATATATATATATATATATATATATATATATATAGTCTTTGAAAATTAAGTCATTATAACACACATACAACATTCAAAAACAAAACGCTTCAAGCGTTTTATAAGATATAGAAAAATCATACCAACAACAAAAATCTAACCTAAAAATCATTACTAAATTATCAAATATGTACAAAAATAAGGATTAATCCATTATAGACTGAACAAAACATATATAGTAAATCCCAAGATATAAGATTCTACTTTTTTGCCTTTTCAGTGGGGCAATAAACGACCCTATTAAGGTTTTGTGCATAGTTGCCAGGTATTACGATAAACGTATTTTTATTTTACCTGCTTTGTATACCGCCCTCACTTGCTCCTGCAATCATACTGGATCTATTTTTATCTATATATTTACTACCTGGCAATCCGTTTTGGAGCCTTTTAAGTATTTAATAATGTAGACCTAATGACCACAGGTCCCCATTAAGATTCGAAAGATACTTTTTATTATTTTTATTTTTAGTTTTACTTACAACTTACAACGAAACGGTTCTACTTTAATTATGTGGCGCCCGTGGGAAAATTGCAATAGTGGCTATAGCAAGAGACAACATTTATCACTTGACGCTAAATAAATAGTGAACAATGTTTACGATAGTTTGGTAAAAAGAAATTTGAATAAACAAAGTGCTTTGCAAGATACCAGTGAACTAACAAAAATCCTAATTTCTACGATTAAGGGTATTGTAGGAAAAACCATCACTCAGGAACAGGAAAAAACAAAAAGATTTTCAAATACATCATGTAGACGATTGTGAAAAAGACGTCATCAGGAGAAAACTATATTCTATGTATGAAGAGCAGTTGGTGCCGACACTAGACCAAATAAAATTAAGACTGGTGCAGGACGGGACTAATATACATTGTGGCCGATGAACTCTTCACAGAATTCTCTTAAGAATGGGATTCACGTTCCGAAAAATCAACAAAAGACAAGTAGTGATGGAGTCACAAAGATTACGAATTTTGCGACATACTTATTTACAAGAAATTAAAAAGTATCAATCAGAGAATTGGCCAATAATTTACCTTGCAGAAACATGGTTCGATACCCATGACACTGTGCAAAAAGGGTGGCTTGACAGCAGTACAAAATACGAACGCACCCTCAAATAAAGGTAAACGAATAACCATTTTGCATGCTGGATCTGAAAGGGGCTGGGTTTCAAATTTTCTGTTATTATCTGCAAAAATCATAAAAGATTCTAGTTTGTACTATCACAAAGACACGACTGCAGAACTTTTTGAAAATTGGTTTCAAAATTCCCTTTTGTCAAATGTTCCCGACCAGAGTGTTATAGTTATGGATAATGCAAGTTACCATAGTCGCCTACTAAATAAGGTTTCTAATGCACACCAAATCGGAAATACAAGAATATATGTTAGAAAATGACATTTATTTTGACTTTAGTTATAAAAAATGTGATCTTTTGGAAGTTTTAAAAGACTATAAATTAAAAAGAAATATGATTGTGATACTATGGCTGAGAAAATGGGACTCACTGTTTTGCGGCTTCCTCCGTATTATTGTGTGTTTAAAGCAATTGAACATATTTGGCATTAAGTTAAATCAAAAATAAGGGCACAAAATGTCTCTCCTACTTTAAGCGTGTCAGTGGTTGAATTTGTAAAAAAAGTTATAAATGATATACCTTGTGAAAGCTGGAAGAATTCCATTCAGCACGTTGTTAATGTTGAAGATTCATATATTTATGTAAATAATATAAAACCAATGATAATTACCTCAGCTGATGACAGTGATAGTGAAACCGAATTAGGCTTAGGTTAAAATATAATATGTCTCCTCTTGTAAACCCCATTCATGCAAACTGTATATTTGTACTTCTTATCCATTTGTTTTTACATGCATCTATGTATAAATAAACATCTCCAAAAACACTTATAATTTTATTTATTTGCATTAATGAATAAAATTCTTAAGTCCATCTCGCAACCTATCATAAACAAAAGGTCAGAATTTTTATATTGCCCACTTAAAACGGCAAAAAATCAGGATCTTATATTTTGGGACAGGTTATACACTGTACTGCAACTCACGAAACAACTAAAGATGTTTACCGTGTAAAATTTTATCTAGTTAGTATATTTGTTTTTTTTTTTGATTCTGTTAATAATATAACAACTTACCCCATTGGTCCTTGCTAGTGTGTTCAAATACTAATTATATCTGTTCACTTATTGTTTTAAAATGTTACAATAGAGAGTAAGTTGTTATATTAATAACAATAGAATAAAAAAAAACAAAATTATAAAAAAAATTACACGGTAAACATCTTTAGCTGGTTCGTGAGTGGCAGTGCAGTGTATATGTTTTGTTAAGTTTATAATGGATTAACTCTTATTTTCGTACGTATTTGATAATTTAGTAATGATTTTTATATTAGATTTTTGTTGATGGTACGATTTTTCTATATTTTGTGAAACGCTACACTGGTGAGCTAAAAAAACGACTTAAATGACTTTTCTTCATTTAATACCGATCCATACATTCAATTTTCTAACAGTATTATTTCTGGTATCATTAGAATGCTGATTTTCTACTCTTCCCAGTAATACCAAAAACATTTGGATTTCCAAAAGGTTTTCCTGATTAAAACGGTTTTACTCAATAGAACCATTTTTCCTCTCGCTTCGCAACGTACTCGTTGCGCGCTATTTATACGTATAAAAACACATGCAACTGCATTTTCATTCCTTTATCTGAACTTGAACCGTCAACATCTCTGCTATACCTGCTCACTAATACGTCATCGGAAAACGAATATAACCCCGGAAGAAACGGCACAAGTTATTGCCATATTACAAGAAAGGCATAGTCAACGTGTAGTCGCTACGCAACTGCACCTGAGCCAGTCATCTGTCTCCAGAGCCTACAGACGTTACCAAGAGACTGGCGCCTTTACACGGAGACCAGGATCAGGAAGAGGAGGTGCACCTCGGAGCGTGGCGACCGCTTCATTGTCAACACAATTCTGAGAAATCGTTACTTGACGGGCGTTGAGGTCCAGCAGGAGCTCCGACAAGTTCGTGGTCGGGCTGTCAGTCATTGGACAGCCGAAAGAAGACTTAAAGAAGCTGACCTAACTCCGAAGAGACCAGTTAATGGACCTAAATCGACAGAAATCCATCGACAAGCGCGACTGAGATTGGTCCGAGAACATGGCGACTGGACTTTAGAGCAATGGCGCTCCGTTTTATTCTTCGACGAGTCCCGAATATCCCTACATGGCAATGATGGAAGAAAACGTGTCTATAGGAGGTCTGTGGAGCGATATGCGCAGTGCTGCATTTATAAAACGATCGCCTATGGAGGAGGTTCTGTCATGGTGTGGGAAGGCATCTCACTGGATTCTAAAATCAATTTGGTTTTCGTGACTGATGAGTCTCGTAGCGGTGAATTAACTGCTCATCGGTACATCGACGAGATCCTGCAGGAACAAGTCGTTCCTTACGCTGTGTTTGTTGGTGATGGTTTTATGCTAATGCACGACAATGCGAGGCCACATGCTGCTGCATCGGTGCGGAAGTGGAAATACCCACATTAGACTGGCCTGCCCGGAGCCCGTGTCCTCAATCCAATCGAGTACATGTGAGATGAGCTCAAAAGATAGATTCGAGCCAGAAATCTAGCTTCTGTATAGTTGTGGGACTTAAAGGTTGTGATGGCGGAGGAGTGGGGAAGAATCCCACAGTCAATGGTGAAAAAGCTCAGCCGCTCCATGAAAAACCGGTTGGAAGCGGTAATGAGGGCTAGGGGGGTAATACAAATATTAATTTTGGTTTTTATCGATAAATTTAATTTTATTAGATTTAAAATTTGTGTAATTGTTCCTTTCTCTTACCCCTATTTTCATTCCTTGTTCCCCTTGTTTCCCCTTTCAATCATTTTAATCAGTAAAAAGCATGAGGTACTGTGGAATTTGATATCATTAGAAAGAGAATAAAATGGGCTAAATTCTAGGATCCGTGTTAAATGAAGCCAACTGAGTCGTTTTTTTTTACTCATCAGTATATATATATATATATATATATATATATATATATATATATATATATATATATATATATATATATATATATATATATATACCGAGTGACACAGCCAACGTGTAACACCCTGTAATTTTTTTATTTTGAAAGTTACATATTTGCATTTTTAGACACCAGAATGGGACATTATTAGGCTTTTTTATCACTTAAGAAATATTTTTAACTACTTTCGGTTTAACCGAAAGTGACTGCAACTTTCTTATTTTTAATGGAACTCTGTATATTTTTTTTTATCAATTTCAGTTCGCTTTAAAATTCTCTTTCTAACGATGTATCACAAGTTGATATTTGTTTGACAGGTAACAGGCAAAAACTGATTTAAACTCTTAGACTTAGGCGGCCATGGCGGATATACTAGCCATTGTTTTTGTTCGTTTTATTTCACTTTGGAAAGAATTTAAGACTATCCATTTATCGTGCCATTTTCGCCAGTCTAAGTGGCTCCTACAAAATTTTATGCTTTACATTCAGTTACAGAATTTTCACTTTAAATAATGATCAATACCATCGAAAATAAGATAGGAACACATATTTTTTATTTAACTTAGTTACACATTACAGGCTTTTTGCCAACATATCTAACAGAATTATCTAGTGATAGTTTAGATTTAATATTATTTTCGGAAAATAAGAAACCTATTTATTAAATAAATATTTAAATGCAAATAATAAAACCAAAACATTTAATAAGAAGAAAAACACAACAAAACCGATAATTGTAATTAATTAATATTAGAAAGAAGTAATATTTTAACTAAGTAACACAATAAATATAAATAGGTAAAACTATTTTATACTAGATATAAATTTGCTAGGTATTTATTCCAAATGTTCAAAATGCTGTCCGTTGCTCAACAACAGTGCCTCGAATCGCTTCGTCCAACTTTTGGTAATGAATCTGGTACATAAAAAAAATAAAGGTCATCAGTTTTCAGTAAAGATTGGAAACAAACTTTGCTGAAAACTCATTTGGGGTATGTTTTGTGAAGTCACTGATGATTTTATACAATTTTTTTTATTTTTAAAAGCAATCAACGTACGGAACACTTATTGCGCAAGTTTAACTTGCCCTTGACCGGTTATTTTAAATAAAAATGTTTTATCACTGCATTCGTTCCTCGTTTAATATACACATAAGAAGTTTTATCTCTTAACTAGTATATTGTTCTGAGACGAAACGGCCGATACATTCGGACAGCAGTGTATTTTTGATATAAACGAAGATTTAAAAGAAAATCAGGGAAAAAAAGGGCCTGACAAAATCTACATTTTAATAAAAAATGAAGATTTAGGGAAAAGTTCCCTATGCTTCAAAACATTATCTAACATCGCTTGACAATAAGTATTTTTCTCACGTTTTTTCAGGCATATATAAATATGCTGAACTAAAAATACGTCGGCTTTATTATGCGAGGGCTTTGTTTTATTTAGATAATACCAGGTACTTTTCAGTGAGTCTTTTATTTTAAATGAGAGTGTTTTCCATTGTCGGAGATAAAAAGGTATTTTTTATTACCTTTAAATCAAATATTCAAAAGTTTCATAAGCTTTGTTACGTTATCGCTGAAATGATATTGAAATTTAGAAAGAGAGTTGATAACAACCATGGAAAATATATTGGGATAACTGGGAAGTTATGAACATATGGATAGTAGCTTATGCACTTATATTATAGTATTTTTCACGATCTAAGAAAGTGACTTAGCTACCTATACCCATTCAAAATTCAACAAGATTTGAAAGTGATTAATTTATGGCTGTTTAATGATAAGGCATCGTGCAGGGCCTCACTATACCTGATTGTATAACTGTTGGGTTTAAAACTTTATTGTGATAAGAATTTTAATGTTTTGTATACTAAATAATACACAATATAGTAATTACACAAATATATTAAAACAGTGTACAGTGTCCCCGCGTACATGTTACAGTTTTAGTTATTAATTAATATCTAGTTCAATTTCGCTATCACTACTATCTTGCAAATCAATAATAAGTTTTTTTTTACAGATTTTAAACTATTTGTATTTATGTACATACATCTATATGAATTTTCATTTTTTTTTTGACGTGTTGAATACAGTTTCTCTAGTTTTCAACGGTTACATTTTTGACTTCTGTCTTTATCGACTCAATCACACTACTGTTTAAAGTGTGTGTACTATTTTGAGAACGTATATTAGATTTTATTTTATGCCATATCAACTCGATCGCATTAAAGATACAATAATATAGTGGAAGCCGAATTATTTCGTATCCTGCTTCCTTTGCAATTTTATCACAAACATATTCCTTTGAAAAATTGTAACTTTTTAAAACTTCTAACAATTGTTTAACTGTATAACTTTTGTAGAAATATATGTCACGTTCGCACAAAAAGGCTTGTATTACCCTTTTTCTACTGGTGGAACTTGGTACCTTATTCATTTGGCGACTATGATAGGATGCATTATCCATCACAATACAGTTATTCGGTGGTATATTCGGCATTAATTGGTTTTGAAGCCAACTTCAAAAACTTCAGCGGTTGTATCACAATGATAATTCAAACTGGAATGTGAAATATTCTTGGCTGCTAGAAGTAGACATTGTGGTATCCAGCCTTCTTCTGACCCCGCATGTAATAGTTATTATTTTACCTTTATTTGATGGAGCTTTGGTGTTACATTTTTTGGATTTATCAATCCATCCTTTACTGGGTGTGTCGTGGGTGTCATACCAAGTCTCATCTAGGTAGATTATCATTCGATTTTCCGATCTAGCTGTATTTATTTTTTCAAGATATTCCATTCTGAGTTGTAAGCGCCCTGATTCCATTATAACTTTCCTTTTGTCTATTTTTTTGAACATTTTATGTCACAACTATCCTCGGATAGCCTCCGTGAAAGTGACAATAACGTAGGAACTTTTTGTTCTGCATACATTTCATAAATTTTGCGACGGATTAAGTCTTCTTGACAGAAATCAATACATTTCGACACGCCTTTGTCTTTTCGTGTTTTTTTAGGAGCTATCGAATTATTTACAATTTTTCAAACTGTACTTTCGGGGATGCTTGTTAAAGCTGATGTCTCCATCAATGAAAAGTACTTTTCGTGGCCTCGCTCCACTAACTTTAAATAAACACTTTTAACTATTACTTTTGCCTCAACGGGCAAACATTTGCGGTTTTTGATGGAAAGGGCTTCGGACATTTTAAGACACTATTGAACTTTATAATACACGCTATTTCAGTATAATACTGCAGATAAAATGGAGAATATTCTTTATATTTATAAACACGAAGTAGCCAATAAAATGTTAGATTGAAAGAGAGGTATATATGTATATATATACAGTCGACACTGTTTATAGTGAAACTCTATATAGTGAAAAACTCTTTATAGTGCAATTTTTTCAAGACCTAGAATATTTTAATGAAATTTCATGTAAAAAGCCCTGCATATAGTGAATCTGTAAAATAGTAACACTCTATATAATAAAATTTTTACCGGAATTTTATGTATAAATTTTTATACATTTATTGAGATCTTGGCCATTTCGGGTTTCCCATTTTTATCTAACATTAGCACGAATTCCATTTTATGACGCATTCTTTTAAAAAAGGTTCTTAACGCGTTTATAACGCCTAATGGTTGGCAATAAATCAGGTAGATTTCTGCGAGAAACCCGGGGAATAACCCATTTTATAGAAATCCGGGTAAAACCCATTTTATAGTCGAGGCCTAGTAATTCCCAAATTCAGGTTCAGTTTCTTTTTGTTTAAGAATCAAGTAAGATGTCCAAGCGAGTGTGTTTAAGTTTAGCTGAGAAAACTGAAGTTTTGGAGGAAGTTCATAAAGGCTGCAAAAAAAATTTGGTGTTTCTCCAAGTTGCGTCTCTCTGATAATAAAAAGTCGCGACAGTATCATCAAGAAACCTAGTGTTCCAAGCAGTCGAAAACGAGTACGGGTGAGTGCTTACGAGGATGTAAATGAAGCAGTTTTACGATGGTTTCAAGTGGCCCGTATGCATCAAAACGTACCAATATCGGGAAATTTAATAAAGCAAAAGGCTGTACAATTTGCTAAAGAATTTAACTGCGTTAACTTTCAAGCTAGTGAAGGGTGGTTGAGTGCCTGGAAGACTCGCAATTCAATTGTTTTCAAGACGGTGTCTGGCGAGAGTGCAAGCGTTAGTCAGGAGGACTGTGACATTTGGACTGAAACTGTTTTAAAAAGTGTATTGAAAAAGTACGAGCCACAAAACGTTTTCAATTGTGATGAAACCGGTTTGTTTTTTAAATGTTTGCCAAATAAAACTTTTGCTGTTAAAAGTGATAAATGTTTTGGTGTTAAAACAAGTAAAGAAAGGGTGACACTTATGGTTGGAGCAAACATGGATTGCTCAGAAAAACTGAAATTACTGCTCATAGGTAAAAGCAAAAATCCCCGTTGTTTAAAAGGAGTTAAATCTCTGGAGTTAGATTACGCCAATAATAAAAAGGCATGGATGACTTCTGAGATTTTCGAAAGATGGATCAAAGAACTGGACACGAAAATGAAAAGCCAAAAGCGAAAGATTGTGATGTTTATAGACAATTGTCCTGCACATCCAGTTACTGTAAGTAACCAAACATGACCTCCAAATTGCAACCTATGGACCAGGGTATTATAAAAAACATAAAACATCATTACCGAAACAGAATTGTTCACAAAATTGTTAATGCGATTGATAACAACCTTCCAGTGCAAAAATTGATTACCCTTAAAGAGTGTATAACCGAAGTCGCTAAAGTATGGAGTGAAAATGTTTCTCAGAAAACTATCAAAAACTGCTTTTCTATCTAAAGCAGGTTTTACTGAAAAAATTGACGAATGGGAAGAAGAAGACGAAATGGATCCCGCTACCTTAAAAAGGCAATGGAGTATTCTACAAAAAACTGCTACCGTCGACGCAGATTTTTTACTTGGAGATTTCTTAGAAATCGACAATGATGTTGGCACGACAGATCTCCCAACTGACCAAGACATAATTGACGATATAAAAAGTATAGAAGATCATGAAGAAGAAACTGAAACCGGGGAATGTCCTGCTAAATTTAGTGAAAATGAAATAAGAAATGGATCTGACATTGTGCGAACTACTCTCAGGGGCCAGGAAAGTGTACCTGATCAAATCTTTATGCATTTGAATAAATGCGAGAATTTTGTTGAGCAACAATTATTTTTCAAAAGTAATGTTCAAAAGAAAATAACTGATTATTTTTTCTAGTACGAATGTACGTAGTATGTACATATGTATTAACAGATTTTGTATTATTCTTTTTATTTCGTATGTAGTACATACATACATAAACTCCGTACGTTATATCTTTACACGTGCGTCATAGTTTTCAGGCAATATCCCAGACGACTATTATATTTTTTGTCTCTTTTTACCAATACCTACGATTTATTGGTGAAAAGAGACAAATAATATAATAGTCGTCTGTTATATGGCCTGAAAACTTTGACGCACGGGTAAAGATATAACGTACGGACTTTATGTATGTATTTAGCCCTGTACATGCTATGTACTATTTAAACTTTCAAATGTTTAATAAAATCTTTTCTAATAATTCAATTTTGCAATTTTTTTTGTTGCTTGTACCTTATAAAATACAAGTAAATGATTACACAGCCCCACAAAAAAAAAGTGGGGTATACTTTTGATGCGATATATCAGATCCGTAGTATTTTTGCCCGCTGATCACGAATCTGACGTCAGAATATCGTCATCACATCTCAGTTTTTTTCTAACCTCAAAAAAATAGGTAAAAATTAGTAAGAATTAAGAAAAATATACTCCTAAAAAAATTGATTCAAGCTTTTTCATGAATCCAAAGATGTATTAATATGTATTCGGACACGCTAAGCTAATATTCATCGGTTGGATTGAGCCATGCGGTTCTGTTTTCTTTCTAACCTCAATAAATCAGACAGATATATGTGCTTCTCGAATGCAAAAACGAATTCAAATTAAAAATTCAACCGATCCTTACCAAATTTGGTACACGGGGATTTTTTGGGTCGCTGATCACGAATCTGAGGTTGGATTTGCAAAATTCAAGATGGCAGATGTTTTTCGCGCCATTTTGAACGACGAGAAAATTCATCGGTCGATTTTTATTCTTCTACCTGCATCCAGGGCACCTCCACGTGGTGACGGTGGGCAACGGTGTTACTCCACTAGCCGGCAGAGTCCCTGGATAACGGCTTAGATGCCGTCATGGCAGGTAGAAGAAAAGAGAATTACGATGCAGGGACTCCCACATCGATGATTTCCCAGATAATCTTGGTGACTACAGTGAGGAGCAAGGGGAACGTTTTCACCAAGATCTGCAAATCATAGAAAATCGGTATCAAGGACGATGGGATGACCATATGCTAGCGGACTATTGCTGGTCGCTAAAAAGAGAAACAAGTCCTCAAAAGCGTTTGGGCAGAAAGCCTTTGAATAGGTCATTCGCGGAAAAAAGAACAAGATACAGCCAAAAAAAGGAAAGTTAGGCGCGGGTCTAACCTTCGCAATTCTAGGGCTTAAGGGTCTACTATTTGAGAGTATATGGTTTAAAAGTCCTGGTTTTGAGTTTATTGGGTCTCATTTTTAAAGTTACAGGGTTATTGAGGTCTATTTTTTTTTGAGGTTACAGGGTGTGGGAGTCTAAGGTTTCAGGGTTTAGGGTTTAGAGTATCAGGTTTTGAGGATTCCCCAACTGTATACCAAATTTGGTAGGAATCGGTTGGTTTTCAAAAATTTTGTCCGCCATCTTGGATCCGCCATTTTGAATTTTGCAAATTCGACCTCAGATTCATGATCAACAACCCAAAAAACCCCCGTGTACCAAATTTGGTAAGAATCGGTTTTGAATTTTAATTTGAATTCGTTTTTGCATTCGAGAAGCACTATATCTGTCTGATTTATTGAGGTTAGAAAGAAAACAGAACTGTATGGCTTAATCCAACCGATGAATATTAGCTTAGCGTGTCCGAATACATATTAATACATCTTTGGATTCATGAAAAAGCTTGAATCAATTTTTTTAGGAGTATATTTTTCTTAATTTTTACTAATTTTTACCTATTTTTTGAGGTTAGAAAAAAATTGAGATGTGATGGCGATATTCTGACGTCAGATTCGTGATCAGCTGGCAAAAATACTACGGATCTGATATATCGCCATCAAAAGTATACCCTACTTTTTTTTTTGTGGGCTGTGTTACCAATATAAAATACATACATAGCAATATATATGGATTTTTTCTTTATGTAGTGAAAAAACTTTCTATAGTGAAATTTCGGTCAACATTTTTGGTCTTTCACTATATAGAGTGTCGACTGTATATATATATATATATATATATATATATATATATATATATATATATATATATATTATATATATATTTATATATATATATAAATATATATATATATATATATATATATATATATATATATATATATATCAATTACTACCCTGTTACGGCCAGGTACGTGCGAAAATGCTAACGGTCGTTTAATGTTTTTATTGCATTAATTTGCCAAATCACCGTCTTAGATCTTGAAAAATACTATACTATTGCAGTCCTAAATAACCAGTTAAATGTAAGTTGGATTTGCACAATTAGTGTTCCGTACATTGATTGCCTACGCAACAAAAATTTTGTTACGGAGGTATAAAATGATCAATGAATAAAACTTTCACAAACCCACCGCCAAAAAAGTTTTTTTTCGATCTTTACTGACTTTCAAATTTTTGTTTTTTTTTTATATACCAGATAAATTATTAAAGGTAATGCAGAGGCAATAGTTTTTGTTTAATCTACATCCTGTGGAGAATATTCTAGAATTTTTTCCAAAATTTTTTGATTAGCGGTTTTCGAGATAAGGGAAAAGACGGTCATTTTTCGCGATTTTTTTTAAAAATAATGCGAAGAAAAGTGTGCGCAAGTATTGCATTATATATATTTTTGAACTCGTGTTTTTACAAGCTTTCATATGACACCCCACTCTATGATCTGGTAAAAAATTTACTTCCGATATCACTTATTTTAAGTTTAAGTTGTATAATTAATAATAAGCAAAAAATACGTTTATCATGAACAGTTTTTTCAGAGCAAAATTACAAAAAAAAGGAAAGTTTTTTTTAAAGTTTTTTAATGATTTTCTAATATCAAGTATGCTTTTAACTCTAACTAAAAAAAAAGCAAAAAAAATGGTCCGACTTTTTTTGGCCATTTCGAGCTGCTTTGAATTTGTTTTTTTTAAAAGCAATCAACGTACGGAAACTAATTGCGCAAGTCCGCCTTGCACTTGGCCTGTTTTTAAGAGCTAAGACGACCATATTGAAAGGTCTTGTAGTCTGAAATCTGTGGATAAATCTCTTTAAGTCGTTTTAAGCTATTACTGCATCGTCTTCTTAACAGAGTATTTTTTATTTCGTTACTAACAATTCAGTATCCTTTTCTCTTATTTAAGTCCTTGATTACCCATTATGCGATTGAATAGTAATTCAGGTTCCTAAATCTTAGTTTAGCCAGTTGCCCTTCTGTCCTAGCTTCTATTCGGCTACTGTTGCAGATGTTCTCCCACGTCTTGATCCTTGGGAATTGTTCTATTGAACATAATGTGAATTACGTGTCTAAGTTTTACTCTGGCGAGTGTTATTTTTAGGTCGATAAAACATAATAAAGCTGGTGTGTTGTATACAAGGGAGGATTGGAAAGTCTTGTAAAAAACAAAATAAATAACATTTTTTTTGCTAAAATAAAATTTATTTCTCAACATAATCGCCACTGAGCTTAATAAATTTGGTTCATCGAGATTCTAGTTTTTTTATTCCCTCAGAAAAAAAAATGTTTCGAAGTATGCTGTAAACTTGTTTACAGCACAGATAACTCCTGCATTCCACAAAAACTTCTTCGCCTCAAGCAATTTTTTGAGGTTAGGAAACAAAAAATTTACTTGGGCACAAATCGGGGGTATAGGGTAAGTGAGGAACTATTTCGAAGCCCAGCTTGTGCATTTTTGCTGTTAAGTGTCTTGGTGCAGGAGTACCTTTTGGCGACCTAATCTTTGGGCGCTTCTGCTTCAATTTACGATTCAGTACTGTTACGTAATAAAAGTCAGTCACTCTTTTACGCTTTCTCAAATAGTTAATCATGTACGTGAGTGTGTGATACCTAAAAAATCGTTTCCATTCCTTTTCCTGCCGATTTTCGCTGTCGTTTTATCTTCGGGGTGTAATGACGGATCCACGTTTCGTCTACGGTCAGAAAATGACGCCAGATTCGGATAACCCTGCAACTTTTCTTCGGTCTAGAGTTAACAAACGCGGCGCCCATCGTGCCCTCAGCTTCTTAATTTTTACAATTTCAAGCCGGATATTATGTATCCGTTCATATGAGAGGCCTACCATACTGTATGGTACTTGGCTTTATCCATTTCTACCAAATGTGTCACATCAATCACTTATGATTGCAACAGAGAAATAACTGCGCATTGCATCTGTTTGAAACTTTTAACGCAATCCTTATTGCTTAACAAAATCTTACGCCTTTTCGTAGATATTTCTTAGAGTTATCAATCAGTTATCGTATAGTCTTGCTATTCTTAGTCCGGGAGATTTGAATGTTCTTATTCAAATGTATTTAAATTGTCCAACATAACTTACGGAGGTTGAGGCGTTAAACGTAAAATATGAAAACTATTTTGTATAGATTTATTTCGATGGATTAATTAGTTTAGCGAAGAAATAGGTAGCACTACATAGAAATACGAAATGAAGTAAATGCAAAAATTAGGAAAATAAAGCAGGAATATTGGACAAATTTCACAAAAGAAATGGAAAAAGATTTATACACAGGACAAAAAAAGGTATGGAAAATGTTACGAAGAAGAAAAGCCAATATTAATGAATACTTGACAATCACAAATATTGAAACAAACGATTGGCCACAACACTTTTAAACAACAGCTGTATGAAAACCAGTCCGACGAAGAAGAGAACCATAACACAGCCCCACAAAAAAAAAATATACTCCTAAAAAATTGATTCAAGCTTTTTCATGAATCCAAAGATGTATTAATATGTATTCGGACACGCTAAGCTAATATTCATCGGTTGGATTAAGCCATACAGTTCTGTTTTCTTTCTAACCTCAATAAATCAGACAGATATAGTGCTTCTCGAATGCAAAAACTAATTCAAATTAAAATTCAACTGATTCTTACCAAATTTGGTACACGGGGGTTTTTTGGATTGCTGATCATGAATCTGAGGTCGAATTTGCAAAATTCAAAATGGCGGATCCAAGATGGCGGACAAAATTTTTGAAAACCAACCGATTCCTACCAAATTTGGTATACAGTTGGGGAATCCTCAAACCTGATACTCTTAAACCCTAAACCCTGAAACCTTAGACTCCCACACCCTGTAACCTCAAAAAATAGACCTCAATAACCCTGTAACTTTAAAAATGAGACCCAATAAACTCAAAACCAGGACTTCTAAACCATATACTCTCAAATAGTAGACCCTTAAGCCCTAGAATTGCGAAGGTTAGACCCGCGCCTAACTTTCCTTTTTTTGGCTGTATCTTGTTCTTTTTTTTCCGCGAATGACCTATTCAAAGGCTTTCTGCCCAAACGCTTTTGAGGACTTGTTTTCTCTTTTTAGCGACCAGCAATAGTCCGCTAGCATATGGTCATCCCATCGTCCTTGATACCGATTTTCTATGATTTTCAGATCTTGGTGAAAACGTTCCCCTTGCTAATCACTGTAGTCACCAAGATTATCTGGGAAAATCATCGATGTGGAAGTCCAGGAAATGTAATTTTAGATTCATTAAGCAACCTAATGTTTGAAAAATTTTTTACCATTTTCTCGACTATTTCTTTGTACTTAGGACTTTTATTATTTCCCCAAAAAGTTTGTTGCGACTTCTTTAAAACTAAGCCAAGCAGCTTTTTCAACTTTATTCATTTTAGTAACAAATAATGAATCTTGAAACAATTTTCTTATTTGTGGCCCGTCAAATACGCCTGCCTTAATTTTAGCTTCAGAAAATTTCGGAAATTTTTTATGCAAATATTTGAAGCATGGGCCGTTTGTATCTAATGCTCTCGTGAATTGCTTCATAAGTCCAAGGTTAATGTGAAGCGGGGGAATAATAACTTTTCCTGGATCTACCAATGGTGGAAACAATACATTATTTTCACCAGGAGTGAACGATTCTCTTGTTGGCCAAATTTTTTTCTTATAATGACGTTCCCTGTCTCTGCTATTCCACAGACATTTATAACAGGGATAAAGTTTAAACCCTGACTGTTGGCCAAGCAATATTGTTACAGTTTTCAGATCTCCACAAATTTTCCAGTTATGATCAGCATATTTTATTTTTATCAAAAGCTGCTTCATTTTTTCATATTGCTCTTCCATAACTGTGGAATGAGCAATCGGAATGGGAGCGTAAACGTTGGTATTATGCAGCAAAACTGCCTTAATGCTCCGTTTAGAAGAATCAACGAACAGTCTCCATTCTTCAGGATCGTATGAGTTATTTTGAAATTCATCCATTAGACCTTTTTCATCGGTACAATATGAAAGTGACAATTTCTCGTCCATTGTGAAATATTTTCGAAATTCTTTATCTCTGTTTCTATAATGAGAAATCGTAGCTTCTGGCTTAAGTAAATATCTTTTCTTTAAAAAGGAAGCAAGATGCTCTGAACCATTTTTGGATAAGCCTAAATCTCTGACTAGATCACTAAGTTCTGACTGTGATACGAGTATTGGTTCTGGTTTACGGTTGTATGGTAGAAATTCTTTATCTGTGTCACTAGTATATGATAGGTTGTCACTAGAACATTCATTAGTAACAGTGTTTGAATCTTTTTCGACAGTCTCAATGTTTTCGGCATGAACTGATAAGGTGAAATCATTTGTTTCCATAACATCAGCATCAAGTGGTTCAGGAGGCGGAATTAGTTTAGTTGGTCTTGTTACTGTCGAAACATCGTTATAAGTAATAGTGCTTTTATTTTTTCGGTTATGCCTAGATACAACATTCATACAAAAGTAGCAATCATTTTCACTGTATGGTATATTCCATATTGCTGGTCTTGAATATTTAATCGCCTTCTTATTGATGTACAACATTATTTTGTAAGAACTGCAAATGATGTGGGGAACCCAATCTGTATCCTGGTGGTGTATTTCAATGTTAAAACAATCCTTATATAAGGTTTTAATCTTATCCGTTATCAGTGACCCCATTTTACTCAATACGTGTTGACAGCAAATATAATAAAATGAATCACTGTTTTTATCGCACTTATGAAAAGTCCTTGTACCGTGAGACCGTTTTCTTGTAGCATTATACTCTACATGAGCCAAGTCACCCACACATGAAGAGCTACGGTTGCTAGATGACGACGGCTGCGGGCCCGCTTTCCCACCCTGACCAACCGCCGATACTGGGTTTCCGATTCCCTGCATCGTAATTCTTTTTCTTCTACCTACCATGACGGCATCTAAGCCGTTATCCAGGGACTCTGCCGGCTAGTGGAATAACACCGTTGCCCACCGTCACCACGTCGAGGTGTGGAGGTCCCCTGGATGCAGGTAGAAGAATAAAAATCGACCGGCGTTCAAAATGGCGCGAAAACATCTGCCATCTCGAATTTTGCAAATCCAACCTCAGATTCGTGATCAGCGACCCAAAAAATCCCCGTGTACCAAATTTGGTAAGGATCGGTTGAATTTTAATTTGAATTCGTTTTTGCATTCGAGAAGCACTATATCTGTTTGATTTATTGAGGTTAGAAAGAAAACAGAACTGTATGGCTCAATCTAACCGATGAATATTAGCTTAGCGTGCCCGAATACATATTAATACATCTTTGGATTCATAAAAAAGCTTGAATCAATTTTTTAGGAGTATATTTTTCTTAATTTTTACTAATTTTTACCTATTTTTTTGAGGTTAGAAAAAAAATTGAGATGTGATGGCGATATTCTGACGTCAGATTCGTGATCAGCGGGCAAAAATACTACGGATCTGATATATCGCATCAAAAGTATACCCCACTTTTTTTTTTCTGGGGCTGTGTAATCATAAACAGACAACAAAGATACGAAAACTAGAAAATAGAAAGAGAAGAAGTATCGATGGCAATTAAGAAACTTAAAAATGGAAAAGCACCAGGAGAATATGGGATACCAAACGAACTAATTAAATATGCCGGAGAAAGCTACATAACGAAAATGACAACATTCTTTAATAGGATATTACAAAAATTAGAAATACCGAACGAATGGACAAAAAGTATAACGATACCGATATTTAAAAAAGGCAGCAAAAAAGGCCGGAGCAACTATAGAGGAATAACACTGCTAGAAAATATTCACAAGTATTCTGAAAAGTGAAATAGAGAACAATATACACATAAGCGACGAGCAACAAGGGTTCCGCCAAAACAGATCAGCCATAGATGCTATCCTTGCAATAAGGCAAATAAGAGAAAAGCTATAGAATACCAGAAAATAGCATTTTTTTGTTTCAACGACTTAAGGAAAGCATTCCACAGAGCCAGGTTGAAAGATATATTAGAATTAATAAAGGACCTAATTCCGTACCCAATACCACAAATAATCGAAAAACTCAATCACGGTAACACAACAAAAATAAGAAGTAATAACGAATTAACAAAGGAAATAAATATGAAAGTAGGAATAAGACAGAGTTAGCTTAAGTCCATTACTATTCTGCATAATAATGGACAAAATCATTCTTCTTCTTCTTCTTCATGTGCCATATCCGGTCACCCGGACGTTGGCGATCACTATGGAGAGTGCCTGTCTGTCTTCGGCCAATCTAAAAAGATCTCCAGCGCTTTGGATTCCTGTCCACTCTCTGATGTTCTTTAGCCAGGACATTTGTTTTCTACCAACTCCGCGCCTTCCCTCAATTTTTCCTTTCATGATGAGCTGGAGAAGACCGTACTTTTCTCCACGTAGTATATGTCCGAGATAAGCAATTTTGCGACACTTTATAGTATTGATCAACAGTCTTTCAGAGTTTGCTCTACGCGAGACTTCCTCATTTGTCAGCAAGTCAGTCCACGGTATTCGAAGCATTCTACGGTGGATCCACATTTCAAAAGCTTCCAGTCGGTTCAATGTGCTTATTTTTTATGGTCCAGCACTCCACTCCATACAACAACCCTGACCAGATATAGCATTTGGCCATCCGTTGCCTCAGTTTGAGGTTCAAATTGTCATTGCATAGAAGAGTGCTCATTTTTCTGAAAGTTGTACGAGCTGTTTCAATTCTGCATCTTATCTCTACGTCGGGATCCAAGTCATCTGTTATTATACTGCCAAGATATTTAAATTTATGAACCCGCTCTATCGGTGAGTTGTTGAGTGTCAGCTTCGCATCATCATATTGGCTTCGACTAAACACCATAAACTTGGTTTTGCCAACGTTAACATTCAGGCCCAGACCCCGTCCAGCCTCATCAATTCTGTTTACCATAGTTTGCAGACCGTCCAGTCTATCGCATATAATGAGGGTGTCATCAGCATATCTCATTGTGCTCAGCACAACCCCATTAACCTTAACACCCAGCTCCGCATCCTCTAATGCTTCCTTGAAAATCCTGTCCGAGTATAGGTTGAACAAGAGTGGAGACAGGACACAGCCCTGTCGGACCCCGCGCTTAATTTTTATGTTATTTGTTTTCAACTCTCCTATGTGGACTTCGGCTGTTTGTCCCCAGTATAGGTTTTCAATTATTCGAATGTCCTTGTCATCCAGCTGTAGTTGTTGTAGTATTGATATTAGTTTGTCGTGTCTAACCTTATCGAAAGCCTTCTCATAGTCGACAAAGCAAACGCTGATCCCGACATTTCTGCAAGAGCACATTGACACCGAACAAGGCTTCGCGCGTCCCGAATGCATTTCTGAACCCCATCTGACTATTATCCAGATCGAACTCATACTTTGTACGAATTCTGGAATAGATGATCCGTAGAAAAACCTTTAAGAGATGACTCATTAAGCTGATTAAGCGGTAATCACTACACTTTTTGGGATGTGATTTTTTGGGGATTGTGATGAATGTTGATTTTAACCATTCTTCTGGTATAGTGCCTGTGCTGTATATTAGATTAAACAGTTTTGTAATCTGTCCTATATTTTCCTCTGCTATAAGTTTGATTACTTTAATGGGAATTTCGTCAGGTCCTGTGGCTTTCTTATTCTGTGTAATAGAGATTGCGTGAAGGATTTCTTCCTTTAAGATTTCGGGCCCATTTAAACAGTTGTCATTGTTTCCTTTGGAAGCTCTGTTGTCATCAAAAAGTTCGTTGATATATGTTTCCCAAGCTTCTTTGATTTCTTCATCCCGTATAATAGGTTGATTGGATGAATCGAATAATACATGGGCTGGTTGTTTTCGATACATACCAGTTATATCTCTCACCTTTCGGTGCATTTGGAAAATATCATGTTTCTTTTCCATTTCTTCCATCTCTTCACACATCTCTCTCATCCATCGTTCTTTTGCCATTTTTACTTCCTTTCGAATCACTTTACTAAGTCTTTTATATTCTTCCCTATTTGCTTTAACCAGTCTCCTCTTCTCCATTAAGCTTAAAATGTCTGTGGTCATCCATCTCTTTTTTCGTGTTCTAGTATCGGATTTCAAGTGTCTATTACAAACGTTTGTTAGTTTACCCCTGAGACCATTCCACAAGGATGGGACATCGCCGCTGGTATTTCCTGCTCGATTAAGTTCTCTGGTGATTTCTTGTCGCATCTGATCTTTGATGGAGGCGTTTCCCAATTTAGATATATCCCATTTTCGCTTTTGCATTTTCTGTTTCATTGATTTAAGACGTACCCTCAAATCGGCTATCAATGGGACATGATCAGAGCCAACGTCTGCTCCGGGGTATGTAGTTATTCGCTTGATAATATTTCTAAATCGTCTATTGATCAATATATAATCAATTTGATTCCTGACAGGTTCACTGCTGTTATCCTCAGCAGGAGATATCCAAGTGTAAAGGCGTCGCTTGGGGAGCTTAAACCAAGTACACAACAAAATCATTGAGGAAGTAAAACTAGTCAACGATGGATACGAACTAGGATATAAACAAATAAAGATACTGGGATATGCAGATTGTTCTAATATCACAATTGGAACACGGCCTACAAAGACTAATCTATAAATTCAACCAACGTGCAGAAAGATAAATGGGAAATTAATAGAGCAAGTAATGAAATTCCCATATCTTGGAGTATTAATAACTAGCCACGGAGATATAACAGAAGAAGTAAGACAACAAACAAATAAAGCAGCAGCAATATCAGGGGCCCTCAGAGATGTAGTTTGGGAAAACAAAGATCTAAATGCAGAAGCAAAAACAAGAATATACAGAACTTGCGTTAGTCTCATACTAGCTTATAGCATAAAAAACACGGGGAGACACAAACAAAAACCAAACAGATGAAAATACTGAGAGCAATAACAGGAAAAAGCTTACTAGACAGAGTGAGTAACAACACTATAAGAGAACAGTGCAAGGTAGAAAATATAGTCAGATAGGGAAGAAAGAGAAGAAGAGAGTGGCGTGAACATATACAAAGGATGGAGAGACAGCTGGACATCCGAATCACAGAAGGTTTAATAACAGAACAGTAGAACAGGTCTGTGACCTACTCAGAAGAGGAAGTAAGTAAGTAAGTAAGTAATTAGTTTAGAAATTTTCTACGAAAAATTTAAGGTCTTTAGGAAACTTATTTAGATAAAAATCGAAATTAACAATACCTATAGTCTTATGAAGAATACGTCAATTTGATATAAAAATGACACATTTTTTGTTATAACAGACGAAAAAAAAATGTAACTATGTTAGACACTGAAATTTCGCGATTATTTTAGATAATTTTCAAATTTAATTAGAAAGCTTTAACTTTATGAAAAATAACAATTATTGGAGGTACTTGTTAATGATTTACCTTTTATCTCTGAAATAGCGGCAACGTTGCATTTAGTAGTAATGGCGGGAAATTTAAATATTTTAAATTGTATAGTAAAAGTTTATATAATTAAAACATATGGTGCAAGTAAATAATATTAAGTTTAACTAATAATAGATTCGCAATGGGTATTAGTTTTTATAAATAAAAATATAAATAAATAATTTAAAGCATTTGTTTTAATTTTTTAATTAATTTACTTGTTTAACTTATTACTCAGGAGCGATGATGAAGCTAACATGGTTAGCGAAACGCGCGTCGAGTGCAAAAATAAAGTGTTTGGTGTAGTGGTGATATATACTGAGTAGTATCATTGTGTCAAAGATTCCACATTCCCAACTTAGTGTTTAACTTATAATTACCTAGTGCGGCTTCAGTGGCAACATCATAATGTTCCTTATTGTCCTTCGATATACGAGGCTGATTTGAAAAGTCCGTGCAAAGTCCGAGAGATGGCACCACCGGCGCGTATCGAGGTCATGTTTAGTTAGTAGCATCTCTTGAATGAACGCACACCAAGTTTCA
The DNA here is from genome assembly GCA_019049505.1 of Pachyrhynchus sulphureomaculatus. Classification (NCBI taxonomy): domain Eukaryota; kingdom Metazoa; phylum Arthropoda; class Insecta; order Coleoptera; family Curculionidae; genus Pachyrhynchus; species Pachyrhynchus sulphureomaculatus. The sequence goes on from CM032449.1 coordinate 199,065,289, forward strand.
GCCATATTGGTCTATTTCTTTGTGTTTGGCATACGTGTGAATCAAGGAAGTCGAGTGATTTTCAAGAAATGGACGAAAAAGAATTTCGTGTGGTGATTAAACATTACTTTATGAAAGGCAAAACGCCTCAGGAGACTAAAGAGAAGCTTGATAAACATTATGGTGACTCTGCACCTTCGATTAGAACAGTTTATAAGTGGTTTCAAAATTTTCGGACTGGCCATTTGGGCTCAAGTACCGCTGAACGTTCTGGACGTCCTGTAGAGGTTACGACTCCGGAAATCATTGATCAAATCCATAATATGGTGATGGATGACAGAAGAGTTAAGGTGCGTGAGATTGCTAGTGCTGTGGGCATCTCGACTGAACGGGTACATAATATTTTGCATAAACATTTAGACATGAGAAAGCTATCCGCAAGATGGGTGCCGCGATTGCTCACGCTTGACCAAAAACGGAATCGTGTGAAGTGTTGCAAGGATGGTTTGCAGCTGTTCCAGAAGAATCCGGAGGACTTTAAGCGTCGTTTCGTCACTGTGGATGAAACATGGATACATTACTATACTCCTGAGACCAAACAACAATCTAAACAATGGGTTACCAAGGGGGAGTGTGCACCAAAAAAGACGAAGACCGTTCCTTCGGCCGAAAAGGTTATGGCGACTGTCTTTTGGGATTCGCAAGGGATAATCTTCATCGACTATCTGGAAAAGGGTAAAACTATTACAGGTGAATATTATTCATCGTTATTGGACCGTTTGAAAACCGAGCTGCAAGAAAAAACGCCCGCGATTGGCCCACAAGAAAGTCCTTTTCCATCACGACAACGCACCAGCCCACACCTCAGCAGTTGTGGTCGCAAAATTAATGGAAATAGGATTCCAACTCGTTTCACATCCCCCCTATTCTCCACACTTGGCCCCCTCGAACTACTATTTGTTCCCCAATTTGAAGAAATGGCTGGCGGGACAAAGATTTTATTCAAACGAGGAGGTGATTGCAGACACTAATGGATATTTTGCAGACTTGGACAAATCCTATTATTCGGAAGGGATCAACAAACTAGAACATCGTTGGACGAAGTGTATAAGCCTAAAAGGAGACTATGTCAAAAAATAAAAAAGGTTTACCCCAAACACATAAGTAGTTTTTATTTTTGCACGGACTTTTCAAACCAGCCTCGTATGTGTACTGTCTGTTGATACTGTGTTGTATGTTAGACATTTATCACACTTTATGGGTAGTAGTGATGTTAGACCACGGCGTTTTTCATTAGTAATATAACATAATGAAAGTGTTTCATTACATGAAGAACGTTTTAAGTTTTCTCCAAGTGATCGCATGTTAATAATTCGACGACCAATGTCACAGAGGTTAGGAGACACTTGATTTTCTGTTCCACACCTCGGTGGCTTAATCTTTGATTGTATACAGCCTCAGCAACGCGTTTTCGCTTCCACATAAAATTTATTTTACCATTTCTATCAATATTTGTTGATTTTTTATTATTATCCATTTTTTACTTGTTTACAACAGTTGATCACAATAACCACAAAATTCAATATATCTATGTATAAGCATATCAGTAGAGCCGACAAGTTACAATGTTGCCGCTTCGAGACACCGGAATTTTAAGATTTTTAATTATCATTTTTTGCTAATTACCCATTGTTTTTTACCTATTAAAATATTTTTTTTATTCTTTTATTATTTTCATATTATTTGCTTTGATAATTTTTTAAAAATTATAAAATGTAATTAATTTTTATGTTTCATATTTTCTTTTCTATAAGTTTGGACAAAACATACAAAAGTGAATCCATTCATGTTAAATTATTTAATAAAATTTAAAAAAAACGATAAGACTTAAAATCTTTGGATAATGAATTTATTATCATAATAATAATAGTCGTTAGTCTTATAAAAACTTTTAATTATTTAAATATATATATATATATATATATATATATATATATATATATATATATATATATATATATATCAATCGGTTTTATAACGTCTTCCGTCTTCCGATGCCTAATTTCCACTCCTCCCGGTTTCTCCATCCCTCCTCCTCCAGATCCCTCTCTAGTACTTCCTTGTTGATTCCTGCTCTCCAGCTTTGGCGTGGTCTTCCTCGCTTTCTTTTTCCATGAGGGTTCCAATTTAAAATCTTTTTAGGTAGTCGGTCTTGTGACATTCTCTGTACATGTCCGTACCATACCAACTGTTGGGTTCTGATTTCGTCCACTATATCGTGCTTTATTTCTAAAGCTCGCCTTATCGTGTCATTTGGTATGCGGTCTTTTCTGGATTTTCTGGCTGCTCGTCTCCAGAAATCCATTTCTGTAGCTTTTAGTATTTTTTCTGTTCTTTCCTTTAATGGCCACACCTGGGAGCTGTAAGTTATTATACTTTTCACTATTGAGTTGTAAATTCTCTTCTTATTTTCAATAGTTATGTTTTTGTCCCATAGTATACTATTAAGCATTGCAATCGCTTTTCTTCCCTGGATATTCCTTTCGAATATTGCTTCTTCCAGTGTTCCGTCCCTAAATATTCTTGTTCCCAAATACTTATAACTGGCACAGTGTTTGATGGTGTGTCCTGTGGCCAGTTTCAAGTCCTGCTGTTGTCCTCCGACGCACATGTACTCGGTCTTTTTAATATTGACTTCTAGGCCCCATTTTTCATATTCCTCCATAAGTTTTCGTGTCATGTATTCCATATCATCGATGTCCTGAGCGACTACTACCTGGTCATCTGCGAATGATAGCGTGTACAATGTAGTATCGTCATCCAGTGGTAATCCCATACTGCTGCATTTCCTTTTCCAGTTCTTCAGTGCACTCTCCAAATAGATTTTAAATAGCGTTGGGGATATACAGCAGCCCTGTTTGAGACCCTTTGTGACCGGGAAACCTGTTGTTATACCATATTTAGTTTTCACACTACTTCTTGCGTCTTGGTATAAGGATTTTACGGCTTTAATTATTTCGGTGCTTACATTACTCTGTTGTAGTGTTTCCCACAATCTCATTAGGGGCACGTTGTCGTAGGCCTTTATTAAATCAACAAACAAGACATGGACTTCCTGGTCAAATGCGGTTTTTTTTTCTAGGATTTGTGTCAGTGAGAAGAGATGGTCTATTGTGGATCTTCCTGCTCTAAAGCCTGCCTGTTCTTCAGCTTCTACGTCCGCGTATTCCATTTCTATTCTATTTTTAAGTATTTTTTCCGTATTTTCTGCTAATAGATCCTGTAGCCGTTATTCCCCTATAGTTATCGCAATTATTTTTTATCTCCTTTCTTATGAATTGTTGATATGTATGATATTTTCCATTCCTCAGGTATTTCTAATGTGTTAATGCATCTTTGGAATAAGTTCCTCAAAGCGCTAAATAGCTTTTCAGTTCCGTATTTTACTATCTCTCCCGGGATGTTTCCTGGTCCTGGAGCTCTACCATTTTTTGGCGTTTTACATACTTCTTTAACTTCTGATGTTGTTATCCTTATTGGGGATCCTCGTATAACTATATTTGGGTTTCCATGTTGGGTATTTTTGAACTCTGGTCTATCTTCTGTTAGCATATTTGTAAAATATTGGTTCCATTTTTCTGGTGTTATTGGTGAGAAGATTTCTCTTTTCCGTTCTGTTCTTATATTTTTAAGAGGTCTCCAGCTTTCTGTGCTTTTTCTTCCTCCTATGTAAGTGTTGAGTCTTGAGCATGTCTTTTCCCATTGGTTGTTCTTTTTGTCACTAATCATTTTGCGTACTCTAGCTTGGGATTCTTTGTATTTTACTTTGTCGTTTGTGTTCTTTGAACTTAAGTATTAATTATTTAATACAAAGCATTTATAAATAACAACATTCAAAACTTTTGTTTGGGACTATCCCACCTCAACCTCCTTAAGTAATATATAAATAAAATTTTGCAGTAGTAGAGATATCCGTTACAGTATCATGAAATGATATATTTTTTCAGTCTCAAGGAATATTTTTAAAATTTTAGTCCTATTAACAAGACCTTAAGTTTTTTTTTTTATTTATTTCGAATTTATTTAAATGGTCTCTCCTGCTAAAAATAACTATCCGAGGTCTGAGGTAATCCTATTCAGTTTTCAGGTGATCTTTGTCCCCGAAATCACTGTTTGACCATTCAAAACAGATTACAAAAAAACGGACGGTACGGCTGACCCAAGCTTTAATCTAATGGTTTTTAACTACGAGGAAGAGTTAAAAAGTTCTTCTTAAGGCTATCTACACCTTATTTGAGAAATCTTTGAAATTAAATAGAGTAACTTTTCGACGTTTTGGAATCTTTAGTCCTTGAGAAGACATTATTCAATAAGAAAGTTACTTCGCCAGGTTAATGTGTATAAACATTGAATAATAAAGAAGTTAAAAGTTTTGAAATTATTTTTAATTTGGCCTTGTGCAACAGCAGTTTATGTTATAATGTATTAGATTAGATTCTATTCAAGGTCGGACAGAGAAACATGTCTTTTATGAAAGTAGATGTTACCATTGTTTTATTTATTATTTGGGTTAGATCCAACTTCATCTCCAACATCACAGGCTCAATCCCAGTGATTTTTACTTGTCGAGTTACATGGAACGTTTGTTATGTGAAAACAAGTAACAAAATTTAAAAAAATGCCGGAACTTAGATAACACCTTACAAAGACCATTCGAAGATATACTTTGCTCTAATTCGAATGTCTAAATCTTGGATACGAAGAACAAAGCTGTATATGGCAGAAAAGGGGATCGAGGTACGCATACCCCCTCCTCAACTCTCACTGAATGGAACTAGGCTCCGATGGGCCAACAACATCAAGTACCTGGGCCTTCTATACGACAAACGGCTCGTATGGAAGGACCAAGTGCCTATGGTCGTGCGCAAGGGAAATCAGCTTCTAGGGAAGCTGTATCCGCTCCTGAATCATCGTAGTAAATTATCAACTAACAACAAGTTGCTAATTTACAAATCGATAATCAGGGCCGGACTTACGTACGCCTGTCAGGCCTGGTGCCAGATGTCCAAAACTCATCGGACCAAGGTCCAGACAGTCCAAAATAAAGCCCTCCGTATCATAGCAGGAGCTCCCTGGTTCGTCCGCAACAATCAGTTGCACAGGGAGTTTGAAATGCCCACAATAAAAGAATTCACGCGTAATGCCCAGCTTCGCTTCCTTGAGAAAGCAGCGGTCCATCCTAACCCCGAGATAGCGAACACTTTCAGAGGCAACGTAAATGTCGGCAATCGATACCTACGACCAACGGACATTCTACCACTAGACTAACCAACACTAGATTCAACATGGACTACCCTTGATTAATTAAGGCCGTAGTTTAGTTGAGCAACTCCTTCAATTTTAAAAAGTGTAAACAACACACACGACTAACACAATTATAACACCACACCCCCGGAAAATGGGGAACTAGGTTAAGTTAGCATTAAGTTAGCATTAAGTTAGCATTAAGTTAGCATTAAGTTAGCATTAAGTTAGCATTAAGTTAGCATTAAGTTAGCATTAAGTTAGCATTAAGTTAGCATTAAGGTAGGTTAGATCCACATATTAGAAAATTAACCTTAGAGTTAGCATACATCAAATATCTAGACATTGACAAACCAGAATTGTAAAAGGAGTAGAGGGTTTTCCCAGCTCACAAGGAGTTTTAGTGGGTATGCCAACCCTTCAGGTCGGTGAGCCCCCACATACCTGGAGCACTTTGGGGCACCCTTACGGTGACGCAGACTGCTCCAGAAATCCATAAAGCGGATTTCTCCCTGTATAAAAAAAATAAAAAAAAAAATTAAAAAAAAAAAAAAAATGTATTAGATTAGATTCTACTCAAGGTCGGACAGAGAAACATGTCTTTTATGAAAGTAGATGTTACCATTGTTTTATTTATTATTTGAGATAGATCCAACTTCATCTCCAACATCACAGACTCAATCCCAGTGATTTTTACTTGTCGAGTTACATGGAACGTTTGTTATGTGAAAACAAGTAACAAATTTAAAAAAATGCCGAAACTTAGATAACACCTTACAAAGACCATTCGAAGACATACTTTGCTCTAATTCGAATGTCTGAATCTTGGATACGAAGAACAAAGCTGTATATGGCAGAAAAGGGGATCGGGGTAAAGTGTTTTTATATATTTTTAAAATAACTTCATATTTACGACAAGTTACAATAATTCGTTAACTTAAAAACAACCCGTCTAGATGGAAACAAACAACGCAAACGTCAAGTAATATTCTTATATTTTCTGAGTTTCATCGATTAAGGTATTAATTTGCAGTCGGGACTAGAAATTAACAGTTCTTTCTTGAGGAGATTTTGAGAAATAATGAATAAAATAAACTAATTTTAAAATTTCTTGACTTTAAGAATCCTGAATAGATATATAATACTATATACGGAAAGCAATTTACCTAACTTTTCCGCCACTTCGTTAATCCCTGATATGTGACCATAAATAATTGAAAACAGTGAAAAAATAAAACAATTTTCAGATTTATCGATTCCAAGAATCTTGAAAAGCACTTTGAACATGATATATTCTAAGAAGTTTCTCTAACACTCCCCTACAAATTTAACTACAAATGATTATGATTAAAATTTGTTCAGTATCTCAACCAAAAACTAAGAAATTGTTATAATAATTTTTTTTTTTTTATGGGTCTAGCACACGTGCTACAGGGAAGTCCCTAAAGCGCTACAGGAGAGCGACACGTGTGCGGAGAAAGCGATTCACGTTGTTCTTGAATCGCTGTAGATTGTACTCGATGGGAAACACAGTCCTGGGTAAACCATTCCAAAGGTATGATGTTCTCCATATAAAAGACTGCTTGAAAAGCGTTGTACGAGGAGTAACAAGCTGAACCTCATACGGATGTGAAGCATTAGCGCGATTCTAATATGCACCATTCTGGGAGGAATTATACGGGCCACATCTTTCGTATTATAATATTGAAATTACACAAAATGTTTCGATCTCCGCTTGTTTCATGTCCTTTCCTTGAAGTGAATCGCTCAAAAATTATGGGTTCCATTTAAATATTATGTATACACATGTATAAAACAAATTTGAAGTCGATATGTGGTTTCCTTAGAGAGTTACCGTTTCAACAGACAGACAGGTTGACGAGAATGGGGTCCTATGTTTTTAGTAATCTAGGAATCTTAAAACACGACATCATTTGTGATTTTTTTTACTTCTTTTAAAATTAGAAATAATGAAAACATAACATTATTTTCAGTTTTCTCGATTCTAGGAATCCTGAAAGAGGTGTAAAATACGATATATAAAAAGCTGCCTCTCTAACGTGCTCCTCCACCACATTAAAGATTTTTATGTATAACTATACTCTATCCGTTTGCAAGGCATGTAAAATTATGCAAATTAGTAAAAAAAGTGACCCAGTAATTAATAAACCAAAGGCGGGTTGTTTTACCTGATGGGTTTAATTTGGATTATAAAGCGTATCGAGGGTATACGCTCAGTTTATTTTCTCACGTAACACGTAGTGCATCAGTTCAGAATAATGAAGATGTCTTCCCCGAAACGTCAAAAAATAACGGCTTTAAGCTGAAATGAAAAGATCATAATTAGGAATATGTTGATTTACATCAAAAGTGATGAAAAACCTTAATTTAAGTGTCGACGATAGTGTTCAAAAGTGTTCCCTAATGACCGGAGTTGGAAAAACAACTATCTATCGAATTTTGAAGGAAGAAAGGGCAGGAAGAGTTACTGTGCCAAAGCCAAAACCAGGTAAAATAAAACTGGAGCTGACAGAAGATGTAAAAATTTCCTGCGAAGAATCATTTTATGGGTTTTTCAGTAAAAAAAAATCCCAACTTTGGACTTAACTCTAGAGGCTGTTAAAAGTAACCCACAGATACCAACGATGGGCAGGACCAAGTTGTGGGACGTTTTAAAATCAATCAATTTTCGTTAGGAAAGATTTCGAAGAAAATCCTTGATAATTGAAAAGGGAGAAATCGTATGCTGGAGAAGAGATTATCTGAGAAAAATTAGACATGAGCGTTCTCAAGGAAAACGTATTTATTATTTAGACGAAACTTGGATAAATGAAGGGTACATCGTAAATAAGTTTTGGCAGGACAAAAAAACGTTTTGAGTTCGAGAGAAACTTTTATGGAAGGTTGGTCAACCGGTCTCCGTCCACCATCTGGAAAAGGACGCCGATTAATTATAACACATATAGGGAGTATCCACGGTTTCGTTAATGGCGGTCTGCTTACATTCGAATCGAAAAAACAGGAGATTACCACGAGGATATGAATTCTGATATGTTTGAAGAATGGTTTACGCAGATGATAGATTTGATTCCCCGAAGCTCAATAATGGTCATGGATAATGCAAGTTACCATTCCAAAAAAGTTGAACGTATTCACACGATGGGATGGCTTAAACGTGATATACAGTCTTGGTTCACTCAGCGAAATATATTATTCTATGATGGCAATGTTAAACGCGAGTTAATACAATTAGTTAAACATGAAGTTTTAATAGACAAAGATAAGTACATTAAGTACGTTATCGATGAAATTGCCAAAACTCGGGATATAACTGTTCTTCGCTTGTCACCATACCACTGTGAGCTTAATCCTATAGAGCTTATTTGGGCTCAAGTAAAAAGCGAAGAGGCTAGAAACAATGAGACCTATAAATTAATAGACCTTAAAAATCTATTTGCAAAAACAATATGTAATATCACTCCAGAAAACTGGCAAAAATATATTGAACACGTAATTAAAGAAGAAGATAAAATGTGGACACTAGATTCATCAATGGATCGAATTGTATAACCACTAGTTATATCATTAGGTACAGATGATGCTATGTCAGATTTTAGTTCGGATATGTCTGACATGTCGGATATAGAAGGTGTTTAAGATTAACATAGGACTAGGGCTGGATATGATAATTTTACTTTGTCATTAAATTTAAGTTATAGTTTAAGGTGTTAATTTATAAACGATAAACTTTTAATTGTTACCCTTAGTGTTAAATGGTCATGTCCCATGGGTAAATAAATAAATAAATAATAATAAAAATAAAAAAACCCAGTCCACATACAGTTATTGGCTCTTCCGTGTGTGGCATTTGTATTTGTTTTCTTTTAGATTTTAGGCTTTAAATCGTGTTTTGTAAAGCCACATACAGGAGCATGCACCTAGGTGCGTTTATATTTTAAAACTTGTTTATATGTCATTAATTTCCTATTTATTTGTAAATTTATATGTTTTATTAAATAAATTTGATTTGATTTGATCTGATCTATCATATTGTTTTGTATGCATATATTTTGCAGGTAGGTAATCATCTGGCATTGATGGGTGCCGTTCTGTCATCTCATTATTTATTTATTTTATTTATTTATTTACGGTTCATTAGAACCAAATTTAACTATCGGATAGGCATATTCTTACAATGTTGATATAATAGTTGCTTAAACTTATTTATGGTTTCACAATTTTTAATATTATTTGGTAGGTCATTAAAATGTTTTAAGTCCTTTATAATAAAGATTTGCTCGATCAGCTTCATTTGTAATTCCCACTACTCGGAAGTCATTTCGTCCTCTGGTGTTGTAGTTGTGTATCTGATTGACGTATCTAATTTTCTCGGTCAAACATGTGGGACAATTTTTATATCTTTATATTATAGATGAATTTCATTGCGTAATAAAATAAGCCCCGCTTTACACTCAGCCCATTTAATCTATCTAACATATCTTTTATGTGCGTATCTCTAGGCTTCCGCAAAATAAATCTCATTGCCTTGTTTTGATGTTTTTGCAGTAGTTCTATTTGTGTATCCTTAGCAAGAAATAATACCGAAGGACAATAAATAAAATGTGGCTCAATTATGTTTCTATATATTAATATTTTATGGTATTCACTTATGACGTGGCAAGTTCTATACATGAGATAAAGTTTTTGGTTTATTTTATTCACTAAATATTGAAAGTATGCATCAAATTTAAGTTTACAATCTATTATTATACCCAAGTATTTAATTTCGTTTACTTTTTCTATTTCACGTTTATTTATGTATAATTTATGATTATTATTATAGTTATTGTGTGATATTATCATATATTTAGTTTTATCTGTATTTAGTTTTAACATATTTATACACATCCACTTGTAAAGAATATTCATATCAGACTGCATTTTATTAATAGCCACATCCAAACTAACATCACTAGTTGCAATCAGTGCATCGTCTGCAAATAGTCTAACATCCCCGTACTTTAAACCGTCTTTAATGTCATTTATGTCTATGAGAAACAGTACTGTCGCAAGGACAGAGCCTTGCGGTAGACCAATATTCACTGGTATCGCTGATGATGTCGTGTTTCCAATTTTTGTTTGTTGCTGAGTATTCGATAGATAATCTTCAAACCATTCTAATTCTATATCACGCACTCCAACTTTGTGTAGTTTCATAAGCAATAATTTTCTGTCTATAGTTTCAAATGCTCTTTTTAAATCTATGAAAGTTGATACAATGTATTTTTAATTCATCAAATCTTCACGCCCTTCACTTATAACATAATTAATTGCAGTTTCACATGAGTGTTTGCTTCTAAAACCCGATTGCTCTGGAATAATAATATTTTTATCATTCAAATATTGCAGTAACTGATTTTTTATCACTGTTTTAAGGATTTTTTCGTCACTTGGAAGCGTATTTATTGGCCGAATCTCTTCAGATTTTATAGTATATTTTATTTTTTCAATTGGCACAATTTTAGAAATTTTCCATTCGTTAGGCACTTTTCCTTGCAGCATGCTATTATTGATGATATTGGCGTAAAAAAAAGCCGTGTACGTTATAGAATGTTTAATTACACCTTCAGATAAAATATTCTTACTGCCAATTTTCTTTTTAAATTTTTTTAACTATTTCAATTATTTCGTTACTATCTACTGTTTGAAATTTAAATTGGTGATTAATTATATTTGTATTTCCCATAGTATTCTGCATAACATCTATACCATTTTTAATGTCAATGACACTCTGAACAAAGAATTTATTTAAAAGTTCAACAATTTTTTTTTCATTTTCAATGATTTTACCATTCATAACGATTCTGTTTATTGCACTGGTACTTTTTGACATACAAATTTCTTCTTTTAAAACTCTCCACATTTCTTTGCTGTTTCTTTGATTAATTATTTTCAATTTTATTCTGTACATATTGCACTTTCTTCTGTTTATTCATATTTTTATATAATTTTTTTACTGTCTTGTAATCTTCCCAATCATTAGTTATTTTGGCTATTTGGTATTTTTCATACTTTATTCTGTGTATTTCTGTCAGTTCCCAATCATATCATTTGTTCATCAACTTTATATTTACGGTTTTTTCTTCAGTTAGCGATAATATAATATCCTTCAATGCGTGGCCTATGAAAAACACCTTAAAATCTATATCACCGTTTAAAATATCACACACAAATTTATCATTCGTAACATTTCGATAATTCTATCACAGTCATAGTTTTCCCAGGAAATAATTTTTTTTCGTTAATCTCATTTTGTACTTTTTCACAATTGGTATTTCGAATAATATTGTTTCATGATCTGATATTTGATCGTTTTCTAATTTAGTACTTGTTACATTGTTTATATCTGTGTATAGATGATCTATTTTCGTACTCGAATTTTCACTCACTCTCGTATCAAATGTTATAATTTGTTTCATTGCTGCAGAGCTAAATACATTTTCCAGTTCTTTACCATGTATAGAGTTTCTATTTAAATCTATATTAAAATCACCAACCATAATGTTGTTTGAGTAAATCATAAATTTATCTTCAATTATAATTCCTCAATTTTGTTTAATACTATTTTTACTCTTGTAATATTATTGTAATATCTGTAATATTTTGTAATATATTTTTTTAATATAACCAACCTTTATTATAGCTATAATTAATACAAAAGAAATCAGTCGATACGCCACTGCTTGGTCATTCTCGAGATTTTCAAGGCAAAAATGCCATAATTCTAATTGTAATTTTCCATAAATGTTACACCAAGCTAATACTACCGGTACAAATAATCTTGTTGTAACATTTTTGCGTAAAATGTACTGTGCAGTACCGAGACTCGTACTATCGTATGAAGTTAATCTGCATAATTTTACATGATTTATTACTTCGCCTTGCAAACGGATAGAGTATAGGAAGAATTCTGCTTAAAATTTGTTTATTATCCATCCAAAAATCAGAAAAAGTTCACATAATATCATACAGGTCAAAAACCTTTTCGATTTCAAGTGTTATATATGTGCCAAATTTAAAAACCACTCAATCCGTTCGAGAGTTATCGTGCCAACAAGTAGACAGATAGATAGATGCGTAAAAAATTGGTAAGTAGGTTTTTCTCTATTTAAGGATCATGAAAGAAGAAATTCAAAGATCTCGTAGGGTGGTTTTTTTCACGAAAAAAATAAATTATTTAGTAGGGGAAACCTAAAAAGTATAACAGTAGTAGAACTCATTTATCGTAAACTTATATACTCGCATTCAAAGGAACTCTTTTTTATTTTTCACTTACTGTACGAATTATTAAGTAAAAACCTAGTAATCTATTAAGAAAGTAAAAACAATATTAAGTACTAGAAGAAGCTGACAACGGGTCAAAAAAGTATATTGCTTAGAAGGAATGAAATAATCCCTTGTAATATAAAACTCCTTGAACAGTAAAAACCATATGTTATTCACTTGAGGACGGATATGAAAAAGTTTTATACAACTCTTCGTTTTATTTGAAAAAGAAAAACTTTCTTTAAACAACTGTCTCTGAATTTATTTACAGAACTTTTATTTTTTCTCCTTATATTTCATAATAAAACTAAATGGAAAACGATCATTCAGTTTTAGTCAAAGAAATTGATTTCTGAATCTCAACAACAGATTTTACTACGATACAAAATCAAACACCCTTCTTATTTGGGGCCCTGCTCCCATATGGTATATAGTCTACATTTTTTAGATTTTATCTAGAACTAGCCGTGCCCGCGGCTTTGCTCGCGTGGACTTGATTCACTATTATCGTCACTGCTTACTCCTTATGTTACTTAACGTAATAAAATATATATATACTGGCCAGAGAACATATGTATTTTATAAAAAAAACACGTAAATCGGATAAGTGGTTCTTGAGTGTTAAGCGCACTAACGGAGAGACAGACAGACAGAGACGCGTTGCGTTTTATATATACATTATAGATTTTTTTTGATAAAGATTAAGTTAAGAAATTAAAAAAAAAACACGTAAATCGGATAAGTGGTTCTGGAATGATAAGCACACTAACGGAGAGGCAGACAGACAGACAGACAGACAGAGAGACGTTGCATTTTATATATATTATAGATAACTTGGCCGGAAAACACATGTATGTTTAAAAAAAAAAACACATAAATCGGATAACTGGTTCTACAGTGATAAGCGCACGAACGGACAGACAGAGAGACGTTTCATTTTATACATATTATAGAAGATTATAGATAACCTGGCCAGAGAACAAATGTATGAATTAAAAAAAAACACGTAAATCGCATAAGTGGCTCTCGAGTGATAAGCGCACTACCGGACAGACACACACAGACGGACAGAAAGACGTTGTATTTTATATATATTATGGATATGTTTGTAGGTCCAATAATTTTTCGATAATATTGTAAATTAATATTATGTTTATTTATCAATATTGTTAGATATCAGTTGATAACAATATTAAATATATATTGAAAAAAATGGTTTTATAAATTTTCTAGGTAAAACTAAATAAATAACACTGGTCAACAAAAAAAAGAAAATTGCTTGTTTTCTGTGATTTTTTTTTGTTTCTATCTCAAATTGACGCGTATTTTTTAAATATGGCAACAATTTTTCTCTAACAGCTTTTGTTTTTGAGTTATAGCTAACTACCCTCATTTACTATTTTTACTTAGATTTTCGTTTTTTATTGGACACTAAAATATATTTTGTTGTTGTTGTAGATATGGCTTCGTCAAGAAGATGTTGTGTGCTTAATCCCGATTGTTTTTGCTATATTTGTGGTGAATATATATTTGCAAAATATCGAAAACCTCTATCGGACTTTGTGAAAACTGCGTATCATCAATACTTTAAAATAGAATTGTGTAATCAGGACAAGCCATGGGTTCCTCATATTGTATGCCAGAAATGTGTGGTATGTCTACGGTTATGGTCCAGTCGAAAAAGAGATGCAATAATGTTCGTAACACCCATGATTTGGCGAGAACCTCGAAACCATCATGACGATTGCTACTTCTGCGTTGTGAAAATAAACGGAATTAACCCTGGAAATCGAAGTAAGTGGTCATATCCTAACTTATCTTCTGTTCAACGACCTCAATTAAAATCACAAGAGGTACAACCCAGCACATCTAAATCTTCTGGTGATCCAAATCTCTGTGAACCCGAACGAAATACATCAAGTGAAGACTCTGATTCAGACTACAAATGTAGTCTTTCAGAACCTCAACCATTTAATCAGAAAAAACTAAATGACCTAGTAAGAGATCTGAACTTACCAAAAGAAGCTTCTGAAATTTTAGCATCTCGTTTAAAAGAAAAAAATTTACTTACTCCGGAAACCAACATTACATTTTATCGTACCCGAGAAAAAAATCTGTTACCGTATTTTTCTTAAGAGAAGGATTTAGTTTTTTGTAACGATGTTGGTGGTATTTTGCAGCAGATGGGATTAAAACAGTACCAACCTAGTGATTGGCGTCTTTTCATAAACAGCAAAAGAAGTTTAAAGTGTGTTTTGCTTCATAACGATAATAAGTACGGATCTATACCTATTGCACATTCGACGACTTTAAAAGAAGAATACGTAAATGTTTCTAAGGTTATGGAAAAAATTAAGTATGAAGACCACAAATGGGTCATGTTTTAAACGTGCCTTTAGTTAGCCGAGACCGCATCATACTTTCCACCACTTCATATTAAACTCGGCATAATGAAACAGTTTGTGAAGGCGCTTGACAAAAGTGGCGAATGTTTTAATTTTCTTTCACGCAAGTTTGCAGGATTAAGTTCAGAAAACTTAAAAGCTGGTATTTTTGATGGGCCACAGATTAGGCAACTCGTGAAAGATCCTAATTTTGTCAAATCAATGACTGAAGTCGAATCCAAAGCTTGGAAATCATTTGTTTTGGTTATGAGTAGCTTCCTAGGCAAAAAGAAATCTGATGACCATGTCGAGCTTGTTGAGTGCATGCTATCGAACTTGCAAGAGCTAGGGTGCAACATGAGCATAAAAATCCACTTCCTGTACTCGCATTTAGACCGATTTCCACAAAATCTGGGTGATTTTAGTGAGGAGCAGGGTGAAAGATTTCATCAGGATCTTCGGACAATGGAAGAGCGTTATCAGGGGCGGTGGGACTCACATACGATGGCAGACTACTGTTGGAGTTTGCAACGAGATCTACCTAAAGTCGTTCATTCAAGGAAATCTTATAAAAGATCATTTGCTAGTGTTCAATAGAAATTTTGTTAACATAATGTATTATTTTTTTGTATTTTTTTGGCAAAATAATAAAACTGTATATTTCAAAAGGTAAAGCTGTTAGCAATCTCCCAGTATTTTTTTCATAGTCAGGGCTATAGAAATACCCAATAACAGAAAAAAAATAAAGGAAACAAGACTTGTGTTGACCAGTGTAATTTATGATACTAATGATAAATAAATAAAGTATTATAAACTATTTGTAAAGTAATTAATTACTTTATTTAATACTCGCTTATCTTTGGTTACACGTGGTTTCCCATTGTCTTTCTGACTAAATAATTATTGCACTATTCCTGTAGAACCCCAATTTACCAAAAGAACTTTTTAAAACCTCCAAGAGATGCAATTTAATCTCTTAATAATAAGTTCTGAAATAACATTTTTTTAAAGATATTAAAGATGGCAATATTAGTCTTTTCATGACGCACTCTTTATACGATACGTAATTTGTAATTACGACCTAAACGTTTCTCATGAGTTCACAGTGCAACACGAAAAAAAATAACCATATACGGACACCACCACGTGATAATAGACCAAAAAAAAAGACCCGTGTCTCCCAGTTTTTCCGAAAGTCATGTACTTTTTTTTTTATGGGCCCCCAAAGATTTGAGGCCTGGGTGTAATTTTTGCAAAAAACTCATCATATTCTGAGGCTCATATCTTGCAAACCGTTCGGAATTTTAATTTACTTTCTGTGGCAAAGTTGTAGCCTTTGTCATAAGGAACAAAAATTGTGAACATTTAAAGTAAAAAAAAAAACTTCATCTTCAAGATCAAAATAGCAAAAAACTGTAAAAAATTCGATTTTTTTTACCTTTTTTTCCCTGTTTAGGCCCATAGCTAGCAAACCGTTCAAAATTCAAGGAAACAATCAACTACAAAAATTTAGCTAAGATCTTAGTAAACAACTTTCTAGAATATATGAACGTCCTAGGAATGATTCTTAACACTGTTTAGGTAGCCGCAAAAGTGAAAATTTTCCCGAAAAATCTACTTTTTTAAAGTTTTTTTGCGATTTTGATCTGGAAGATGAAATTTTTTGGATTTTATATGTTCACAATTTTTGTTCTTTATGACAAGAGCTACAACTTTGCCTCAGAAAGTAAATCAAAATTCCGAACGGTTTGCAAGATATGAGCCTGAGAAAATGATCAGTTTTTTGCAAAAATGACACTGAGGCCCCAAATCTTTGGGGCCTCATAAAAAAAAAATGCATTACTTGGGGCAAAACTGGGAGACACGGGTCTTTTTTTACCCGAGGCTCCCAGTTTTGGCCCAATTCATGTACTTTTTTTTATGAGGCTCCAAGGATTTTTCGGGAAAATTTTAACTTTTGCGGCTACCTAAACAGTGTTAAGAATCATTCCTAGGAAGTTCATATATTCTAGAAAGTTGTCTACTAAGATCTTAGCTACATTTTTGTAGTTGATTGTTTCCTTGAATTTTGAGCGGTTTGCTAGCTATGGGCCTAAACAGGGAAAAAAAGGTAAAAAAAAATCGAATTTTTTACAGTTTTTAGCTATTTTGATCTTGAAGATGAAGTTTTTTTTACTTTAAATGTTCACAATTTTTGTTCCTTATGACAAGGGCTACAACTTTGCCACAGAAAGTAAATTAAAATTCCGAACGGTTTGCAAGATTACACCCAGGCCTCAAATCTTTGGGGGCCCATAAAAAAAAAGTGCATGACTTTCGGAAAAACTGGGAGACACGGGTCTTTTTTTTTTGGTCTACTATCACGTAGTGGTGTCCGTATATGGTTATTTTTCCATAACCTAAAAAATTACACACAGTGTTATCTTTTCTAGTGAAAGGCCTTTTTTACAAAGTATAATAAATATACCTATATAAACGTTACTTCTATAGAGCATTCGGTATACGCATTGGCAGCGTTGCCACATTTATTTTCGTTAAAAGTGTGATCGTATTAGTGAGTGTCTGCATATGAAAGTTTCCATCTAGTATTTTAAACTTTTTGTTTTTACTGTCGGACTATACTTTTGGCTTCGATTGTCACGAGTGAACTACCTTAAATGGAGATTAATTTTTTTATGAGCATAGTGCACGTGCTGCAGGGAAATCCTTAAAACGCTACAGAAGAGGCTCGTGTGTGGAAAAAGCGATTCACGTTTGTTTTGAATCGCTGTAAATTTTACTCGGTCCTGAACAAATCATTCCAGAGGTATGAGGTTCTTCATATAAAAGACTGCTTAAAAAAGGTTGTACGAGGAGTGACAATGTGTGCTTCATACAGATATGAAGTATTAACATGACGTGAATTACTAGCATACATCGCTTTGGGAGAAATTAAGCGGGCTACATCCATCGAACACTTTCCATGAAAATACTTGTAGAACTCATGTCGCCAATCGTTCTTCGATGTTCCAAGGAAATAAGGATGCTGGTGAGTTCTGGCTCTTCAGTGAGACAACAGCCCTCTTCTGAACAGAATTTAACACGTGCCGTGTATGTTTGGGAGCAGAGCTCCAAACATGGGAGCGATATTTCATCGTAAATTTTTTAGAAAAAATTGCCACTTGGGATTTGGTATCATTAACTTCTTCTTGCTTAGTGTCGCCCTAAGATAGAATTTCTTCCAGATCTATGTTATGTTAAACGACTTCCTGCTGTCTGTGAATATTTGCATTAGTAGCTAACGTTCGAACGTTCAAAGTGAATGAAGAAAAAATCCTTCATCTGCGAAACTATAGATTGGATTCTTAGTTCTTTCCAGTAGATTGTTAATGTAAATGAGAAAGAGAGTAGGAGACAGTATGGAGACTTAGAGTAAACTGACGTTAGTAGCGAAGGTATTAGAAAGAAATCCGTCGACTGCCCTAAACAAAATTTTTTAGATATACCGTAAGAGCGTAGCTTAGCTAACATACTGTTATCTTAGTTGGGAATGTGGAATCTTTGGCACAATGATACTACTCAGTATATATCACCACTACACCAAACACTTTATTTTTGCACTCGACGCGCGTTTCGTTAACCATGTTAGCTTTATCAGGAGCGATGATCGACTAAAGCTGAAACTACAAATCTACCCTATTTATACTTAGCCTAACCCTTGAATTACTCAAGCGGAAATAATGACATAGGCAAGGCCCTCAGTTCCGGTCAAGTACCCAGTAGAGGGGACTATAAGGAATAGGCCCTCTGTCTTTATT
>CM032449.1:199084178-199171678 GCA_019049505.1 Pachyrhynchus sulphureomaculatus
TGGCCGAATTTGAGCTTTATACAGAATTAACAGCTGTTCTGGAGGGTAAAGCTTTCTTGTTTGAAATAATATTCCGAGCTTCTGACCACGCTCTCCTTACTATCCATGTAACATGTTCTTGCTAAAATTCTTCAAAATGTCCAATTGCGTTATTTCAGACGTATTTGAATACTTAAGTTATGGGCATTAAAGTCGCCTAAGATAATAATTTTGGCACTTGGATAATTAATCTGTTTATCATCGATGGTGTCTGAAAGAGAAGCAAAAAGTGTTCTAAAGTTCGTATCACTTGGTGGTCGATAGAGGTAGTTGATAAACCTTGTGGTGTGATGAGTCGTTATTTTTACTCACCTAACATCAAAGTTTCGGCGCTCGAGAGCATCCTCTCGCTGGAAGAGAAATCGCTTCTGACAAAAAACCATATTCTAAAGTTACGCCCAATCAGCCTTTCATCCAATCTGGGCAAAATTATAAAAAAATAATGTTAATTGAAATAAACCATTTCGTTAAAGAAACGAACATTTTACCAGACAAGTAATTTGGATTGAGTTTAAGCTTCTACGGGCTACTAGATTAATCTTTAATGTTCTGATGAACTCTAGCAGAAAATTTACTATATATTTAGTTTTTTTTGATCAGAATAGGAATGCACAATATTCTTTTTAAAAAAACAAAAAATGATATTCTCGAATGATAAAAAGCACGTTAAACATTTTGGCCTGTTAAATTTTTAATTACTGGATTAGAAGATTTTTTCTGTCTTTTTAAATGTTTGTCTTTCGCTTGTTCTTTCTGTATGTCTTTCTGCCGGTCTCTCTATCTGCTTATATTCCTTTACTAGCGTATTTGCTTATCTAAAAGCAACAAACTGATCCATTTAGTGGACTTACAAATTTAAATAATGCGTAGAAATAAATTTTAAAGCTAAAAATAAGAAGACATATTTTTGTCAACATTCGTCCCAAAATGATTTATTGTTTGATTTAGGGAGTCAGGTTTGATTATTATTATTTTTTAATTCATTTTAGATATTTTTAAATTAGGTCTTCTATTGGAGTATGTAAAGATTGATTTTGTCACAATTCAGGATAATTAGTTATATTTTTCCGAGATTTTTAATTATGGTCTCTTTTAGCCTCTAATTTTTGACGTTTTATTTAATCATCAGGCGAAATGATAGCGGCGAATCCATATATATATATATATATATATATATATATATATATATATATATATATATATATATATATATATATATATATATATATATATATATATATATATATTATATATATATATATATATATATATATATATATATATATATATATATATATATATATATATATATATATATATATATATATGTATATATATATATATATATATATATATATATATATATATATATATATATATATGTATATATATATATATATATATATATATATATATATATATATATATATATATATATATATATGCATGCATAACAAATACTTCAACTTTTGATAAAAAATTTAACTGGAAAATTAACAAAATTAATACCAAATACCAAAGGTATTATGTCATGTGCACGCTATTTATGCGTTAATCAATAAAAAGAGCAAATTGAATACTAAAACGAAAATTAACCTTAATTAAATTATTACATATTGTGACTTATGGAATATAGGAAGAACAAATATTTATATTCTCTAATATATATATATATATATATATATATATATATATATATATATATAAAATATATAAATATATATATATATATATATATATATATATATATATATATATATATATATATATATATATATATATATATATATGTAGAGTTACAGGGAAAGTCGTCCTAGATAATTAAGGACGTTATAGTTTAGGTCGTTTTCTGACCGATTTGACTCTATGACATGATGTCCTAAACTTAACCGTTTTCGAGATATTGAAGTTTAAAGATTTTCTAAAAAAACATGTTTTTTTTGCTTTTATATCGATTTTTTTTTATTAGAGGTTCTCGAGTGCGATTTTTTGGTTATTTTTAGTTAGTCTGTATGTCAAGTATCAAAAATCATCAAAAAAATTTTAACTAGTTACTAACAGTTTCAAAGGGCGGCTTGTTAATGTTTCTAAATTACGAATTTTTACCAAGTGTTTCCTACTTTAAATCAATAAAGAGAAAAAAAAAAATGCATGGAAGTTATTCTGCAAATTATTTTAAAAACTTTTGCGTCTTTTTAGCTATCAAAAAAGGTATAATACTAGGTGTTTAATAGAAAAACTGTACACAGAATGACACCTAAAGCGGGCTCGGGTAGCAAAAGGTAAATTTTTAGTTCTAGGTGAAAATACGAAAAATACACAAATAAAACAAAAAACCTTGCAATTTAAATATTTTTTATTAATTATAATTCGTGTTCTATGTGGTCGCCCTATTTCTAACACAATTTCTCATTCTTTTTCTTAAATTACTTTTCACAACGCTGGTTGTGAGGTGCCGCCTCATTTCGTCAGCCGCATCAATTATTTTTTGTCTTAGGACATCCACGTTTTCGATAGGAGTCATCTGGTCGTATAGGAGACTTTTCATGTGATCCCACACATAAAAATCCATCGGTGTTAGGTCTGGGCTTCTCGCCAGCCAAGGTATGGGTCCGCCTCTTCCAATCCATTTGTTGGGATAATTGTCATTGAGCCATGAACGAACACTTCCTCTGTAGTGAGCTGGGCAGCCATCGTGTTGAAAGTACATGTATCTCAAACCAATAGGTAGGTCTTCCATCAAATTAGGTAATTCCGCAAAAAATTGTCGTATTCCTCGCCATTCAAATTATCTGGCAGGAAGAATGGCCCAACCAAATAATTTGAAATTATACCCATCCACACATTTAAGCTGAATCTTGTTTGTAATCCTTTCGTTCTTTTTTGTTTGGGTTGCCTTCCTCTTTAGAAGCCCAATAGTGGGCATTGTGGTAGTTTGTAAGACCGTCTTTGTCGAATAGTATTTTCTTAAAAAAAGATGTATCTTCGACATCGGTATTGAGCATAAATCTGCAGAATTCTAATCGTCGCAACGGATCCCCTTCTTCAATGACTTGCACGGGCGTATAGTGGTAAGGGTGTTGCCCAACAGTATGCATTACAAACCATACCTTCAACTGCGAAAATACCAAGCTGTTGTGCGACAACATTTGTAGATGTGGTTGGGTCCACCTCAAAGAGACGTCGTATTTCGTTTTTCTTCGTCTTCGTCAAAGATACGTGGTCGTCCCATGTAACACATTAGGATGTCAGCATATTCCTCGTTGGTATACGTTGCCATATTCACAAGCAGAGATCAAAATCCAGTTACGAACCAATTCACACAGTCAGAAGATGAAACACAGATATTTTTGAAAAGCACGGTATAGCACATCTACCACGGACGAATCGCATGAGCAGACTAAAAATCATTCAATAATGTTTAGTGAACAGAAAATGTCACTGGCACAGAGAGTACCCCGACCGGAAAAAATGCTTACCCAACCCTTTTTATTGTTCGAAGGTGCAGGTAGTAAACCGGTAAATGGTAGTATCTAAATTCTATTATTATGTTACTCTACATTCGGGCCTATTGAAATCTCATTTTCTTAGAATTTTCAATAGATCCAGTAGATATTATACCGTTTTAGATAGCTAAAAAGACGTAAAAGTTTTTAAAATAATTTGCAGAATAACTTCCATACATTTTTTTTTCTCTTTATTGATTTAAAGTAGGAAACACTTGGTAAAAATTCGTAATTTAGAAACATTAACAAGCCGCCATTTGAAACTGTTAGTAACTAGTTCAAATTTGTTTG
Source organism: Pachyrhynchus sulphureomaculatus (assembly GCA_019049505.1). Taxonomy (NCBI): domain Eukaryota; kingdom Metazoa; phylum Arthropoda; class Insecta; order Coleoptera; family Curculionidae; genus Pachyrhynchus; species Pachyrhynchus sulphureomaculatus. The sequence goes on from CM032449.1 coordinate 199,088,015, forward strand.
ATGATTTTTGATACTTGACATACAGACTAACTAAAAATAACCAAAAAATCGCACTCGAGAACCTCTAATAAAAAAAAAATCGATATAAAAGCAAAAAAAAAACATGTTTTTTTAGAAAATCTTTAAACTTCAATATCTCGAAAACGGTTAAGTTTAGGACATCATGTCATAGAGTCAAATCGGTCAGAAACGACCTAAACTATAACGTCCTTAATTATCTAGGACGACTTTCCCTGTAACCCTGTATATATATATATATATATATATATATATATATATATATATATATATATATTTATATATATATATATATATATATATATATATATATATATATATATATATATATATATATATATATATATATATATATATATATATATATATATATATATATATACATATATATATATATATATATATATATATATATATATATATATATATATATATATATATATATATATATATATATATATATATATATTCAATTCTTGGGCTTTGGGTTCGTTTTATGAATATTTGGTATTTAAAATTAAACTTAAATTGACGTTTCGCCCTTTGGTTTAGGGCATTTTCATTTTTTTTTCTTTATTTCTACAAAATATACAAAATATAAATATAAAATTACATTTAGGCACACTAGTACAACACAAATTATTTAACACACAACCATAAACTATTTAAATTCTTAGTTCTATATTTAAAAATTAAAATCACATGGAACCTACTTTCAATCTCACATATTTTATTTATTACTGACGAGTCATAGTGGCATTCTTATCGATGTAGATTTTCTTTTGTATTATTGATTCGTGATTTTTTTTTTTTTTGAATAATAAGCAGGTAGTCTTTTTGTTAATATATTAAGGATGAGTATACTCTTTAAAATATTACCTTATTAAATTTGTATAAATATGGCTAATTCCTTTTATATCACTTTTATCATTGACTGTAAATTTCTCATTTTTTAAATTTCGATTATTTCTTTTATTGCAAGTTTTCCAATATTAATGTCCCTGTTTAAAATCTGTGTTTCATTAAAGTTGAAATCATGTCCAAGTTCCGTTGTGTGTTTGTGAAGTGCCGTTGTTGCGTTTTTGTATACTTGTGTCCATTGAGTCTGTTTTTTAATAATTGGGTCGTCATACCAATATAATGCATTGAGCAATCTGCACAAGGTACTGAATAAACTATGTTGGATTGGTTCATGGTTGGTACCTGACTTTTTAAGTTTGGAAATAGTGAGCTTACTTTGTTTTGTGTTTTGTGAACTTGGACATGATTTCAACTTTAATTCAGAACTTTCATCGAAATCACGAAAAATCCAAAATGAGTTACTAGTGTGCGCGTCGATTCCCGGCAGCAGGCCGCTAAATATATTAAAAAGTCGGTATCGTTTGTGAATAAGTTGGTAAGTCATTTTAAGGAGACGAAAAATGTCGACGACCTACCTAAACGTGGCATGCATACATATATATATATATATATATATATATATATATATATATATATATATATATATATATATATATATATATATATATATGTATATTTATATATATATATGTATATATATATATATATATATATATATATATATATATATATATATATATATATATATATATATATATGGTTCACTGTGAAACAGCTAAAAATGGACCAAGCCCATGTAGCTTTTTCACTGTTCTTTTATTTGTCAATCCTTTCTGAGATCCGTTTCGCCATCACAGCTCATCAGTCGAGCTAGGCTCGACAAACAAAAGAACAGGACTTGTAGTACTTATTTCTGTATTGATACAACATCGTGGTAAGATACAACGAACTGTACCTACTATATATATATATATATATATATATATAATATATATATATATATATATATATATATATATTTAAGGGCGGCCCGCTGTTGTTCACCTTATTGAACAATCCAAAATTCTTTTAAAATGACCTAACAGGAAGTCGATTAGCAACCTGATATCAAATTCTCAGAACTTTTGATAAAGATTTAACTGGAAACGTAATACAAGAAAATTGATATATAAATATTATAAAAATAATAAAAATATTGTGTTCTTTGCACGCTATTTATGCGTTAATAAATAAAAAGAGTAAATTAAATATAAAACATTAAAACAACCTTAATAAAATTAATGTAAGGTATTTAGAAGTTAGAATAGTACTGATGATCTCCAACCTTCGATAGAAGACGGAACCAAAAGAAGAAGAATTTTAGTTCGAACTTATGGTGCTCCAACAGGGCGCATCATAAGTAAAACCGAATTTAACAAAACTACGATCCTCGACGCCACGAGATTCACATCCACATAGATATTAATATAGAAATGCTATTCGAATTTGTAATAAAATTCTCCGTAATTATTTTCAGAAGCCGACCACATCATTTAATATACAGTAGAACCCCGATTAACCGAGTCGCGATTATCCGAGCTCCGGATTAACCGAGCCAATCTAAGAACCTGATTATCCGAAGTACGCGCGTGTATGCTGCGTATTAACCGAGCTTCTAAAATATGTATGTACATATTTCCATTTAAAATCGTCGGGGCCTTCGGGGAATCACCTTGGCCCGTATGAGGGGTTCCTCTATTTATGTTTTTGGACTCTTTCAGCATGTAAATTTGCGTGAATGCAGTACGTTATAGCGTTTACTACGGAGAAGTACGAGTATACTCACATAATTTATTTGGTTGGAGTTCTGGTAGTTAAGTGTAATTAATACGAACTGCTTTGTTTGAATTTTTGTTTGTCGTATTATAATGGAGCAAAACAAGCGTAAAAGAATTGTCGTTCCTATAGAAGAAAAATCAGAAGAATTGAAGCAGGAGAGACAATTAAAGTTGTTGCACGAGATTATGGAGTAGGTGGTGAGGTAACAGTTGGAGATTGGAAAAGAAACTACACAAAAATAGAAGAGTGGTGTATAAATCAAGCCTCATCGTCCTCAGGAAAGAAAATCAATGAAAACCGGCGATTATGAAAAGGTTAACGAAGCTTTAATCATGTGGTTTAACCAACAGAGATCAAAAGGTGTGCCCCTGTCAGGGTCAATTTTACAACAGAAAGCAATAATGATTAGTAGGCAATTCCCAGAGATAGATCAGTTTACCGCCAGTTCTGGATGGCTTGACCGCTGGAAAAAACGGTACGGTGTACGACAACTGACTGTATGTGGTGAAAAACTTTCTGCTGATGTGTCATCAATTGAGAAGTTTAAGCAGAACTTTAAAAAGCAAATCGAAGATTGTGGATACACATGTGATCAAATTTACAACTGTGACGAAACTGGTCTGAATTATAAAATGCTTCCATCAAAAACATTGGCATCTCGACAGGAAAAATCAGCTCCTGGGCACAAACGAAGTAAGGAAAGATTAACTATAATGGTATGTTCCAATGCATCTGGCAAGCATAAAATCCCACTGATGGTGATTGGCAAGTCTGCACGTCCAAGAGCTTTAAAAAGACATCTCACCCAAAGCTCTACCAGTCTATTATAAAAGTCAGAAGAGCGCATGGATGGATGCGACCTTATTTACTAACTGGTTTGAAGAAAAGTTCGTGCCATCTGTGACTAAATTTTTGACAGAAACCGTTCTTCCTATTGAAGCAATTTTGTTAATGGATAATGCCCACTCTCACCCTGGAGAAGGACTTCATGTGGACGAAATTGTTGTAAAATTTTTTCCTCCAAATGTAACCAGCGTAATGCAACCAATGGATCAAGGGATCCTCGAAAACATTTAAAAAAATTATAGGCGTTTATATCTTGAACATCTATTAGAATACACAGAAAAGGAGGATATTATCAATGGGATGAGAAAGGTTACATTGAAAAAATGTTATTTAATGGGTAAGTCAAGTTTGGGATTCTATGCGTACTACCACTATTCAAAAATCTTGGTCAAAAGTTATTGATTTTGAGGACTATAATGACAGTGAAGATGACACTCCATTAAATTAATTAGCTTTGAAATTTAGAAGCCATGGAGAAAAGGGGAAAAAAAAAAAAAAAAAAAAAAAAAAAAAAAATGTCTGTTCAGATTTTGACAGCGAGATAGAAGAAAAAGAAAAAAGTTTATGTGAATTAATGCAAAAATTAAAAGGTTGCGAAAATGTGACAAGAGAAGATGTTGTTGAATGCATTACAGCAGATGATTTAGAAGAAGAAATGAGTATTGAAGAAATAACGAATGCCTTTCAGGAAACCGAAAAATCAGATGACGATGACGAAGCGGCGGTGGATGAACAGTCTCCCACTAAGATCTCTCATCAAGAAGGCTTTGCTTCTTTGGAAAAAGCTTTGAGGTATATCGAACAACAACCAGAGGCAACCCCAGCGGATTTGCTTCTTCTTAATAGATGGAGAAAACATTGCAGCGAGAAAAAGAAGATGCAATATGAGACAGAAGCGCATAGATACCTATTTCACTGTTTTATAATATATGTACCTATTTATATGTTAAAAACCTTAATACATCTGTTTAAAGTATTGGTGTTTATTTTTTGAATGAATAAAAAACAAATCCGGATTATCCGAGTTTTCAGTTATCCGAGGAGGGTGCCCTCACGTTAACTCGGATAACCGGCGTTTTTACTGTACTTCCCACACAAACACACATTCATTATAATGTAAATAGCAAATACAAGCCCAAAAGTTTGAATAATTAAGACCTTGAACACCACCTTGGTTAAATTTCAAGGTTTAAGAATAAAAATATGTACAAAGGCCGAACCGAATATATAAAAGCCATTGAATGTAATCATCATCATGTAATTTAAAACTTTAGAGACATACAATACGATATTCGGAATAAAAATTCCACATTCTTGTTATAAGTCTAAATTAATTTCGTATTATTATCTACATTTCTTGTTCAAGGTCATATTCATTATATCATATTTCAACAGAGGGTATAAATTCTCCCTTTATTATATTCGTTACCCAAGAAATATTTCAACACAATACCGATATAACTTTGAGGACAAAATTAAGCCCAACTAATTGTATAGGAAAACGAAAATGGAGAAAAACCCTAAGCCGGAAGCAGGCAATTACTTTACAGAGATTATTTTTTGAAAGCTAGAAAAACGAATTTTCGCCATTTGTTAATCTGAGGGAGTGGTTTTAAAATTTGACTAATAATTTATTTTCAGACATGTCAAAATGTGTCGTAAATAACTTTTTTGTTTAGTAAGACAATTATCAGATTCTAATTATAGTGTAGTAAAAAGAGCATTTGAAATTTTACAGGGTGGTCCAAATTGGACACTTTTAAAGGTAAACCCCTTTATCTAAAGGAGATAGACGAAAACTGATGTCAACGTCTATGGCTCAATCTTTATGATAAACTCAACGATGAAAACCGCATACCAATATCTAGTACCATTTCAGATATACAGGGTGTTTTTCAAAAATCTGCATTTTGGAAAAATGTTTGTAATTCTTTTCCTATTGAAAATTTTTGATTTCTGTAAAAAACATTCTCAAAGCATTTTTTCACGTGGATTTCAACAGTGTAAGTTAAGTTACATTTTTTTACAACTAATATTTTAATAGTTATTAACGCAAAAATATATTTTTTTTAATGGGATATGCTATATATTTTTCCTTATCCGAATAGAGCTTTAAATTAACATTCTAAAATATATCACACTTTACATTTTGCTTAAATCTACTTCAAAATATAAAGGTTTTCAGCTTGTACGCGAGTTTTATATGCACATTTTACAAAGTAGGCTTTAGACGAAGCGGCAATATCAATTGTTTACCGATAGCAGTCACATCGTAAAAAAAATCCCAAAAGTAACTCTAAGAGTAGTTATGACTCTTAGAGTTACTAAATGCTATATTACTTTAAACTATGTAGAAAATAAAACAAAACAACAATAAAACAATTTATTCCGAGTAGAGCAAATTAAAAAACAAAACAATTTTCTACAAGAGATGTTCGAAATGTCGACTAGTTTCATTTACACATAGGCGGCACCTTTTCTTGACACTTCTTACCGAGTTGGTTAGTTCAAGAGGAGTGAGAGCTGCAAAAACTTTGTATTACTGCAACTTCTAACTCTTGTCTGGTGTTTGTCGGCAATTTATAAATTAGGTCTTTCAATGTTCTCCAGAGATAGAAGTCCATGGGTGTTAAATTCGGTGACCTTGCCGGCCAATGGTTTCAGATCTTGGTTGGCTATCCAGTTATTGTCGAAATTCGCCGATAAAAATTTAATGATAACTGCAGCGTTATGAGGGGGTGCCCCGTAGTGTTGAAAAAAAATATTTCTAAGGTCCATTAACGGCAGTTCATCAACAAGAGTTTCTATTTGCAGCCTTAAAATTTCTAAATATCTCTGAGAGGTGAGTGTTCCTTCATAAATAAATGGACCTATAACCCTGCCTCTAAAAATTCCTGCCCACAAATTAAATCCAAATCTGCCTTGATTTCTTTGCTCCACAACTAAATGAGGATTTTCTTGTGCCCACGTATAAGAATTGTAACGGTTAAAAATACCTGCATTGCTTACATAAGCTTCGTCTGTCTAAATGCAATTTAATGAAAAATCCGGAACATGGTTACAATTTTCCAGAAACCATTGGCAAAAATCCATACGCCGTTGAAAATATCCGTCTCTAAGGTGATGAACTTTTTTTGTCCTATGTGGCCTGAATTTGTGTTTCTTCAAAGTACGACTTACGTTAGTTCTTGGTAGTCCAGTGGATTCTTTTAACTGTGGGGTTGAAATGTTGGGATTGTTTCCGATAGTTCCTAAAACTACTATTTCTTCTAACTCCTTATCCCTGTTTGATGCATAATTTTGGGTCGTTTCTTTTCAAATTGGCCACTATTAACTAGGTTATGTCGCAATCGAGCGAATGCATCCTTAAATGGTTGATGCCTCTCTGGATACCGTTCGTGGTACAAATTACTTGCCGCTTCAGAATTTTCTCCGATTTGTATGAAACACACTATCATATCCCATTTTTCGTAATTTTCAAATTTCATTGCGATTTATTTGACAATTCAATAACTGATTCTGAAGTAAAATTTGACAATTACGAGTAAACAATTGAATTAAACCACATGGCCGCTCTCTCCAAAGCCTACTTTACAAAATGTGCATTTATTTTGAAGTAGTTTTAATCAAAATATAAAGTGTGCTATATTTTTAGAAATGGTAATTTAAAGCTCTATTCGGATAAGGAATATACAGGGTATCCCATTTAAAAATATATTTTTGTGTTAATAACTATTAAAATATTAGTTGTAAAAAAATGTAACTTACACTGTTGAAATCTACGTGAAAAAGTGCTTTGAGAATGTTTTTACGGAAATCAAAAATTTTCAATAGGAAAAGAATTACAAACATTTTTCCAAAATGCAGATTTTTGAAAAAACACCCTGTATATTTCAAACGGTACTAGATATCGATATGCGATTTTCACACATTGAGTTTATCATAAAAATTGAGCCACTGACATCAGTTTTCGTCTATCTCCTTAGATAAAGGGGTTTACCGTTAAAAGTGTCCAATTTGGACCACCTGTGCATTCTAGATACAGAAATATTATGATTTTATCCTCTCTTGGGTGTCATCAGGAGTATTGTCCTGAGTTTTGAACCTCGTGTGCTCTTTTGTTTATAAACAATTTGCGTGTTTTTTGAGCTTAAAATGTGATTAACTTCGGTTATAAAGACGGATCGAGACAAAAAGAACCAAACTCTTAATAATGAAATTTCCAACAAATACTCGTTGACTTTAAGTCTCTCAAGTGCATACATAACCTACAAAATTGAAAAAACTGACAAAAAACTTTTTTTTTTCATTTTATTAGTGTTCCGTACGGAACACTTATAAGGTCACTTCGGTGTCTGTCCGTCTGTCTGTCCGTCTGTCTGCACGTCTGTCACACCCGATTTTCTCCGAAACTATTTGTCATAGAAAGTTGAAATTTGGTAATAATATAGGAATTGATGGCCTCATCAGAGCCATGTAGTTTTGAAAGTTAAATTTTGATTTAAGGGGTTAGTTTTGGAGGGTGAAATCGGAAGTGAAAAAAAAAAATTTTTTACTAGGTAATCGAGTGTGGTGTCAAATGAAAGCTTGTGAAAACACGAGTAATATATATATATATATATATATATATATATATATATATATATATATATATATAGAATAATTTTTCTGTTGAACCTTTTGTTTACATAAACTTGATCAGAAGAAATAACACTTTAATAAAGACATTACTAAATAAAAAAGAACTAGACGAAAGAAAAGCTAAAAATCTAATGATAAAAAATGCTGTGACACCTAAAATTTATGGCTTACCCAAACTACACAAACAAGGTACCCATTAAGACCCATTGTTTCATGTATACAATCGCCATTATACAATTTATCTAAATACTTAGCCAACTGTCTATCCAACATATCTGGTAAAAATGAACATTTTATTAAAGATTCTTTCGACTTTAAAACTTTCATCGACACAGTGAGAATCCCATCGAATTATAAACTTTTATCGTTTGATGTAACATCTTTATACACGAACATTCCAAATGAACTAGTTCAAACCGTTATTAATGAAAAATGGGATCTACTACAAGAAGACACAACAATTTCAAAAATAAATTTTCTGGACGCCATAGATCTCACATTGAACACCAACTATTTTCAATTTAAAAATAGATTTTATAAACAAATCGACGGTTGTGCCATGGGTTCCCCCATTTCATCAGTCATTGCTCAACTAATAATGGAATACCTGGAAGAACAAGTCATTAAAAAAATAAAAGGTAACATTTTGTTTTTCAAGAGATTCGTAGATAATTGTTTATTAGCAGCTCAAAATGATAAAATTACCGAAATTCTATACAAATTTAATAGCATCCACAAAAAATTACAATTTACATCAGAAATTAAAAAGGATGGTAAAATTAATTTTCTAGACCTGACTCTTATCAGAAAGCAAGATAAAATCCTTACAGAGTGGTACATAAAACCTTCTTGGTCAGGGAGATATTTGAATTTTCACTCTAGTCATGCAATGTCCCAGAAAATCAGCGTTATAGTGGGCCTAACAGACCGAGCAATAAAATTGACTTCCCCTGAACTAAGACCAGACGCGCTAAAAAAAAGTAAAAACTGTCTTAATACAAAACAATTTTAAAGAGAATGACATCAATCGAACAATAAAAAAGAGAATATACAAGTTTTATAATAACTCAAAAAACAATACCAAAAATAGTAAACAAAACTGTGATAAATTTTTACCACTTCCTTATACAAAAGAATTTTCTGAGAAGCTGAAATGGGTCTTGAAAAAATATAACATTATAGTTTGCCATAAAACTCAAAATAAACTAAGTTCATTATTTACAAACTTAAAAAGCCATATCCCCACAATGAATGAATCTAATGTTGTGTATGCAATACCGTGTGCGAACTGTCCGAAGAAATATATTGGCACGACTTCTCAGTTACTAAAAAACAGACTAAATGGACACAAATATACTAGGAATGCTTCCACTGCCCTTAGTAAACACGAAGCAGAAGAAAAACATGACTTTAAATTCAATGAAACCAAGGTCCTCTGCAAAGAGCGGAATTATGCCAAACTACAGATCAAAGAGATGATTGAAATAAAAAAAGATTAAAACACTGTGAATGATTGGGCTGACATAAAAGGAATTAGTCATATCTACACAAATTTAATTAAAAAATAAATATGCTGGCATGCATATCCTCTTAATAATACAATATATACTTAACATCAATAATAGTTTTTTCGTTAAGACACCCATCATAGATAATAAAATTTTAAAAAAATCAGTAAAAAATACGAGACACGATATGCTGAAAGAAATACAGAATTTGAAATTTACAAACACACAAATAGTTGACTTTCACGGTATATACACGTTAGTAAATTGTTTTATATTTTTGTTATGGTGTAAATATTTTAAATGTCCAAGTGTGCGTAAAAAATGCTATATGTTTTTAAAAGTGTAATTTGACTTAAAAGATTTTAACCTTGTGTTTTCTAATTTTAGAATGAATATTAAAAAATAAAGAATTTTTGAAAATGTCTAAAAAAAATAAGGCGAAAACGTCAAATAGACTAGTATGTGTTTTCCAAAATAACCTAAGTACCCAAGAAAAACCAAAAAACCAATCAAGTTTATATATATATATATATATATATATATATATATATATATATATATATATATATATAATGTAATACTTGCTCGCACTTTTCTTTGTATTATTTTTAAACATTGCGAATAATCGCTGTCCACCCGCCTTATCTCGAAAAGTACTTATCAAAAAATTTTGAAAAAATTCTGGAATATTCTCCACAGAGTGTAGATTGAACGAAAATTATCATGAGTGCATTACCTGTAATAATTTATCTGGTATATAAAAAAAAACAGAAATCATCAATCTTCAGTAAAGATTGGAAATAAACTTTGTTGAAAACTCATTTGGGGTGTGTTTTGTGAAGTCATTGATCATTTTATACTTCCGTTACAACATTTTTTATTTTAAAAGCAATCAACGTACGGAATAGTAATTGCGCAAGGTCAACTTGTACTTGACCGGTTATTATACAGGTTGACAAAGTGAACCGATTGTTTATAAACAAAAGCGCACCAGTTTTTCGAGGTCCTAAATTCAGGACAATACTCCTGGTGATACCCCAGAGAGGATAAAATCATAATATTGCTGTATGTAAACTATGCCTATCTCATCATTATTTTGACCTTTTTTTTACTGCACTATCCATGGTGAGCACATTATTACAAAATAACACCGAAAATATAATATTTTTATTGTTATCTACATGAGTTGCAATAGCATATTCTATTTGTCATTCAAATTTTGACAAGTAATATTTTTGTGTATTGTACTGATTAAAAAATCATACTCCGAGGATTTTGTATTTCCTCACGTTCCAAAATTTTTAGGTCCCGATAAACATATTTTCAATTTTTTCCGGCTGTTTGCCTGCGATGACTTCCGAATGAAACAAAGTATCGAATTCAAACTTTATGCACATATAGCTGATTAAGAGAGGGAGATAACTTTGAAGTAAAGGGGGTGAAAGGATTATGGGTTGACAAATTTAGTGAATTGTCCTTATTAGTATAGGGATTTGCCTTGTTTTTCGTTACTGATTAAGAATTTGATGACAGATGTGAAAAATTCAAAACGCCGGATCTAATATGACGTCCAGAGAGAACATAATTCATTTAATTGCTTCAAGTAATTTAGAATTGTTGTATTTTCAATAACTGTTCTCTTTGTACCTGGATATTTAAATGAAATATAAATATATAATGAGCATATTCTAATCATAGTTATCCATAGACAAATCTACAAAGGTTGCGGGGGATATGGGAGAATATATATATATATATATATATATATATATATACAAGGCTGGTTTGAAAAGTCCGTGCAAAGTCCGAGAGATGACACCACCGGCGTGTATCGAGGTCATGTTTAGTTAGTAGCATCTCTTGAATGAACGCACACCAAGTTTCAGCCATATTGGTCTATTTCTTTGTGTTTGACATTCGTGTGAATCAAGGAAGTCGAGTGATTTTCAAGAAATGGACGAAAAAGGATTTCGTGTGGTGATTAAAACATTACTTTATGAAAGGCAAAACGCCTCAGGAGACTAAAGAGAAGCTTGATAAACATTATGGTGACTCTGCACCTTCGATTAGAACAGTTTATAAGTGGTTTCAAAATTTTCGGACTGGCCATATGGGCACAAGTGACGCTGAACGTTCTGGACGGCCTGTGGAGGTTACGACTCCAGAAATCATTGATCAAATCCATGTTATGGTGATGGATGACAGAAGAGTTAAGGTGCGTGAGATTGCTAGTGCTGTGGGCATCTCGACTGAACGGGTGCATAATATTTTGCATGAACATTTGGACATGAGAAAGCTATCCGCAAGATGGGTGCCGCGATTGCTCACGCTTGACCAAAAACGGAATCGTGTGAAGTGTTGCAAGGATGGTTTGCAGCTGTTCCAGAAGAATCCGGAGGACTTTAACGGTCGTTTCGTCACTGTGGATGAAACATGGATACATTCCTATACTCCTGAGACCAAACAACAATCTAAACAATGGGTTACCAAGGGGGAATCTGCACCAAAAAAAGGCGAAGACCGTTCCTTCGGCCGGAAAGGTTATAGCGACTGTCTTTTGGGATTCGCAAGGGATAAACCTTATCGACTATCTGGAAAAGGGTAAAACTATTACAGGTGAATATTATTCATCGTTATTGGACCGTTTGAAAACCGAGCTGCAAGAAAAACGCCCGCGATTGGCCCACAATAAAGTCCTTTTCCATCACGAAAACGCACCAGCACACACCTCAACAGTTGTGGTCGCAAAATTAATGAAAATAGGATTCCAACTCGTTTCACATCCCCCCTATTCTCCAGACTTGGCTCCCTCGGACTACTATTTGTTCCCCAATTTGAAGAAATGGCTGGCGGGACAAAGATTTTATTCAAACGAGGAGGTGATTGCAGACACTAATGGATATTTTGCAGACTTGGAGAAATCCTATTATTAGAGATTAACAAACTAGAACATCGTTGGACGAAGTGTATAAGCCTAAAAGGAGACTATGTCGAAAAATAAAAAGGTTTACCCCAAACACATAAGTAGTTTTTATTTTTGCACGGACTTTTCAAACCAGCCTCGTATATATATATATATATATATATATATATATATATGTATATGTATATATATATATATATATATATATATATATATATATATATATATATGTATATATATATATATATATATATATATATATATATATATACATATACATATATATATATATATATATATATATATATATATATATATATATATATATATATATATATACATATATATATATATATATATATATATATATATATATATATACATATATATATATATATATATATATATATATATATATATATATATATATATAACATACATATATATATATATATATATATATATATATATATATATATATACATACATATATATAATATATATATATATATTTATATATATATATATATGTATATGTATATATATATATATATATATATATATATATGTATATATATATATATATATATATATATATATATATATATATGTATATTATATATATATATATATATATATATATATATATTATATATATATATATGTATATATATATATATATATATATATATATATATTATATATATATATATATATATATATATATACATATATATATATATATATATATATATAATATATATATATATATATATATATACATACATATATATATATATATATATATATATATATATATATATATATATATATATATATATACATACATATATATATATATATATATATATATATATATATATATATATATATATATATATATATATATATATATATATATATATATATATATATATATATATATATATATATATATACATACATATATATATATATATATTATATATATATATATATATATATATATATATATATATATATTATATATATATATATATACACATATATATATATATATATTTATATATATATATATATATATATATATATATATATATATATATACATATATATATACATATATATATATATATATATATATATATATATATATATATATATATATATATATATAAAATTTCGATTTTCAATCCGTTTGTCTAACAATGAATTTACACGGCCTTTCGCCAAAATCTCATTTGGCATTTTCAAGTGTTTGCTTGCTGCTTCTGCTGCTACTCGATACTGCGATCTTTCTGCTGCTGCCGCTCGAAGTTAACTGAGAAACCGAAGAGCGGTCGCCGTCTTTTATAGGTCGGCATCTACGCAGATTGTAGGTGGGAGGATCGGGAGTGTTTGTCCGGTCATCGGTGTTTTGCCGACACCGATGACAGTAGCAGCAAGATCACAGTATCAAGTAACAGCAACAACAAGAGCACTTGAAAATGCTAAATGAGATTTTGGCGAGACTTCGTCGTGCAAATTCATTGTTGAACGAACGGATTGAAACCCGGAATTTTAAAGTATTATATATATGATACATGATATGATGCCTGAACATAATGCAATTGACAATGACCATCGTCCAGACTATAATAGTATTTAAATAGTTTACAAACAGCAAAACTATTACAAAAGAAAATTTTTGGAGATGGTTGCGATCAATGCCTGCGATGGCGCGACGACCGATGATGACTGATAAGAGGACCGATGTAGCAGATCTTATCTGCTTATCATCTGTTTTTTACATCCTTAAACTTTCCAATGATCTATCACAAAAATAGGACATTATACAATAATACTAATGGACAAAAATCTTGTATGCCGAACTCTATAGTATTTTAATAACAATTGCATTCCATCTTTATTGTAAATATTCCCTAATAAATGTATTCTTCTTAGTTCTTTAATAAATAATGTTAAAAGTTTTTACACCATAAGAGACCACACTATATATAATTTACTAAAATTTTGTAATTCAAGGTCAATTTTAGTTTATGTCTCCTAACTATACAACACGATTATCACTGTTAATCTTATAAAACTGTCTATTGCTTATCTTAACTAACCTAAAAATTAAAACCCACGTGTTCTGTTGTCCCGGAAAACGCATTTACTACGTACGTAATTATTTATAAAATTCCATGATCTATTTTCCTACAATTATGTCAGGTTCCACATGATAATCTCACGTTTGTAAGTCTAACTTCCATATAGTTGTGTTTTTGAAAACCAATTGTAAATAATCTCTAGATGTTCTGAAGAAGGACTGAATAAATCCGAAAGCTTAATAATTAAACAAAGAGTTTCAATGGCCAACTGTTTTGGACTGCATCTTTAGTAAATTACTTTTTCTTTCTATATATATATATATATATATATATATATATATATATATTATATATATATATATATATATATATTATATTCTCGGTTCTTGAAGTTGAGGATGAAATATCCAGGTACAAAGAGAACAGTTATTGAAAATACAACAATTCTAAATTACTTGAAGAAATTAAATGAATTATGTTCTCTCTGGACGTCATATTAGATCCGGCGTTTTGAATTTTTCACATCTGTCATCAAATTCTTAATCAGCACCCTTAGAAACACCTTAATAGCCAATTTCAAATATTTACCGGTATAGACAAATGTCAATTTAATCATGATGTATGTATATGCATGACAGGACGATTCCAGATGAACAAGGCATATTGTACAATGAAGACCTCGCCTTCATAAACGCAGTGTTGGCAGACCTCAATTACGCTGGCTAGATGACATCAAAAACTGTGTAGGGAATAAATGTCATCAGATAACACAAAACAAAAGACTATGGTAGAGTATGGGGAAGGCCTATGTCCAACAATGGACTGTGAAGGGCTGTTAGAAGAAGAAGATATATATAACTATATATTTAATATATATATATATATATATATATATATATATATATATATATATATATATATATATATATATATATATATATAAACTTAACAGAATGGTTTGGCTGTACTTCTATACAACGCTTTACAGTCGCGGTATCAAAAATTACAATAGCCAGGATGATAGCCAACCTCCCAAGCGAGACGGCATCTTGAGAAAAAGAAGAATATATATGTGTAAATATATATGTGTATATATATATATATATATATATATATACATATATATATATATATATATATATATATATATATATATATATATATATATATATATATATATTAAATATATAGTTATATATATCTTCTTCTCTAAACAGCCCTTCACAGTCCATTGTTGGACAAAGGCCTTCCCCATACTCTTCCATAGTCTTTTTTTTTTCTGTTATCTGATGACATTTATTCCCTACACAGTTTTTGATGTCATCTAGCCAGCGTAATTGAGGTCTGCCAACACTGCGTTTATGAAGGCGAGGTCATTGTACAAAATGCCTTGTTCATCTTGAATCGTCCTGTCATGCATATACATACATCATGATTAAATTGACATTTTTCTATACCGGTAAATATTTTGAAATTGGCTATTAAGGTGTTTCTAAGAGTGCTGATTAAGAATTTGATGACAGATGTGAAAAATTCAAAACGCCGGATCTAATATGACGTCCAGAGAGAACGTAATTACTTTAATTTCTTCAAGTAATTTAGAATTGTTGTATTTTCAATAACTATTCTCTTTGTACCTGGATATTTAAATGAAATATAAATACTTTATACTTAAAGCTTAGATCTTTCATTTCCTCCCTTTAAATATTTTTTTTATTTTAGGTTTAAGTTGTATGATTAATAATAAGCAAAAAATATGTTTATCACAAACGTTTTTTTAAAAGCAAAATTATAAAAAAAAATAAAGTTTTTTAAGTTTTTAATGATCAAGTATACTTATAACTGTAACTAAAAAAAAAATTGTCGGACTTTTTTTGACCATTCCGTATTGCTTTGAACGTATTGCCGGCGGCGCACTACAGCAGACAAATTTTCATATTTTAAAACTCAATTTTTAAATAACACAGACAATGTGGGTATTTTTAATTATTCTTATATTGAAACTTAAAGTATAATAATGATACATACACAAGATTTTTTTTTTTCAATACTATATTTTATTAAATATTTGTAATTAAATGTATGCCCCTTAAAATCATGCAAACAAAAATTTCATTTTAAGTTTTACAAATTATAAAGCAACAAAAATAAAAACTATTAGTATCATCGAAAAGCTGAAAGTTTCTTCTTCAAAAAAGATATCGTTTAATTTTTAACCTTCGAGCGGTTTTTTGAATAACTTATACGAATTTTTATTAAATTCTCGTTCTAATAAAAAAAATGTGGAAAAAATGTATATATACTATTTTTTTGTAAAATTTTCAACTCTTTCACGTGGTGTTATTCGTTTTTTTTTCGATTTATTTTTCGAGATATTACTAAAAAACCGAATTTTGATTTTATTTTAGATTTTGTGGGCTTAGCGTACATGAAACTTTAGGAGACTTTTTGTTATCGTATTCTACCTGTAAAAAACTAGCCGTGTGCCAAAATGCAGCTTGTTAACATTTGATGAGAACTCAAAACCTCTGGTGACTGGACTATTTATAATTTTCGAGTTTCAAGTATACATATATACACACAGATACAAACAGAAGTTGAGTTGTATGCATATAGAGACAAACCCAAACAAATAAATTAATTACGATGAAACTACTTTATTTTTTGCGATCCCTGCTAATAATAATAGCAAATAAATTTATGTGTTTAGAATTTTGCTGTGTATTTCATTTTTATGTTTTAATAAAATATTGAAATCATAATTATTGCGGTAGGTTTCTAACTTCCTGAAGTGATTTATGTGTTTTCTTTGTATCTGGATGTTTAAATGAAATATAACTACTTAGAGCTTAGATTTTTATCTTTCATCTCCCACCCTTTTTTATTTTAAGTTTATGTTGTATGATTAATAATAAGCAAAAAATATGTTTATCACAAACACTTTTTTAAAAGTAAAATTATAAAAAAAAGGAAGTTTTTTTAACTTTTTAGTGATCAAGTATATACTTATAACTGTAACTAAAAAAAAAATTGTCCGACTTTTTTTTTGACCATTTCGTACAGCTTTGAACGTAAAATTGCCGGCGGCGCACTACAGCAGGCTAATTTTCATATTTTAAAACTCAATTTTTAAATAACACAGACAATGTGGGTATTTTTAATTATTCTTATACTGAAACTTAAGGTATAATAATGATACATGCACAAGAATTTTTTTTTCAATAATATATTTTATTAAATATTTGTATTTTAATGTATGTCCGTTAAAATCATGCAAATAAAAAATTTCGTTTCAAGTTTTACAAATTATAAAGCAACAAAAATAAAAACTCTTAGTATCATCGGAAAGCTGAAAGTTCTTCAAAAAGATATCTTTTAATTTTTAACCTTCGAGCGGTTTTTGAATCACTTATACGAATTTTTAATAAATTCTCGCTCTAATAAAAAAAAATGTGGAAAAAATGTATATATACTACTTTTTGTAAAATTTTCCAGTCTTTCACGTGGTGTTATTCGTTTTTCGATTTATTTTTCGAGATATTACTGAAAAACCGAATTTTGATTTTATTTTGGATTTTGTTTGGATTTTGTGGGCTTAGCGTACATGAAACTTTAGGAGACTTTGTGTTATCGTATTCTACCTGTAAAAAACTACCCGTGTGCCAAAATGCAGCTTGTTAACATTTGATGAGAACTCAAAACCTCTGGCGACTGGACTATTTATAATTTTCGAGTTTCAAGTATACATATATATACATAGATACAAACAGAAGTTGAGTTGTATGTATATAGAGATAAACCCAGACAAATAAATTAATTACGATAAAATTACTTTATTTCAGCGTATCCCTGTTAATAACAATAGCAAATAAATTTATGTGTTTGGAATTTTGCTGTATATTTCATTTTTATGTTTTAATAAAATATTGAAATCATAATTATTGCAGTAGGTTTCTAACTTTCTTGAAGTGATTTATATGTTTCCTTTGCATCTGGATGTTTAAATGAAATATAAATACTTAAAGCTTAGATTTTTATCTTTCATCTCCCACCTTTTTTTTATTTTAAGTTTATGTTGTATGATTAATAATAAGCAAAAAATACGTTTATCACAAACAATTTTTAAAAGTATAATTATAAAAAAAGAAAGTTTTTTAACTTTTTAATGATCAAGTATACTTATAACTGTAGCTAAAAAAAATTGTCCGACTTTTTTTGATTATTTCTTACTGCTTTGAACGTAAAATTGCCGGCGGCGCACTACAGCAGGCAAATTTTCATATTTTAAAACACAGTTTTTAAATAACACAGACAATGTGGGTATTTTTAATTATTCTTATATTGAAACTTAAGGTATAATAATGATACATGCACAAGGATTTTTTTTTTCAATACTATATTTTATTAAATATTTGTAATTTAACGTATGCCCGTTAAAATCATGCAAACAAAAATTTTCGTTTTAAGTTTTACAAATTATAAAGCAACAAAAATAAAAACTATTAGTACCATCTGTAAGCTGAATTTTCCTCTTCAAAAAGATATCTTCCAATTTTTAACCTTCGAGCGGTTTTTGAATCACGAATTTTTAATAAATTCTCGCTCTAATAAAAAAAATGTGGAAAAAATCTATATAATATTTTTTTGTAAAATTTTTCGCTCTTTCACGTGGTGCTGAAAAACCTAATTTTGATTTTATTTTGGATTTTGTGCGCTTAGCGTAGGTGAAACTTTAGCAGACTTTTTGTTATGGTATTCTTCGTCGAAAAAACTACCCGTGTGTCAAAATGCAGCTTGTTAACATTTGATGAGAACTCAAAACCTCTGGCGACTGGGCTATTTATAATTTTCGAGTTTCAAGTATAGATATATATATATATATATATATATATATATATATATATATATATATATATATATATATATATATATATATGTATATATATATATATATATATATATATATATATAAGTTGGATTGAATTCTTTCTTGAACCTTGGAATATTAAATATATATTTTTTCAATTTCTTGGGCTTTATGGTTCTTTTGTTTTAAGGATAGAGAAATTACATCATGTTCTAGTTAGAATTTATTGAAAACGTTTCGCCCGATTTTCAGGCTTCTTCAGTTCATCTAAAAATTGAAATTTTCTGTTTTGGATATTCAATAGGACGCACAAATTTTTTTAATTATGAATATATAAAATTCTTAAACTTATAATACAATGTAGAAGGTGAAAATAATAAAAATACACTCAAAATATATATGAATTATATATATATTTTGAGTGTATTTTTATTATGAACTTTTAGATGAACTGAAGAAGCCTGAAAATCGGGCGAAACGTTTTCAATAAATTCTAACTAGAACATGATGTAATTTCTCTATCCTTAAAACAAAAGAACCATAAAGCCCAAGAAATTGAATATATATATATATATATATATATATATATATATATACATATATATATATATATATATATATATATATATATATATATATATATATATATATATATATATATATATAAATATATATACACAGATAAAAACAGAAGTTGAGTTGTATGTGTATAGAGATAAACCCAAATAAATAAATTAATTACGATGAAACTACTTTATTTTTGCGTATCCCTGTTAATAACAATAGCAAATAAACTTATGTATTTAGAATTTTGCTGTATATTTCATTTTTGTGTTTTAATAAAATATTGAAATCATAATTATTGCGGTAGGTTTCTAACTTCCTGTAGTGATTTATGTGTTTTCTTTGTATCTGGATGTTTAAATGAAATATAAATACTTAAAGCTTAGATTTTTAATTTTCATCTTCCACCTTTTTTATTTTAAGTCTATGTTTTATGAATATTAAGCAAAAAATACGTTTATCACAAACACTTTTTTAAAAGTAAAATTATAAAAAAAGAAAGTTCTTTAACTTTTTAATGATCAAGTAAACTTATAACTGTAACTGAAAAAAAATTGTCTGACTTTTTTTGACCATTTCGTACTCCTTTGAAAGTAAAGTTGCCGGCGGTGCACTACAGCAGGCAAATTTTCATATTTTAAAACTCAATTTTCAAATAACACAGACAATGTGGATATTTTTAATTAATCTTATACTGAAACTTAAGGTATAATAATGAAAGTTTTACAAATTATAAAGCAACAAAAATAAAAACTATTAGTATCATCGGAAAGCTGAAAGTTTCCTCTTCAAAAAGATATCTTTTAATTTTTAACCTTCGAGCGGTTTTTGAATCACCTATACGAATTTTTAATAAATTCTCGCTCTAATGAAAAAAATATGGAAATAATCTATATACTATTTTTTTGTAAAATTTTCCGCTCTTTTACGTGGGGCTATTTCGTTTTTCGATTTACTTTTCGAGATATTACTGAAAAACCGAATTTTGATTTTATTTTGGATTTTGTTTGGATTTTGTGGGCTTAGCGTACATTAAACTTTAGCAGACTTTTGATGAGAGCTTAAAAACCCCTGGCGACTGGACTATTTATAATTTTCGAGTTTCAAGTATAGATATATATATATATATATATATATATATATATATATATATATATATATATATATATATGTATATATATATATATATATATATATATATATATATATATATATACAGATACAAACAGAAGTATTTTACCTGTAAAAAACTACCCGTGTGCCAATGTGCCAAAATGCAGCTTGTTAACATTTGATGAGAACTCAAAACCTCTGGCGACTGGACTATTTATAATTTTCGAGTTTCAAGTATACATATATACATAGATACAAACAGAAGTTGAGTTGTATGTATATAGAGATAAACCCAAACAAATAAAATTAATTACGATGAAATTACTTTATTTTTGCGTATCCCTGTTAATAACAATAGCAAATAAATTTATGTGTTTAGAATTTTGCTGTATATTTCATTTTTGTGTTTTAATAAAATATTGAAATCATAATTATTGCGGTAGGTTTCTAACTTCCTGAAGTGATTTATGTGTTTCAAACGGTTTTATTAAAAAATATTGTGCTCTAGCGGGTATGCATATTAATGTTTAGATTTATTATACGCCGGACTTTAATCACACGTATTGATTAATGTTTTAATAATTTTTTAAAGAGCTTAAATTTCGAATACTCCCCGTGTTTAATGCCAGTAAGCTGATCGACGTTTAATAGAGACCGATGAATAAAAACGAGGTACTTGTAATGGAAGTTGGGAGCCTCATTTTATTTAAATTAATTATTTTTGCGAACACACTTTAACTTTAAATTGAAAATGTTACAGATTGTAAAATGATTAACCATTTACAGGTTCCTGGGGAAAATGGTTTTCGGCTAATGTTGGTATCCTTGAAAATTGAATTTATTATGTTCTCAGCAATTTTGTTGAATAATCTGGCCATTTCTTTTTCCCTTATACTTAATTTAATATTATGACTTAAACAAAACCGCATTTCTAAGTTTTATTTTTGAATACTCTTTCAAAGACTACTTAATGGCCACTAGTGCTAATTATGTTTGGTCTACGAGTAAAAGAAAAGAGGTTTATTATGGTGCGGGAACTTTCTTTTTATTGTTACAGTTCATGTTATCTGATATAATTGAAGGCAGAATTAAAATGCAAAAAGACAAGGCGACTCAATATCCCCAGAGCTGTTCACGTTGACTATAGAAAACATAATCAAATCGTTAATGTTGGAAAATAAAGGAATACTAATGGATGGTGAACGATTAAATCGTTTAAGGTTCGCAGATGATGTCATTCTGATCGCCAACACAAAAGACATTTAAAAAAATTCTGATAGAATCAAATGAGAGAGAAATAGGTCTAAAAATAAACTTCACCAAAACTAAATATTGGAACAACGAAAGTTAAGATAACAGCCAGGTGAAAGAATAGAAAAAGTACAAAAATTCATATATTCAGGACAAAGAATGAAAATATCAAAAAAATATTTCAAAGGCTGACTTGGATAGAAGAGTCTCGTTAGCTTGGTCTGCGTTCGGAAGGTTACAATCCACATTTAAATTGTATATGTATAATAAATAAACTCCAGCTAACCCAAAGAGCAATGGAGAGGAGAATGCTGAATATTAGACTCCAAGATCGTATTCTTAACATCGAGATACGAAGAAGATTAAAAAGTGTAACACAACGAATATGTGTATTAAGGTGGAACTATAATTGAATGGGGGCCTAGATAACATAAAAGATGCAGAGGTAGTCCATAGACAAGATGGACGGATGACATAAAAAGATTAGCGGGACACGATTGGAACAACAGAGTGTAACGTTTTTATTTTATCGCCCGTACGATGAGGCGCTATTTCTTGCTGCCTCAACTTTTCTTTCTTTTTTTTCTTATAATTTCTGAGAATGGATTGAGTGGATATTAATATTAAAAGAACTAAAGAAATTAAACATACATTAGCTCAGTTTTTCTTGGTAGAGTAATATGGGTAAGAGATAATTTTTGTACGTCTTTTGAAAATAGTCTCTATAGTTGTTTAAAATTTTTGGTTGTACGGATTTTGGGCACCATTCATTTTAAAATAAAAAGAATGTAACTTCAGCTAAAAAAAATGAAAAAATTCCGAAGGGTTACGTAGTTGTTAAGAATGATTTTGACATGGTACAACCTTTGCGTCTTGAAAGGTAAAACAGGTGATTCAGTGAAACGCTAGCCTTAAATAAGAAAAAAAAGGTTTATTAATGACAAAATTAAAAGTTCTAACTTTGCTACACTACTATTACTCTTATTACAAAAAAAACCCTTAGTCTAATAGGTGGTATTATTAAATAGAGTCTTTAAATCAGGATTTTTAATTAAAGCTTTGTTAAACACGATGTTGAAGGTTCGTGAGGTTCACTTCACGAGTTATCAATTCGATACGATGTAAAACGCACTTGTCAGCGGGAAACTAGGTCTACGAATTGATATACTGATGACTTACGGTTTTTTTTTTCTATGAGTCCTTGGCCTGTCCTGGTGAGATATTCATAACACTGATGTCTCCACTTTGGCTACCCCAGTTCCCTTTGGGCTACTAAACTTTTCTTGGTCCCTAAAGGTCTGGGAATAAGCAGGATACTTCAAGGAAAAAGGCCTTGAACTTGTACACTGAAACCGTTTTTGCACTACTACATCACTAATATATCAGTACGGCAACTTTATAAAAAAGCCTACTGGGCAGCTTTCTGAAGAAAAAGCCCTTACTTTGGCTTCACAAAATATCTGCTCTACTTCATCTCGGCTGGGAAAAAGGACCTGGCTACGGCTACATGATGAAAAAAGCCTTTTGCGGCTATACGATGGAAAAACCCTACTACGGCTACATGATGGAAAAAGCCAAGATCCATGTCATCTGGGCCCTTAAATATTTTTCTCCCTTCCGTAAAATCACGTCTTCCAGATGGCTACTTCCCGGATACAAATGTCTAGCCAATCGACGCATTAGAAGCGAATTAAATAAATCCAGTAGATAACCCGCAATGCACACTGTAATATAAACGACGGCTCAAAAATTCGAGTGAACTTGTAACGTGTGAAAAAAATGTTGCCCCAAGCTTGAGCACAATTTTCTTGCAGCCCCGCTTTAATTTCTGATACTGAATTGAGTGAACCCTGATTTTAAAAGAACTAAAGAAATTAAACACACACTAGCTCAGTTTTCCTTGGTAGAGAGATTTGGGTAAGAGATAATTGTCTTTACGTCTTTTTGGAACTAATTTCTATTTTTTTAAAAGGCTTTAGCTGTACGAAATTTTGGGCACCATCCATTTTAAAATAGAAAGGATCTAACTTCAGCTAAAAAAATGGAAAAATGCTGAAGGGTTTTATGGGTATTACTAAAAAGAATTAGTCTAGTACAACTTATCCTGAAAAGAAAAATAAATATTCAGTGAGACACTAGCTTTAATCAAAAAAAAAAATTTATTCATGTTTTTTTTTAAATGAAAAGTTCTAACCTTTACAGTTTTACCTAACAAATTCTAGCCTAACTAGTAGTTGTTACATTAAAATTTCAGACTATTATAACCCCCGAAGACGAGAAATCGTGCTTTACACTTCACTTTTTAGTCTGTTTTACCTTGCAGTTAAGGCACTACTCTCGAATAAGTCTATTGAAGGGAGTTTTGTTGACTTACTGTTTTTTATTCCTGCTGTGATCGACTACGCCCGATTTCACGCTTTTTCTTAACAAACACTTAGAAAGCTCACTACGGCTTTTATTTAAGACACTGGTGCTTTTACTTAGCGGCTCTGATGAAGATTAGCCTACTTCGGCTAGATGGAAAATAGCCTCTCGGCTAGACGGTACTGCCTGGCTGCGGCTAGATGGAAAACAGCCTGGCAGCGGCTTGATGGTACTGCCTGGTTGCGGCTAGATGGAAAACAACCTTGGTCGGCGGCTAGATGGAAACGACCACGTTTCAAGCTCTGCCGAGCCTTAAATAAACCGAGCGACTTTTTCCTGCAATATCGCGACGCTCGAATCAAAACTGCGGATCAAATATTTCACCAATCGCGGCGTAGCGAGAGGTTGGGTCAGGAACCCGCACAACACACTATACCGGACGTCTTGGAATCCCTGTTTAATATACCGCCCGATACAAAAATGAAATAAGTACAATTTGAAATGGAAAAATCAGTAACATTACATGGTCTTAAAATCTAGGAAAAAATGAATGTTACAAACTACAGTGCTTAAAAGTTAGTAAACACTGTAATAAATATAAAAATGGAAAAAAATATAAATTATAGGGAGAAAAACAGTGACGTAACATGATCTTAAAATCTAGGAAAAAATGAATGTTATTAAAGACAACTTAGAAAGGCTTATATCCGACTATGAATGGAATAAGCTTATGATGATTATGACAAATAAAATGGGAACAACTGACAATTTTATTACGTAATTGTAGAATATAGTAAAATAAAAATATATGCAAAGTTGTTTTGTGTTGAGTGCTACATATTCGGCTTATTTTTAGCAACGCAAGAGCCCTTACTAGAGTGACAAGAACAAAATATGACATTTATGTGGAGGGATACTACGTACGATCTTATACGTGGATCTCACCATATAAAAATTACAAAAATCAAATCGATTGCAGCACGATACAAGCAAGGTGGAGTTCTCCTATCTGTAACTAAAACTCTAACATCAGGGGATTGTAACTCAGATCATCAACTATCATATAAATTTAAACACATAAACAGAATTACAAGTAAGAAACTTCCACGAGTTCTTAATGCAACTGATTTTAACGTTACAGTCTTAAACAAACTGCATGACGAATCTCTTTCTATAAACGTGAATATGAATAAGCTTCGAGCTAAATTGAAGATTTGCCATATCTACTTCGATAACACAAAACAATCAACATCAACCAATAAAAAAAGTGTGGATCGCAAAAGGAACATTAGAACTTGCCGAAGAGCCAAGAATAATGACAACGAAGGGAATTAAAATAGAAGAATATCGAGAATTAAGCAGAAAGAATGAAATAAGTTGTAGAAGCGACAATAACTTATACATCAATAAATTATGTGAAGAAATCCAACGACACTTTAATAGTAACAACTCTAAGGACTTATTTAAGGCTCTCAGAATACTGATAAAAAAATTTTAAACCAAAAACTTGCGATATAATTGATACTGATGGAACGACAATAACCATCTTGGAAGAAATTGCAGAAATATTGAGGAAATATTGTTAAAAACTATTTGCAGACAGAGAAAACAGACTACTGTAAAATAGAGACACAGAAGAAGAGCCAGAAATTATGATGAAGGAAATCGAGGATACCATAAGAAAACAAAATTGGGAAGAGATTTGAACACGGTTTCTTTGTTTATAGTTATATCTGGTATTTGTGGCAGTACGATACTCTGTCTCCTGTTATATAATTGTGTAAGATATGTTACCCATGTTCCTTTCTTGACGTGTGTATACTCGTATTAGTTCTTTCATTTCAGTTCTCTGCTGTCTTATGAATCTCCGTATTTGTTTTTGTTGACCATAGAAGAATAATTCTATTTTTTTTTTGTGTATCTCTCCCAGTATTCCGTTTTTGTTCTTCTTACTAATTCGCGGGTTCTGTTGGTATTCTTTTATATCTTTGGTACGCTTCATCTGTCTGATTGGCCTGTACTTTAGAGAGCTTCCTTTCTTTTCACGACATTCCTCTTTGATTTCTTCACTAAACCATGATATATATATATATATATATATATATATATATATATATATATATATATATATATATATATATATTAATATTTTCAGCTAAATTTTAATTGTTTCAAATAGTGAAATATAAATCTTGTAAACTAAAAAATGTTTTGTCGCGAAAGTGTGTATTATTCAGTAATTATAAAAAAACCAAGAAAAAGAATCTGATTATACAGGAAATTGATTATCATTAATGAAAAAATTAATTTGATCCCTGCTTACAAAGATCTGTTCCGTATTCTTTGACAGAGTTTTAAAAATTTACGTTAGTCAACTAAAGTACGATTGTCATAATATTCTTTCTTCCTGTTATTTCAGCTAGGTTCAGTTAATTGATCGCCGAAAATGGAAAACACTTTCAAACTCTAAATTCAAATTTTTAAACGACCCCACAAGATACCAATATTCGTTTTTAACAGAAAATCCAAGAAAGGAACATTATTAATTCATAACACGGATGCTCCCAATTGACAAGAAAGACAATTTAATGCTTGATAATGTACCGGAGATTGTTAATCTCAAGATGTCATCTCGAAAATGGTAAAATTCTTAGTTAGGTTTATAATGGGCTTTATTTTAAATATATATTTTAAATTAAGGATGGGTTTAGAAAGGGGCGTTTAATCGAACTTACTTTCCGACGATTCGCACAGGGTTTCGTCGGGTATATTTACTTTCTGAGATTAGACTGAGCTGGTCCTCATAACCATAACTATATGATATGAAATATAAAACATATTGGAAATCCTACTGGTCTTTATAAAACTTTAATAGTTATAGGGGGTTACAGACAAAAAATTATTAGGTTAGATTTGGAAACTTCTTGGGAAATCTTCTGGTAAATATGTTGATCGTTAATAACTAACAAGTACTTTAAAAGCAAAACTGTAGCCTACATGGACTCATTTGTCTAAAATGAGTAATATGTGCGAGTGCTCTATATTGGAACTCTCTATTACTAGAGGTTTGTCAGGAACTCAGTTACCATAGCCAATCGTTAGGTTTGATTTTTTACTCTTGGTCTCAAGCCTGAAAAAAGGTGTGGGGTTATCGATGAACTGTCAACCGACCATGTAAAATATAATTGTTGAGAACATAATGCTTTGAACTCTAAATTAGCAAACTTCAAATATTCACCACCCACTAACTTTACATAATTCGTGTTACATTATTTTTGAGTTAAAATTATTTAAAACTTGATTCCGAAGTCAAGGCCAACAGAGCTCGAGTCCCATAAGGCTCCGTCCTCTCCCCCCACCTCTTTAACATTTTCACAGCCGACATTCCCAAATCGGATCAGACCAACCTCCTCCTTTATGCTGATGACACCGCCATTATCACACGCTCCAGAAGTAGCCGCCTCATCGTCAGCAGACTGCAGCGCCACCTCGACATCCTGGACTCCTGGTTTGACCGCTGGAGGATCAAACTCAACCCCCTCAAGACGCAAGCCATCGTCTTCTCCAAGGGCAGCTGCACTTCTCATGGACATCTCCAGCTCCAAGGCTCCCGCATCCAATAGGCCAACTCCATCAAGTACCTGGGCGTTCAGTTCGACCACAACTCGTCTGGAAGGTTCAGGTCTGCACTGCAACCAAGAAAGCGAAGCTACTACTGGGCAAACTCTACTCTATCTTGAATCGCTCCAGTAAGTTGCTGCCACGGACGAAGTTTCTCGTATACAACACCATAGTAAAGGCAAGCCTCACCTACGCCTGCCCCACTCCATGCCAGCTCTCCAAGATAAGGAGAGCTCAACTTCAAGCAGTGCAGAACAAGGCCTTGAGGATGATCACGGGAGCCCCATGGTTCATGAGAAACAGGCAACTCCACAGATACCTTGGTGTGCCTACCTTAAAGGCACACATGAGGAAAGTCCAACTAAAGTTCCTGGAGAAGGCGTCCCAGCACCCCAAGCCACGCATCAGGGACGCCTTTCGACTTCCGCCTCACGCTAGCCGCCAGTTCCCAAGACCGTCCGACCCGCTCTCGGATGAAGACGATGACCCCCTCGCCCGCCGTGACAAGAAGATTGTCAATCTAGATTAAGTTATAATTAGTCCTAGTTTAAGTTAATGTTATGTCCTAATTTAAGTTAGCGTAAGTCTTAGGCTAAGGTAGTTTTTAGTCTTAGTTTTAAGTCCTAGTATTAAGAAAATCATTTATAACAAAGCACATTTCCTAGATTAAGTTAGTATAGGATCACTAGTATAAGAGCTTAGGTTAAGTTAGTATAAGCAAAAATTCATTTTAAGATTTAAGAAATAATTATACATTGAATAATTGTAAGTAAGAGGCTTGGCCTATCTTATTATTCAATAAAGCAAGTGAGAGTAAAACTTGATTTTTATGAAAGTAAGAAAATTTGAATTTTTCAGCTATAAAATTATTAAAATAATGATCAAATTAAGCAGTTTACTAGAGTTATCTTCCAGGTTGTAGCAATTTAAAAAATACGGCCGTATTAATACCTTTTAAGGCATTAGGCCACTGTGATTTTTTTAAAAAAATCTTTTTTTTTATTCGTTTAATCGGTGCTTTAGCATCTCAAAAATAAAATAGAAATCGTTTTATACTGAAAATAAATTTTTAAAAATATGTTTAAACACTCTCTAAGTCAAGAATGTCATGCCGTATCGGAACGTATGGAATTACGTATTTCGCGTGCTTTGGATTTTTCTCTATCATAGTAAAAATGAGACCTATATTTACCATGTGCTTTTGGAACGTGATAATAGAGGGCGCCTGTAATTATTCTATCATCAAGTTTTTCTCCATAGTGTTTAAACCACTCGGTTTCCAGTACGTTCGACGCACGCGCTGCAAGTACAAGTTCACGCTGTAACAGAGATTTTTCAATGTTTTTTAGAATTCAGTTGTTTTCTATAATAATAAAGTAAATTTTTTATTTTTTTATTTTTATGGGTCTAACACACGTGCTGCAGGGAAGTCCCTAAAGCGCTCCAGGAGCGGCATGTGTGCGGAAAAAGCGATTCAGGTTGTTCTTGAATCGCTGTAAATTGTACTCGGTGGGAAAGCACAGCGCTGGGCAAATTATTCCAAAGGGATGATGTTCTCTATATAAAAGACTGCTTGAAAAGCGTTGTACGCGGAGTAACAAGCTGAACCTCATACGGATGTGAAGCACCAGCGCGACGTCTATTTCTAACATGCACCGCTTTGGGAGGAATTAAGCGGGCTACATCCTTCGAACACTTTCCATGAAAATAGTTGTAGAACAGACTCAAGTCGCCAACCGTTCTTCGATGTTCCAGCGAATCAAGGCCGCCGGACAGTTCCGGGTCTCCCATCAGACGAACAGCTCTTCTCTGAACAGAATCCAACAAATGCAGTATATATTTGGGAGCGGAGCCCCAAATATGGGAACAGTATTCCATAGTTGGTCGAATTTGAGCTTTGTAAAGAATTAACTGTTGTTGTGGAGTGTAAAGCTTTCTGGTTCGAAACATGAGTAATTATGAGTGAAAATAGAAATCTATCGTGGTAAGAAAGGCACGAAAAGTTCTACGTGGTCCTCAAGAAGGAGCAACGTTTCAAAGAGGTGGTCGTTGAATAGACACGAGGTGGAGACGAAGTCGGAGGGAGTCAGCACATCAGCAAAAAATTAAAATCATCCGATAAATACCTCCAAATCCACGAAAAGCACAGAAGACGAAGAATTTATCAATTTAGAAGGCCACTTATATGATGCCGAGATCGCAGACTAATGTAAAAATTTTTTATTATAGCAATTTTCAATTTTAAAAGCTAAAAATCAGTAGTTGAAACTTTAAGCGCGTTTATCTCAAAACTATGTTTTTCAAATCGGTTTGCAACTTAACTCAAATAATTTTTATCCGATTGACTTCAAATTTTAACTGTAGCTCCTGTATTAGATTCTGAAGAGAAGTACTTAAGATCTTTATGAAATATTAAAAATAGCAAAAGTTATTAACAAAAATCGAGTTTTTTTTTCAAAAGTTTGCCGTTTTTTAAAAAGTTAATATTTTAAAAATATCCTACGTACTTCTCTAGCTATTTATGGTTAAGCAGAATTTTTTTTTGTTACAGGATTCAATTTAGTTATTATATGCTGCAAGTCCTGGAGCCCTTTTTTAAAAAGATGTCTTTTAAAAAGCTGCACTGTGCAGCCATTTTATAAAATATATTATATCAAAAAATATACTTTTGTACCTCAATACATATGTAGCCATGTATATAGCTCATTTTTTGAATAAAATTTTTTTCAATTCGAAAAAAAAAGTTTAAAAGTGGGTTCATTTTCATGCCTCTACAGTGGCCTAAGGCCTTAATGATTTGATTTCGCTTATCTAACGATATTTACACTAAATTTTTATTTTTTTATCTTAAACAGTATATTATACCATTCCAAGAATTAATTCTTAAATTGTTTATTACTTTCTCCTAACAAATCAAGAATACATTTCCCAAGAATAGTGTGATTATACGTATTCTAATGATACAAACACCAAAAAAAAACCTTTCTATGATGAAATACAACACCAAAAAAACCTGATGATGAAAAACCTGCTATTGTACTCAAAAATTTAGCTAGCGAACTAACACCAGGTTCTAGTAAACTCTTGAACTCCAACATATAGAAGACATTCTCTTATGTTTTGTATGAATGTTTATTGGCTAAGCTGCCTCCTCATGGTATGTTTGAAATAGGTGACTCTCGATTTTTTCGGAGATTGATTTTTGCAGATACAGTTGGTAAATTTCTCCCTCTAAATTCGTAGAAAACCATTACTTTGCTGTTGCATGATATCTGTAGAGCCACAAGATCCGAACAGCTCAACATTTGAAAAAAAAAAACATCAGAGATCGAAAATTTTCCTCAAATGATGTGATAGTTTTCGTTCAATCTACACCCCGTGGAGAATATTCCAGAATTTTTTTAAAATTTTTGGATCAGTATTTTTCCAGATAGGTAAAGTGTGCGTATGTAAGACATTATATATATTTTTGAACTAGTGTTTTTACAAGCTTTCATTTGACACCCACTCGATGACCTAGTAAAAATTTTTTTTCACTTCCGATTCCACCCCCTAAAATTAAATTTAACTTTTAACACTACACGGCTCTGAGGAGGCCATCAGTTTCTATATTAGTACCAACCTTTACACTTCACAACAATTGTTAATTCTTAACAAAGCTCAAATTCGACCAACTATGGAATACTGCTCCATGTTTGAGGCTCCGCTCCCAAACACACACTGCATTTGTTGGATTCTGTTCAGAGAACAGCTGTTCGTCTGATTGGAGACCCGGAACTGACCGGCGGCCTTGATTCGCTGGAACATCGAAAAATGGCTGGCTTGAGTCTGTCTACAAGTATTTTCATGAAAAGCGTTTGAAGGATGTAGCCCGCTTAATTCCTCCCAGAGCGGTGCATGTTAGAAATACACGTCGCGCTAATACTTTACATCCTTTTGAGGGTCTGCTTGTTACTCCCGCGTACAACGCTTTTCAAGCAGTCTTTTATATGGAGAACATCATCCCTTTGGACTAATTTGCCTAGGGCAGTGTTTCCCACCGAATACAATTTACAGCGATTTTAGAACAACGTGAATCGCTTTTTTTTTTTTTTTTTTTTCCGCATACATGCCGCTCCTGGAGCGCTTTAGGGACTTTCCTGTAGCACATGTGCTAGACCCATAAAAAAAATTCAACTTTCTACGTCAAATAGTTTCGGAGAAAATCGAATGTGACAGACGGACGGACAGACAGACAGACAGACATCGAAGTGATCTTATAAGTGTTCCGTACGGAACATTATTTTTTTAATCGGCAAAGAATTATAAAATTTAATGCGTCTGTGATAGTATAGAGATTTATTTTAAACTATATTCATCTAATTAAAACGCAACCGTAATGAAAGTTTTAATGTAAAACATGGCTTGACATCCTATAACCTAAAGGATATTTAACTGTGGTTATCCCTCAGGCAGAATGTCAGTTAGCTGATCCATAAGCAAGTTTGTCGCGCCAGGCCAATTATTTGTACATAAATAACTTGAAGCAAATTTCCCAAATTGCAGTGGGTAATTGTTTATGTTAGGCTTGAAATTTCAAATATTTTACCCAAGAGTTAATTAATAATTAGTATATAACTTTTATTTATTTTTTCGAGTTTTCTAATGTAAAATAATGATATTGCCTTATCGTTGCCCTTGCCTGTCACCCCATAAAATAGTCAGATCTTCCCAGTTATTAACGACATTAATACAATCGTTAATTAGATTCATATTTGTTTTTTCTATTGCATGAAATAAAAAAGGATGCTAACTTTATGGGAAAAGTAGTGACAAGCTTAATTAAACCTAAAATAATTAATTAAAGAAATGAAATAACTCTAAAACCAATGTTATCAACCAATCTGGAAAAGGTCGAAATTTGATCAATTAAGAAAACAATAGTAATCATTGATATTGATCTTCTTATGTACGATAGTGGATTGAAAAGTTTTGTAAAAAACACGGTAAATAACATTTTTGCAAAAATAAAAATTTATTTCTCACCATAATGCCCTTTGAAATCAATAATTTTTTTTATTCCTTCAGAAAAAAAAATGTTTCGAGCTGTGTGTAATACTCGCTTAAAGTACTTTTTGCGTGCTAATATTAGCGCTTCTTTTTCAACTTACTATGACAATAACCTGGCATAATAAGAGTCAATTATTGTTTTATACTTTTCTAAATAACACATAGGCTGAAAAGTGTTTGGTCTGAAACATGGATGTCGTCCAAAAAAATCCATACGATTTTTAGAAAGTACCAACCTTCAAACGATATGTGTCAAAATTTCATGACATTTCGACAATTGGTTTACAAGTTACAGTGGTTTTAGTGACGCTACTTTTGATATTTTCAAAACAATGGAAAAAAATCGAATTTCGTGTGTTGATTAAACACTGTTTTTTGATGGGAAAAAATACCGTTCAAGCAAAGCAATGGCTTGGTGGGGACTTTGTTCTTGAAAAAGCACTCATCATTTACTGGTATGCTGAATTAAAATGCAGTCGTACAGATACAAATGATGTTGAACGCTCTGGACGCCTAAATGAGGCGCCCGAAGCGACTAAAGACATAACAGTCGGCTGGGAAAGTTTTGGCCTCTGTATTTTGGGATACGCATGGAATAATTTACATCGACTATGCTGAGAAGGGAGAAACCATCAGTAGCGAATATTATATAAATTTTTGGTGCGTGTGTGTAGTCAGAAATCCCACGGCCTCAAATGAATAAGAAAAAAGTGCACAAGTCAATGGTTACGATGGCAAAATTGCATGAATTGAAGTTGGAATTGCATCCTCATCCACCGTATTCTACAGATTTGGCCCCCAGCGACTATTATCTATTCGCAGACCTCAAAAATATGCTCGCGCGAAAGAGATTTGGCTCCAATGAAGAAGTTATCGCTGAAACTGAGGCCTATTTTGAAAGCAAATACAAATCCTTCTACAAGAAGGATATAGAAATGTTTAAAACAGCATTGAACTGATTGTACCGCTCTTAAAGGGGACTATAAAGATGAATTTTGCAAAAAAAATGCTAAAACTTTTCAGCCTACGTGTTAGTTAATAATCATGATGATACCCTGTGGGTCTCAAAAGATAGTTGCCATCAATTTTCCCGCCGATAAAACTGTTTTTTTTTTTTTGCCTTTTTCGGTGCATTTTCACCTTTGCCAACCCAATTTTTTAACTGCCATTTTGCCTCCGGGGTGTAATAGTGGATCTACGTTTCGTTTACACTCACAAAACCATCCCAGATGTCTTTCGAATTACGGTGCTACTTTTCCAAACACGATATTGACATGATTCAACAAACTCGGTACCCGTGGCGCACCCAGCTTTTTTATTTTTAGAACTTCACGTAAGATATTATTTACCCATTCATATGAGATGCCTACCATCTCAGTAATCTCATGAAGCTGAATGCGATTATCTTAATAAATAAATAATAACTATGGTCTTTATTTCCAATTATGAAAGAGAAAAAAAATAAACAAAATGCTACATTAAATTGGAAAATGCCGAAGGTCAGCTGGGAATGTAAGATCACGAAGGTACAAACATTCCCCCTGTTCTTTACCTTAAGCATCCTAATACTAAAGTTTATAGAATACAATATTTATCTATTAAACTGTGCTAGTATCTTAATAAAACTGTGTAATGTTGTAAGTGTTGGGAAAAAAGAAAAAAAGACAAAGAAAAAAAGGAATGGCTTATGACACAACTAGAGCAAACAAAAAAAAACTTTGATATAAATTAAATTGTTAGACAGGCGAGTCACCCCAACATATCCGAGATAAACAATAGGATTGATACAGAGCACAGATACAGTCAAGAGCTAGTGATATTCTTTTCTGAAGGAAAATTTACATAAATAAGTACTATATCTTTATATATTTAACAAAATCCTCCTATACGCCGCCTTGAATGACCTAGGATCTAATAGTTTTATATTTTCTGGAATTGAGTTATAAATCTTAGCTATTTGAAAAGAAAAGGACGATCTAAATTTTTCAGTTTTGTGAGCCGGAGGCGTAAGGCGACTTCGAAAACGAACATTCAAATTATGAACATCTGATCTAAAGGTAATTTTTCTATGTAGGTAGGAGGGAACACCCGTTAAGACGATTTTGTGGAATAAACAAGCCGCATGCAAACAACGTCTATCATTCATATTTAACCATCCCAGTTCAAACAATTTGTGTAATATGTGATTCCTTCTACGAATACCAAATATTAGGCGCAAACATGAATTTTGAAGAACTTGGATACGTCGTCTATCGGATGATTCTATTGAAAATTCATATATAGTATCACAAAAATTTAATCTGGACAATACCAGAGACTTCTTCCATCACGATACCACGAATTTTATGTACCATTTTTTCACAAGAAACCTCAATCGCGCTTCCTGAACGTGCAGCATGTGCAGTACTCGTACGGCCTAGTTTCAATTCATTTATCTAGTAATAAATGATCATAAATACTGATGGAGGATCACCATAAACTCCTTCAGTTCAGTTTCTGTCTGGGCCGCAGCTCACTTTTTTAAATAAATATGTTTTATATAATAAAAGACTGTTTTTAGTTAATTTCCACTGGTTTATTTAAATTGTGATGACGCGTTTCGCTGTCGATGCAGCTTCTTCAGATCTACATTTTACACTGTCAAGTTAGGTTTAATATTCACAGTTTTATATAATTTCATAATTATAATATTACACCTAACTAAATTACATTGATAGTATTGGGAAATCCACACAGATTTGGAGTTAGGAGAATAAATTCAATAATGGCGAATTGCCTAAATCTACCTGGTCGTTGAGTAAAGTACCTGTAGTCCTTAATCGATTTATTTGCATTGTCTCTAAAAGGTTTAGTTTTAAACCTTTTTGTTGGGTGTCTAAAATTTTGAAATTCTTGTTAAATGTGTGATTTTCTGTTAAAAGATGATTAGCATATGTCGAATTAGATTTTCTGTGGATGAAACTTTTTTCGTGTTCTGTAATTCTTTGTCTAAATGTACGTCCAGTTTGTCCGATGTATGTTTTAGGACATGACCCACATGTTAATTGATAAACCCTTGATTTATTGTCTTTATTGATTTGTGGTTTGTTGTTTTTAAGATATTTCCCTATAGTATTGTTAGTTTTATAAGCTATGTTGATATTTTTTTGATTTAAAAAATTCCCCAGTTTTTCCGTTGGTTTGCGGAAATAGGTTAAGCATTTAAAAGTGGCATTTCTGTCCTTAAAACGTGGGTATATTTCTGAGATTGCTTTGTTTCTAAGTTTTTTCCTAACGATACTATTGATTAAAGTAACCGAATAATCGTTGTTAACGGCTACTTGTTTTATGTCGTTTAATTCTTTAGTAAAATTTTCTTCTGATAAGGGGATATTAGTTAGTCTATGTATACTTTATTCTTAAGTGCACTGTTTAGACTTACTTAGCAATCGAAATAGTAGATTATTCTTATGTGATTATGTTGCCGTGTGATTGCCAAGTCATATTTATTATAGAAATAAATATGTCTAATATTGATACGGTCACTATAAATATTGGTAGGTAACTAAATAGATAACAATTTATGACAAAGTTGTTGAATAGGTGCTTCCATAGATACTAACTAAAATAACTGACTTGGTTTTACATGAGATCTCACAACTTTTTGTGGTGGAGGGACTGCGTTGCGAGACTTGGCATTTTTTTACATTTTATGTTTTTGATGGGATACATATATCAGGAAAAAAAGGGTAAAATTTAGCGTGGCAAGTTACAACTACGAAATACTCCTTTTTTTCTCTATTTTCTAAACTGATATTGGCAATGTTCTATAAAAATAGGACGTGCTTAAGTTCAAAATATCCATTGCCTTTATTAACATATAGTTCAAAGGTCGACCCTTTTAGGTATAAACTACATTCTATATCGAAATTTAAGGTTAATATGCTCACTTACCATGCAGTTCACGTCGATAAATAAAAAATACCCATTCGTCCAAGCAGAAAAATACCAGACTTTTAGTAGTATTTCTTTTTAAAATCCAATGAGTGACCCAAATCGCATATATATCAATTTCTCTTGATGCATACTTACTGGTTACTCGAAATGAAATATACGATCCGTTGAACATCCGTTTGCTCGATCAATCGCGTAATTTTAATTCGGCACCACTGAACATAGCAAAACCTTATGGTCAAAAAAGAAGATTTTTACCTTAAAGACATTATATCCGTTACTTTAAAGTGCTTTTTATTTTTGTGGTTCATTTTATACAAGAGTCTTGTACTTATTAGACTTCAAAAAAGATACAGTTATTCACGCAGGAAAATGTAAGTCGTAACGTAGTTTGCTGTTATCACACTAAAGAATGAATTGTCCAATCAAATAAGGATTCTACCTCGGAATGAGAGTTAGTAAGCTGAAAAATTGCATAAATCTTTGTTTTGGCATTCTAAAAGCTAGCTTAAATTTCTCACAGAATCTCGTGTTCATGAGTCAAGATAGTCAAGGTTAAACGACGCGAAAATCGTTTTTTTTGCAAATATCTTGTTTTTTATGCTTCGAATAAGGCTGGTTTGAGAAGTCCGTGCAAAGTCCGAGAGATGGCACCACCGGCGCGTATCGAGGTCATGTTTAGTTAGTAGCATCTCTTGAATGAACGCACACCAAGTTTCAGCCATATTGGTCTATTTCTTTGTGTTTGGCATTCGTGTGAATCAAGGAAGTCGAATGATTTTCAAGAAATGGACGAAAAAGAATTTCGTGTGGTGATTAAACATTACTTTATGAAAGGCAAAAGGCCTCAGGAGACTAAAGAGAAGCTTGGTGACTCTGCACCTTCGATTAGAATAGTTTATAAGTGGTTTCAAAATTTTCGGACTGGCCATATGGGCACAAGTGACGCTGAACGTTCTGGACGGCCTGTGGAGGTTAGGACTCCAGAAATCATTGATCAAATCCATGATATGGTGATGGATGATAGAAGAGTTAAGGTGCGTGAGATTGCTAGTGCTGTGGGCATCTCGACTGAATGGGTACATAATATTTTGCATAAACATTTGGACATGAGAAAGCTATCCGCAAGATAGGTGCCGCGATTGCTCACGCTTGACCAAAAACGGAATCGTGTGAAGTGTTGCAAGGATGGTTTGCAGCTGTTCCAGAAGAATCCGGAGGACTTTAAGCGTTGTTTCGTCACTGTGGATGAAACATGGATACATTACTATACTCCTAAGACCAAACAACAATCTAAACAATGGGTTACCAAGGGGGAATCTGCACCAAAAAAGGCGAAGACCGTTCCTTCGGCCGGAAAGGTTATGGCGACTGTCTTTTGGGATTCGCAAGGGATAATCCTCATCGACTATCTGGAAAAGGGTAAAACTATTACAGGTGAATATTATTCATCGTTATTGGACCGTTTGAAAACCGAGCTGCAAGAAAAACGCCCGCGATTGGCCCACAAGAAAGTCCTTTTCCATCACGACAACGCACCAGCACACACCTCAGCAGTTGTGGTCGCAAAATTAATGGAAATGGGATTCCAACTCGTTTCACATCCCCCCTATTCTCCAGACTTGGCTCCCTCGGACTACTATTTGTTCCCCAATTTGAAGAAATGGCTGGCGGGACAAAGATTTTATTCAAACGAGGAGGTGATTGCAGACACTAATGGATATTTTGCAGACTTGGACAAATCCTATTATTCGGAAGGGATCAACAAACTAGAACATCGTTGGACGAAGTGTATAAGCCTAAAAGGAGACTATGTCGAAAAATAAAAAAGGTTTACCCCAAACAGATAAGTAGTTTTTATTTTTGCACGGACTTTTCAAACCAGCCTCGTATTTGAAGCTCTTATAAAACTTGTAGATCATATAATTCTGTACAGATTTGGTCTCAGACGATACTTTATGTAACTAGTCGTTCTCGAGATAGAGCGCTAAGAGTGGGAAGCGTTCATTCATATGTAGGATAATGCTGTGTTAACTGTGGAATCAAATGTACAGGGTGGTCCAAATTGGACACTTTTAAAGGTAAATCCCTTTATCTAAAGGAGATAGACGAAAACTGATATCGGTGTTTGAGGCTCAATTTTTATGATAAACTCAATGGTGAAAATCGCATATCGATATCTAGTACCGTTTCAGATATACAGGGTGTTTTTCAAAAATCTGCATTTTGGAAAAATGTTTGTAATTCTTTTCCTATCGAAATTTTTTGATTTCTGTAAAAATATTCGCAAAGCACTTTTTCACGTGGATTTCAACAGTGTAAGTTACATTTTTTTACAACTAATATTTTAATAGTTATTAACGCAAAAATATATTTTTTAAATGGGATATCTTGTATATTTTTCCTTATCCAAATAGAGCTTTAAATTACCATTCTAAAAATATAGTTTCAATTCAATTGTTTACTCGTAGTTGTCAAATTTTACTTCGGGATCAGTTATTGGTTTGTCAAATAAATCGTAATGAAGTTTGAAAATTACGAAAAATGGAATACAGAGAAAATTCGGAAGCGGCAAGTAATTTGTACCACGAACGGTATCCAGAGAGGCGTCAAGCCTTCAAGGATATATTCGCTCGATTGCGACATAACCTAGTTAATAGTGGCCAGTTTGAAAAGAAACGACCCAAAAATTATGCATCAAACAGGGATAAGGAGTTAGAAGAAATAGTAGTTTTAGGAACTATCGGAAATAATCCCAACACTTCAACCCGATTCTTAAAAGAATCCATTGGACTACCAACACCTAACGTAAGTCGTACTTTGTTGAAGAAGCACAAATTCAGGCCATATAGGACAAGAGAATTTCATCACCTTAGAGATGGAAATTTTCAACGGCGTATGGATTTTTGCCAATGGTTTCTGGAAAATTGTAACCATGTTCCGAATTTTTCATTAAATTGCATTTGGACAGACGAAGCTTATGTAAGCAATGCAGGTATTTTTAACCGTTACAATTCTTATATGTGGGCACAAAAAAATCCTCATTTAGTTGTGGAGCAAAGAAATCAAGGCAGATTTGGATTTAATGTGTGGGAAGAAATTTTTAGAGGCAGTGTTATAGGTCCATTTATTTACGAAGGAACACTCTTCTCTCAGAGATATTTACAAAATTTTAAGGCAGCAAACAGAACCCCTTGTTGATGAACTGCCGTTTAATGGACCTTAGAAATATATTTTTTCAACACGACGGAGCATCCCCTCATAACGCTGCATTTATCAGTAATTTTTTATCGGCCAATTTCGACAAAAACTGGATAACTAACCAAGGTCCGAACCGGTGGCCGGCAAAGTCACCGGATTTAACACTCATGAACTTCTATCTCTGGAGAAGATTGAGAGACCTACTTTGAATTGTTGTGGCTGTTACTTGATGGAAATTCATAACGAATGTAATGAAAGACTGATATTGTCAAATTTCCACTTTGTTTAGTTTCACTGAAACTGTATGACGCGTTTCGCTATACTATAGCTTCTTCTGATCAGAAGTATAGCGAAACGCGTCATACAGTTTCAGTGAAACTAAATAAAGTGGAAATTTGACAATATCAGTCTTTCATTACATTGAAAGACCTAATTTTTAAATTGCCGACAAACACCAGGCAAGAGTTAGAAGTCGCAGTGATACAAAGTTTTGCAGCTCTCACTCCTCTTGAACTAATCAACTCGGTAAGAAGTGTCCAGAAAAGGTGCGGCCTATGTATAAATGAAACTGGTCGACATTTCGAAGATCGCTTATAGAAAATTGTTTTGTTTTAGTTTGTTCTACTCGGAATAAATTGTTTTATTGTTGTTTTGTTTTATTTTCTACATAGTTTAAAGTACTATAGCATTTAGTAAATTTCATTGTAGTTATGACTCTTGAGTCTCTTGAGTTATTTCTGGGATTTTTTCTTTACGATTTGACTGCTAGCGATAAACAATTGATATTGCCTCTCCGGCTAAAGCCTACTTTACAAAATGTGTATTTAAAACTCGCGTAAAAAATGGAAAACCTTTATTTTGAAGTAGATTTAAGCAAAATGCTTATATTGTGCTATATTTTTAGAATGATAATTTAAAGCTCTATTCGAATAAGGAAAAATAAACAGGGTATCCCTTTTAAAAAATATATTTTTGCGGTAATAACTGTTAAAATATTAGTTAAAAAAAAATGTAATTTACAATCCACGTGAAAAAAGTGCTTTGAGAATGTTTTTACAGAAATCAAAACTTTTCAACAGGGAAAGAATTACAAACATTTTTCCAAAATGCAGAGTTTTGAAAAACACCCTGTATATCTGAAACGGTACTAGATATCGATATACGGTTTTCACTATTGAGTTTATCATAAAAATTGAATCTCAGACACCGACATCAATTTTCGTCTTCGTCTCCCTTAGATAAAGGGGTTTACCTTTAAAAGTGTTCAATTTGTACCACCTTGTACAGTTTATAAAATTAATTATTTAAAAATATTATGGTTATTAAGAATCTTGAATTATTTATTTATTCATAAATGATATTAATAAATATTATTCATAAATAATCAGTATATAGTTAATTTATATAAATAATAAAATATTTAAATGAAATAGTTTAAATATATTGTAATTACATTTTCATTTATCATAAATTTATCGCAAACCTATGACAATTTATGTAAGGCGAATTTTTTTTACTCTGATTATCATTAGGATGCATGCAGCTTAATATTTCTCTTGTTCGTCGTCGTCTTCCTTTTTTGGTCGCCCAAATTGAATTTCCCGACCGTTATCATTATCCTCGTTGTCCGTTGTTTTGTGGTGAAGCAGCTGATGAAGCAGCAGAGATAAAAAAAAAGGAAAAGTATAGACGCGCGATTAGTAAAGTGAGTACTTTTGAATTTAAAGACAATGTTATCAAAAAAGCAGATGATTTGTTAGGAAAGTTAGTAAGCTGTGGATGTAGAAAAGTAGGGTTGCAATGCTTCTCAGTTTGTGGCTAGCGTAACGGAAAAGCATGCCTCAACGCTTCATATCCAAATGATTTTGAAGAAGAAAAAGTGAGTATGTACCTGAGGTCCTTGAGGCTTTAGAGCCAAATACGACGAACAACGAGGATGATGATAACGGTCTGAAAATTCAGTTTGGGCGACCAGCAGAGGAAGATGACGAACAAGAGGAATATTAAGTTACATGATGATGTACACATCAGTGTAGACAAAAAATTCGGCTTACTTAAATAACTTGTAATAAGTTTACGCAGCTTTATCCTATACACGGATGCGTTCTATTTCAAGAACGGTTAATTATATAAAATATTGCCTGAGACTAAATTTGTAGAGAATTTTATGCTCTAAAAGTTTTGTAATAACTTCAAATATCATTCGAAGCATAGAAAACAAGATATTTGCAAAAAAAAACGATTTTGACCTTGAATATCTTGACTCACGGATACAAGATTCTAGGAGACTTTTGAGCTAACTTTTAAAGCGTTTTTTTATCTTAAAACAGAGATTTATGCAAATTTTCATCTTTCTAACTTTTATTCCGATTTTTACCCTTTTTTTCACCTTATATGACTACATAAGAAATGATATCTCTGATACATGCAAATTTCGTGTAACATTTGGGGCAGATTAATCTGTA
The DNA here is from genome assembly GCA_019049505.1 of Pachyrhynchus sulphureomaculatus. Lineage (NCBI taxonomy): Eukaryota > Metazoa > Arthropoda > Insecta > Coleoptera > Curculionidae > Pachyrhynchus > Pachyrhynchus sulphureomaculatus. Next base: position 199,131,151 of record CM032449.1, read on the forward strand.
TATACTTAAGCGGTATGAATGGTCGCATAAGTATGAGATCTAAATTTATTAGATAATTTATTTTGTGGCAACATTCTTTGAGCCAGACAGCTCTCTAAAATTATTCGCAACGTGGCCGAAGTTCCGTTAATTTTGTTATTTTGGAGAATCCTGGGCATATGGCTTTTTGGAGCGTTAAACGTTTACCTATTTTGACTTGCATCGCTATTAATGGGTAAGTTGGTATCTAAAGGCGAACAACGCTTCTTGTGCAGAATGGCAGGGAACGTGACTTTTCTCTATCTCTCCTTTGAGTTCAGTCGAGTGTGGCAACTTGGCTTGGTGGGAAATTGTTGATGAGTTTTCGATCTTTATTTCTCTTAAGTTTTGTAGCGAGCGGTTTTTTTTCATTCATTTCTGCTTCATTGTGTCCAGAATATTTTCATAACTCGCCAATAAAGCCACATTTCAAATGATTTCGATTTTTTCATTGTGACTTTGCTGCTGGGTTGTGCGGGTTTCAAATGAGTTGAAAAATAACGTCGATTTTGCTAGCAAAATTATGTTTTCGGTTGAAGCTCATTGTCATCTCGGAGGATATGTAAACAAGCAAAACTGTAGAATTTGGGATTCTCAAAATCCACACACGGTTGTGGAAGAGATACTTCATCCTCAAAGAGTGACTGTTTGGTGTGGTTTTTGCAGTGATGGCATTATTTTTTTTTTATAGGTCTAGTACACGTGCTACAGGGAAGTCCCTAAAGCGCTATAGGAGCGACACGTGTGCGGAGAAAGCGATTCACGTTGTTTTTGAATCGCTGCAAATTGTACTCGGTGGGAAACACAGTCCTGGGCAAATATTTCCAAAGGGAAGATGTTCTCCATATAAAAGACTGTTTGAAAAGCATTGTACGGGGGGTAACAAGCTGAACCTCATACGGATGTGAAGTATTAGCGCTACATGTACTTCTAACATGTACTGCTCTGGGAGGAATTAAGCGGGCCACATCCTTCGAACACTTTCCATGAAAATACTTGTAGAATAGGCTCAAGTCACCAACCGTTCTTCGATATTCCAACGAATCAATGCCGCCGGTCAGTTTCGGGTCTCCAATCAGACGAACAGCCCTTCTCTGAATAGAATTCACCAAATGCAGTGTATGTTTGGGAGCGGAGCTCCAAACATGGGAGCAGTATTCCATAGTCGGTCGAATTTGAGCTTTGCAAAGTATTAACAGTTGTTGTGGAGTGTAAAGCTTTCTGGTTCGAAATAATATTTCCAACTTTTGAGAAGCTCTCCTTGCTATATCTGCAACATGTTCATGCCAGGATATATTTGCTCCCAAATTAACGCCCAACAAATTGAGTGACGATGCTAGAGGAATGGAGTGCTCCAACATAACTATGTCGGGTTCAGCAACGTTAACCTTTTAGAAAAAACTGCCGCCTGGGTTTTTGTAGCGTTAAATTCCACTTGGTTACTGTGAACCTAAGATATAATTTCTGCCAGGTATTTGTTAAGTTGAATGACTTCTTGCCGTCTGCGTTTAAAGTGAATGAAGAGATAAGTATACTGTCATCTGCAAAGCTGTAGATTGGATTATCGGTCTCGGTCCGCATCTTCTTTGAAGATGAAGCTGGCAACAACATTTTGGTAAATGGAGTGCGTTAGAGAGACATGAGAACTGTTTTTTTTTTAAACGTAAATGGACGATTTGGCGTTGAATAAGCTTTGTTTTTAGCAGGATGGTGCAACTTTCCACACCAGCCGCATAACAATTGATCTTTTGTGCCCTTCGTTGGATAAACGAGACTTTAGACTTTTTTATGAGGAATTGTTAAGGACCGTTGTTACTCTAACAAACCACTCATTTAAGGAAAAAATTCATAGAACTATTCGCCAAATAGAGCCACAAACTATTGAAAATGTGCTCAAAAATTGGGTTGAGAGGGTAGGCTACTGCCTAAGAACACCACAGAAAGAGAAAAACGAAAGAGTGGATAAGATAGACAATTTAACAGAAATGATCAGAGAGCTAATATCAGATATAAAGGAAATTAAACAAGATCAGAAGAGATACCAACAAGAGTTGAAGGAACTACGAAAGGAGAATGAAGTATTGAAAGAGGAAAATAAGACAATAAGACAAAACATGTATGGATTTGAAGAAGGCTGGAAAAAGACTACGTAAGGAATAATATTGTAATACCGGGAATGAGATTTGAAGTGAATAGCCAACCCAATCTCAAAATGGGTGTAGAACATTTTATGGAGAGGAGTATGGATACAAAAGTACAGATTAAAGATGTGATAAAAATAAGAACGACTCTATATAAGATTGGAAACACGGGAGATAAAAAAGCTGTGATGAAAAATAAAAACAAACTGAGAAATCTAAGCTAGTCATGGCAGCTGTGAATGAAATTATGTTTCATAATTATTCGGAAGGTTTATGCTTTTCAATACAGGAAAAGATGTTGAAAAATACTAAACAGTTTTTTGTTATATCAATTTTACCCTTTATATATTTATTTATTTTTTGAATCTAAATTAAGGGTTTACTATGAGAAAACAGTTTTGGAAAGTAAGGTCATTTTCAATAGATAATAAAAATCAGCTTCGTGTACTGTTGTAAATAAAAGGTTCTTTTACTGTTGAATGCTAATACTCACTTAGTGGTAGTAGTTGGAACTCATAAATTCTCTAATTATTTTTCCAATGCAGCTTCTCGAGCTGTTGTCCAAGAGCGGCGACCTTAGTATGTTTATTTCCTCACTAGTAGTTATCTACATTTTTTCTGATTGATTGCGAGTTATCCTTTCTTTATTAGGAAGTGTGTGTTGGATAACACGTTCGAAAGTTGTAGGTGCACCCGATTAGTTAGTGTACACCAGGGGTGCTCAAACTTGAACTGCTGGCGATCTACCTCAATATTGTTAGACTACGATCGATCGACTCTGAGAGGCTGCAAGTAAGTGTGATGCAGGATTGTCGTCTAGATAGGGTGTATCGTGGCACAGATATTAGTTTTCCGCACAATATGCATTTTTTTAGTCAAGGTAAGTGTAGGTCTGCTCTAAAATGACAATGAAAAAACTCATAATTATTCAAAATTGCGAGTTTATTGGTTCTTACAAAACAAACGAGTTCTAGTGTCTAAACTTAACTAAAGAGTGACTTTGGATGTTGAAGCGTGGCACTGCATGTCCTCTACTTTTCATAAGATGGTACGTAATTACCGAGTGCTAATCGCAAGCATGATGACATATGTTCGTCAGTTAGTCGATTGCGATATTTTGACTTAATTATCTTCATTTCAGAAAATGCAGACTCGCACAAGTAAGTTGACACAAACATTGCCGTCAGTTGAAGGGCGATTTGCCTTAGATTCGGATATTTATCTTCAGATATAAAACACCAGATGCTGTGGCTTTGAGATGTATATCTGATATAATCTGCACTAACTCATTTTCAACAGAACATGAGTCCATGTTAAACTGACTTGCTATTTCAGTAGCTAATTCCTCAATGTTTTTACACGAAAAAGGATAACTCATAAATGATGAGATATTTGCCAATTTACTGAAATCATAAAAACGTATTTCGAATTGGCCCAAAATATTTGATAATTCTGCCTCATAAATATCATAATTCAACTGAGGAATCCTTGCTTTCAAAGACGGAAAATTTTTCAGGTCCTTTCTTTTCAGTTGATCTATCATAAGTTGCAATTTACTTTTGAATGCGTTTATTGCGCTAAGCATCTCAATAATAGTTTTTCCTTTACCTTGAAGCTCCAAATTAATGGTGTTTAAAATGCATTGTGATGTCTGTCAAAAATGCCAAATCAGTCAGCCATTTTTCGTTTTTCAGCATCTGAGTGTCATCACCTCTTTCGTCCAGAAATTATTTCGGGCAATAATTCTTGAAACCTTTCTAGGAATTTTCCGCAACTCAACCACCTGACGTCCGTATGAAGAACTAAATCAGTGTATTCAGCTGACTCACTATCTTCCAACTACAATTTAATGAGCCGTCGTTGCAAGCTACGTGCACGGATAGAATTCAAAATTTTTTATTGCAATGCCCATAATCGCCTCCATGTTTAGAACTTTTGAACACAAAACTTGTTGATGTATAATGCAATGGAAGGAGAAAAATGAAGGGAAATCATCATTAGCTCGACACAATGCCACAAAACCGTTTTGGTTTCCAGTCATTGCTGGTGCTCCATCGGTTGTAATGCACACTAGTTTATATATTGGTAGCTTGTAGTTTGTTACAAAATTAAAGAAAACGTCATATATATCTTCGCCACGGGTCTTTCCTTTCAGAGGAATCATTGTCAACAACTCTTCCTTAGCCGACATGTCATTGCGTACCATTCGAATAAAAATACACAGCTGGGCAATGTCTGTCATATCGGTGGATTCGTCGAACTATAAAGAAAAGTATGTACATTCCATGATATCATGTTTTAGTTTATCTGCCATGTCCTGACTCATGACTTCAACACGCCTTGTGACAGTCGGACGAGATAACTGAAGTTCTCTAATAGCAGACATAATCTCTGTTTTATTTTTAAAATCTCCAAATGAAGTCTCACCCACTTCAATAAATGCTTCCTTCACAACCAATCCATCATCAAATGGTTTCTTGTGTTTCGCCAATATATGAGATATTTTAAATGACGCGATCGTTGCAGCTTTTGATTGTTTAGCTGGTCTTGTGAACATGGTTTGTTCTTTTTAAACAAGTTATCAAATCACGTACTTTTCGTTTTCTTAATTCACTCTGTGACGGAAAATCCTTTTCATAGTTTTTATGAACCGTTTTATGATGCCTCTCTAAGTTCCCACGCTTAGGTATTGCAAATGAGATAAATGCACTTATCCTTTACCATACAAAAGAAAAATTCTTCCTCCCAATCGTTATTAAAATAAGTTTTATTTTTCTTCGCCGCACTCATTTTGGACTATTTGTTAATAAACTTTGTATCGATGTATCGCCTTCAAGTTACAACTCAGACTGACTCCTATTCCTGCAGGCGCAACATTTATATCGGCGCGAACGAAGTCTCGAATGTTCCCGTCAAACACGCCGCCCCCGAAGTTTCTAGAAAAATCGGCGGGAATCAAAAACGCGGCTTTTCTTTGACAAGTACCGCGCGTTCCTTTGATAAAGCCGCCTTTTGCCGCTAGCCGGGGGTTATTACGATAAAAGAAAGTGATGAGGGGGTTATTCTGGCCTAATTGTGGATCGAATAAATTTTAGTAGTTTATTCATTACATTTTGTTTTAGTTACCTAAAACAAAATCTGTGAATAGTTCTATATCGGAATTTTTTTCTCGAAATCGACTCAAAAAGCTCTCGCGATCGACCGTTTGAGCACCCCTGGTGTACACTGTGTAAACATTTATCTGAATTGATAGAAAAGTGGACCAGGTAAGCAGTGTTTAACTGTCTTGTAATGGCGCTAACCTTATTTAGTTGTAGTTTAACAACAAATTTCATTAAACTTATTTTCCATTATATATATATATATATATATATATATATATATATATATATATATATATATATATATATATATATATATATATATATATATATATATAGACGGGTTAAGTCCAATTAAATACTGGATATACTGGATTACAATATATTTGTATAATAATACTTAACATAGAGTAAAATGGCGGCAATGGACTTATAGGTGCTAAAAAACTAACCATAACAGTCGATACCGGTCAACAATAAAGTTAATAAATATGTTGCAATATATAACGAAGAACAGGCGACCTTAAATTAGATTTAACATTTTCTCTGATGCACAATGTTGTAAAGTATTTCAAGATCTATTAAGTTTCTACGATCTTTACGAGTTTTCGTGTGTTGATGAGATTCAATTTGAGAGTAAGTCAGTTCTGGTTTATTGACTCTAAAGGCAATATGTTTCAAAAAATTTTGTTGAACTCTTTCAATATTTTAACCATGTACACCGTCAAGGTTGCCAAACACTAGGTGAATTTTCTAAACGAGTTCTAATTATTGAACAATATCACGGCTTAGGTGTTTCAAAGATTTTGAGATTAATTTTTGAATGTTACATATAAAAGTCAATTTAAAATCTACAATAAGCTCCAAATACTTAACTTCAGAATGCCGTGCAAAAACCGTGTCCTCAATCAAGGAATGATGTTTCAATACTGTCCTAGGTCTATTAAAATGATCGAATGGTACTTAGAAGCCTTCAACTCTATACCATTGTTTTTACTCCAGACTATAAGGTAATTCAAGTCGGACTGACATTTGTAGTAATCGTTCACTTACTTCCTTAAATCATCAGTAACTCACTATACTTAAAACGACGACCTAAATCATTAATGAGTAAATTAAAGAGAAGAGGACCTATGTTAAATGCGAATCTTAGGGATGGCGAACCAGAAAGCACGTATATGCTGTTAGAAAAATAATTGTTAAAATGAACGATCTGTGAGCGGCCAGTCACATAATCCTCCAGCCAAGAGTAGTTACTTCTGATCTTTATGGATGCAGGAAACCAAGCTGCATCCTGTTATTGATTGACGGTGTGTTTTACTCTGTAGCCCCATAATTTTATTTTATTTTGAGCCCACTCTAATCCGACGAGTGTAATTGGACATTGTTGCCGCTTCCTTGAGCTCAGTTTGAGCAATCTATTGTTATCTTTCATGTAGAAGAATATTTTTTAGGCAGTCTGCTATAATGATATGTTAATATTAAGAAAAGTTGAACATAAGAACGGACTTAGAGGTATAAAAACTGAATACAGTTCGAAATATGAAAGAAACACGTTTTAAATTAACTTCTTGTATTTCTGTTTTGGCAGCAAGTTTAAATATTATTTATGGGTAAATATGAATTCTTTAATTATTCTTTTAACATATCAAGTTTTCTAGAAAAGGAACTTATATAAAAGTACTAGCCGTGCCCGCGGCTCCGCTCACGTTTTTCTTGATTCATCTTTATCGTTACTGCTTATTCGTTATGTTTATATTATTATATAGCTGAAGAGGCCTTAGAGGCCCATGGCTTGGTTGCATACTTGTCTCCACTTCTTTTTGTCTCCTGTTAGCTTTTCCCAGTGTGGGATTCCCATCAACTCAGGACCTTGCTTTTCTGCCTTCTTTCAACCCCTCCTCTTATTAGGGCTTGCTTTGCCTGTCTTTCTTTCTTCATCCTTGCCCCGTGTCCCAACCATCCTAATCGCTGGCTTATTATGATTTAGCTTATAAGGGGTTTCGTATATAGGCATTTTAATTCGTAGTTTGTTCTTCTTCTCCATAGTCCCTCTTCTTTCCTTCCTCCGTAGATTCTTCTCAAAGCTTTCCTTTCCCACACCTCCAACGTCTTCTTTTCTCTTGCATTCAGTTTCTACGTTTCGCATCTATATGTCACCGTGGGTCTGACAACTGTCGTATATATTCTTTCTTTTGCTTTTCTTGATACATTCTTTGATTTCAATATTGGATTCATTGCCCCCAAACATCTCTGTCCTTTCGCTATTATTTCTTGTATCTTCGTCCTTTCTTGTCCACTCTCTGTTATTGTTACTCCCAGATAATTAAATTTGTCTACTTTTCCAAACATATATCTTTTCCCTAAGTTGTTTATTATATCTAAACTTTTGTTGTTTTTATTATCCTTCTTCTTTGTAATTTCCATGTATTTTGTTTTTTCCTCATTTATCTTTAGTCCTCTCATCCTTCCCCTTTCTTTTATCCTACTTATGGCTTTTTTGAGGTTCTCTTTTGCTCTTGCAATCACTGCTACATCATCCGCATAGGCCAAGCATTGGCAGGTTTGTTGGTATATCGTTCCATTTGTTTTTGTTTCTGACTCCTGGATTATCTTCTCTAGTACCAAATTAAATAGACATGTCGACACTGGTCTTAATCCTCTCTTCACCTTAAACTTGTCTGATACTTTGCCCTCAACCAACACTCTATTTTCTGTGTCATTCAGGGTCATTTTCACCATGCGAATCAATTTACTTGGAATTTTTAGTTCTTCCATTATCTTGTAGAGTCCTTCTCTATTTACAGAGTCATATGCTTCTCTGAAATCCACAAAGACCAAGTGTAGTGCCAAATTTTGTTCTAAGATATTATCTTGGATTTGCTTAATCGAAAATATCTGGTCTGTAACCGATCTATTTTTCCTGAATCCACAATGGTACTCTCCCAGAATAGACTCGGCTTTCTCTGCTAGTCTATTTTTGATAGTCAACACAACTATCTGGTACACGAAATCCAGTAAGGTTATTGGTCTATAATTAGCACATATAGTTTTTTCTTTTTTTGTATATTGGACAAATGAGCGACTCTCTCCAGCTCACTGGCATCTTTTCTGTTTCCCATATTTCTTGCACCAACCGGCATATTTCATTTTCCAAATCTACTCCTCCAGCTTTTATCAGTTCTACAATTTCCACCGGGGGCCTTATTTTTTTTGGGTTCTGAGTATTTCTCTTATTTCTTCTTTGCAGGGTTTATTTGTCGCTTCCTGCCCTTCAGTTAATTTTGCTTCCTATTTCTCATTCAACTCATTTTCATCTCCATTTAGTGTTTATTTAAAGTATTCCCCCCATCTATTCAGTCTTTCTGCGAAGCTTACTGCTAAACTTCCAACTTTTTTCCTACATATTAGCATTTTGTCTCTATTTATTCCCTTTGTATTTTATAAAAAAAACACGTAAATCGGATAAGTGGTTCTTGAGTGCTAAGCGCAGTAATGAATAGACAGACAGAGAGAGAGACGTTACGTTTTATATATCTTATAGATTTTTTTGACATATATTAAATTGAGAATTAAAAAAAAAATCACATAAATCGGATGAGTGGTTCTCGAATGATAAGCACACTAACGGACAGACAGACAGAGAGACGTTGCGTTATTATTATTATATAACCTGGTCAGAGAACATATGTATGAATTTAAAAAAATCACGTAAATCGGATAAGTGGTTCTCGAGGGATAAGCGCACTAACGGACAGACAAACAGACAGAGAGACGTTGCATTTTACATATATTATAGATATAGATTATTATTATTACTATATAACATGGCTAAAGAATATATGTATGAATTTAAAAAAAGACACGTAAATCGGATAAGTGGTTCTCGCCTAATAAACGCACTAATGGACAGACAGACAGACAGAGAGACATTGCATTTTATATATATTATAGATTATAGATTATAGATTATAGATTATAGATATTCTCTGCTAGATAATGTTGTTCCAAATTTAATGGTTTAGGCTGTGTATTACAAGGGAAGGCGCTAGCGGTAAACTTTTTTCCGACTTCATTCACTATTATCGTGACTGCGCATTCCCTATGTTACCTATCATAATAAAATATAGCCTACAGCCTGGCCAGAGAATGTATCTATGTATGTTTTAAAAAAAAAGTACGTAAATCGGATAAGTGGTTCTCGAGTGATAAGCACACTAATGGACAGACAGACAGACAGACAGACAGACAGACAGCGAGACATTGCATTTTATATATATTATAGATTTAACCTTTCTATATTTCCAGAGTTAGTCCTTACTGTGCCCAATTTATATCCATTCGTGTCCCCCAGTTTCCCACTCCTAGATTCTGTTTTGACATAGATTTATGGATTTCTTCCGATCATGTGATTTTTGATCTGCACATCTTAAGTCTGGAATCTTCTATCGGACTCCAATTAATTATTCGCTAGGATATTTTTTAGTCGCTTATTTTCTGCTCATGACCCTATCATTATAGATTCTTTTATTGAATGTGCTCCACTATGGTGGTTTACATATTCATTATTTCTATAATTCTTTTAATGCCAATATACATCAGCCTAAATATTTATAGCGGTTTTCGCCAGTAGTCCATCATTTTCTATTTATTTATTTTTTTCTCCTTACATTTATTTAGGTGCCGTGTTTCGTATCCACTCTTAAAGATAGAGCTACATATACAGATATTTTTATTTTATGATTTTTTTAAATAGTTTTTGACTAACGTAAGCACAAATTATCTGTATTATTTTTTATTGTTCTCTCTCTTGGCGACCGAAATGTGTGATGTTTTTTGCAAATTTGTTCATTGCCCCAACCCAAAATCAGGACATATTCTAATAATCTCAAGACATATACTACAGACAGATGGATCAATATGATGATGGAAAACGTAAATTATTTTTTCATGATCCAGGGACTTTCACTTCTTTAGGATCGCCAATAAAAATCTCGAGAACAGCATACACTCTCCAGTGTGTTAATCAAAGGTAATATTTTTTTAATAAAATTACAAACCATTTTTCCCAAACTAACCTAAAGAATAGCTTGAATAATAAATTAAATAAAATTCCTTTAACCTTAATCTAAACGCTTAATTACAGTTTTTTGCTCGGTAATAACTCCCGAAGAGATCTTTCGGTGACTAATTTGACTTTTATAAGTAATTTATTTACCATTTTGCATTGTGACAATAAATCATTTATTTAACATTTAAAGTTGGGTCTTTATTTAACTTTTTTTTTTGTTTACTGTTAGAGAACACGGGAGGGGTTACCAAATATTGACTTTCGTTTTGTACTAAAAGCTTCTGTTTTGTTGGTTTATCTTCAAAACAACGGCCAAATAAATTGTGTCTTTTATAAAATAAAATGTTTACGAAAATATTTTTTAGGAAATATTTTTTCCTTGTTTTTTCTTCGAGTTTAAATTGGATTTTTTTATCCTTTAAATTTTAGAATGTAGTTTACTATATGTACAAGGCGAATGGAAAATTATTATAAAATATTTTGCCGCGTGAAAAATATGGTCTATTTCATTAAAAAAATAGGCATATAAGTGAAAAAACCGGTCAAGTGCAAGTTGTACTTGCGCAATTCGTGTTCCGTTCCGCGATTGCTTTTAAAATAAAATAAAATTCTTACCTAGGCTAAGATAATTAGATCTTAAGATCCAATATGTATTTTCACGTTTTTTCTTAATCAATAATGAATAATAGTTGTAGGATTTTAGCTACCTCATGGCCAATAAATCAATCTAGCTTAATCTAGAATCTATTAACAAAAGTGTAAAACAAATATTTCGGGTAGCGGGTAAAAACTCTCTGTGACCCCGACAGAGATATGTTTACTTCAAGGACGCAACCCTTCCCACGCGAGCCCGGTTATTTATCTCACTTCTTATACAAGAGAGAAACCGTGTCCTAACCTTAAAATCCAGATTAAATCCAAATTTAATCCCGCCCATATTCTCAACATTCACACTCAGCAACACGCCTGGCAAGCGTGGTGTTTTATAGCCATCCTCTTCAAACGAACAAACATGTCGGTCTTAAAACAAAAAGCAACATTACCCCAGGAGGGTAGGATAGAACATCCACAATCCCATACCGGCCTGCCGGTTAGCCTAATGGATTCTAGCGGAGGCAAAAGAACGACAAATAGAACTGAGAAACGAAAAGAAAAGAAAAACAAATTACACATAGCAACCTATAACATCAGATCCATGGCAAAAGGTGAAAAAATATACGAACTCGAAGAGGAATTGATAAAGATAAAATAGGACATTGTGGGACTCTCCGAAGTGAAACGAAGAAGAGAACACAGTATAGAACCAACTATATTCCCTGAAGACGAAACATATGAAGGAATAGGATTCATAATAAAAAAGACCATAAAACAAAATGTGAAAACATTTAAAGCCATTTCAGACAGAGTAGGCTACAGAAATAAATAAAAAGCTGAAAATAAAACTTATCCAAGTTTATGCTCCCACATCAGATCATGATGACAACGAAACTGGTATATTTTATGAAGAGATTACAAAAGCAATAGAAGAAACTCTTACAAAACTAACCATTGTCATGGGTGATTTTAATTCTAAGATCGGAAATTAAGCCGATGAGATAGACAACAAAGTAGGCAAGATTGGATACGGTATAAGAAAGCCACGCGGGGAAACACTCATAAATTATCTCCAACAGCAAGATCTATATGCAATAAACATATTTTTCAACAAGAAAGATAGTAGAAAATGGACATGGATATCACCAAACGGAGACACAAAGAACGAAACTGACTACTTTCTCTGTAAAAACAAGCAGATTTTTGAGGATGTTACAGCACTCAATAGATTTACTACAGGCAGCAACCACCGAGAGTTAAGAGCTAGAATACAACTAAATAATAATCTAGAAAGAAAACAACATTACAAAAACTTAGCAATAATAGACCAAAATAAACTACGAGAAAAGGGAGAAGAATTTAGAAAAGTATTAAGAGAAACAAAATCATTTAAAGAAGAGATAGACCTCAACAGAATCAATAACAACGTAAGCAAACAACTAGTAACAGCAGCTATAAAAGTAGCTAAGAAGAAAAAAACAAAAGAAAATAAAATAAGTCAAGAAACAAATGGACAAAAGGCGAATAGCTCTACATGGGCAAAAGACAGAGTTATCGTCTTTGACAATGCTAGATATCACAATCGATAAATAAAGAAATTACCGAATTCAGCCGACGCAAAATCTGAAATACAATTATTTATTATTATAAAAAATCTGATTTGGCACAGATTTTAATATCAATAAAGGATATATTTGTGACACTACTGTAAAAGAAATGGGTGATACTCTTTTAAGATTTCCTTGATATTACTGCATTCTCTACCCTACAGAATATATATGGCACATATTAAGTCAAAAATAATAGGTGAAAATAGAACACCAACTTTAAGTCGACATGTTATATATTTAATAAAAAGGTTGTAAATGAAATACTAGTGGAAAGTTATATAATAAAAGACTGCTTTTAGTCAATTTCCACTGGTTTATTTAAATTGCGATGACGCGTTTCGCTGTCGATGCAGCTTCTTCAGATCTACATTTTACACTGTCAAGTTAGGTTTAATATTCACAGTTTTATATAATTTCTTAATTATAATATTACACATAATTAAATTACATTGGTAGTATTGGAAAATCCACACAGATTTTGAGTTAAGAGAATAAATTCAATAATGGTGAATTGCTTACAGCTACCTGGTCGTTGAGTAAAGTCCTTAATCGATTTATTTGCATAGTCTCTAAAAGGTTTAGTTTTAAACCTGTTTGTTGGGTGTGTAAAATTTTGAAATTCTTGTTAAATGTGTGATTTTCTGTTAATAGATGATTAGCATATGTTGAAATAGATTTTCCATGGATGAAACTTTTTTCGTGTTCTGTAATTCTTTGTCTAAATGTACGTCCCGTTTGTCCGATGTATGTTTTAGGACATGACCCACATGTTAATTGATAAACCCCTAATTTATTCTCTTTATTGATTTGTGGTTTGTAGTTTTTAAGGTATTTCCCTATAGTATTGTTAGTCTTGTAAGCTATGTTGATATTTTTTTGATTTAAAAATTCCCCAGTTTTTCCGTTGGTTTGCCGAAATAGGTTAAGCATTTAAAAGTGGTATTTCTGTCCTTAAAACGTGGGTATATTTCTGAGATAGCCTTGTTTCTAAGTTTTTTCTTAACGATACTATTGATTAAAGTAACCGAATTACCGTTGTTAACGGCTACTTGTTTTATGTAGTTTAATTCTTTAGTAAAATTTTCTTCTGATGAGGGGATATTAGTTAGTCTATGTATAAAACTATGATAAGCGGCAAGTTTATGATGGTTAGTGTGGTGAGAACTATTGTGAATTGTGGTATCTGTATGACAAGGTTTGTGATATATTGCAAATTTATGTTTTTTCCTGGCTTTGCTGATTGTTAAGTCTAGGAAATTGATTTTCCCTTCGCCTTCTTCTTCCGTTGTAAAACTGATATTTCTATGTAAAGAATTAATATACTGTAAAAAGTGAGTTAATTGTCTGTCCGTACCTGTAAAGCATACAATTATATCGTCTACGTATCGATACCAGTGTAGGCAATTAATACTATTGTTGTTATGATTGTTAAATATCATTGTTTCAATACTGTCCATGAAAATTTCGGCAAGTAATGGACTTAATGGACTCCCCATAATTAACCCTTCCTTACTATTGTAGAATGTATTGTTAAATGAAAAATAATTTTGTCTTAGGCAAGTTCTTAATAAATTAATTATGTCCATTTTTATAACTTCATTTACTTTGTTTTTTTTTAATAGGTTCTCTATTAAAATTATTGTTTCGTCTGGAGGAACACTTGGAAATAAGTTTTTGACATCGAAAGAGACTAATTTAGAGTTATCTGGAATTGTTACATTCTTAACTTTATTCACGAGTTCGAATGAGTTTTTGATACTATATTTAGGTTCAAATTTGGTATGATATTTGATTAAATCAATTAAAACGGATGACGTCTTATATGCTGGAGCAGACATGTAGGAAACAACTGGTCTGATTGGGTGGTCAAGTTTGTGTAGTTTTATGAGTGAATAAAGTTGTGGGATTTGGGGATTCATATTTATCAATTTAATTTTATCTTTATCGTGAATGATACTTTTAGCCTGTTCAATTTGTTGTTTTATTTCTTTTTGAAAAATATTTGTTGGATCTTTATTTAAAATTTCGTACTTTCCTGTTTTGAAAAAATCTAACGTTTTATTAATATAGTCGATTTTGTCTATTGCTATTACTGTGTTACCTTTGTCTGCTTTGGTAAAGATTACATCATTTTGTTTTGCTTTACTCTGAATTGTTTTTATTGTCCTTGAGTCTTGGTTGATGTTGTTAGTGTTAGATATGAATTCTTTTTTAATAATTTCGGCTGTTTGAAATTTTGATAATATGTTGTTAGGACTATCTTTCAAGGCAATCTCAGTATCAATACCTAATGTCTCCGATTCTTTGATATTGAAGTTAGTTTGAATATTGTGTTTGAAACCTTTTGTTAGAAGATTTTTTTCCCTGTCCGAAAAAGGTGTGTTAGAAATGTTAATAAATCGATTAAAGAATTGATGATCAGTAAAAAATTCTTTTTCTTTCTTATTTTGTGTTGTTATACGTTTTTGTTGAATGAGGTACTGTAATTTATTGTATTGTTTCAAATATTTTTTATGTATTATTGTTTTTACTTTTTCACGTGTATTCGAATCTAAGACCATAAATTCTATAAAATTTAGTTTAAATAATAATTCTGTGTGGATTACCTTCAGATACATGTTATATGAGTCTCTAATGCTATACTGGATTTTTCTCTCTGTGTATATCCATTTTCTTTTGGCGAGTATAACTGTTTCTTTGGCTGCTTTGCTGGTGTTGTTAGTTTTCAGATTTATATACTTAGCTGTAACTTGGTTTTGGAGGCACTGATTGAAAAAACCAAATATTTTGCGTAGTTGTTGCACATTTTAGAAGTAACTTGAAGTAGTTTGAAGCTAGAAAGCTTATATCAGCTTGTTTCAAATTTTGGATTGTTGTAGCTTCTATTTGATGGAAATCCATTATAAATATATAATAAAAGGCTGTTTTTAGTCAATTTCCACTGGTTTATTTAAATTGCGATGACGTGTTTCGCTGTCGATGCAGCTTCTTCAGATCTACATTTTACACTGTCAAGTTAGGTTTAATATTCACAGTTTTATATAATTTCTTAATTATAATATTACACCTAATTAAATTACATTGATAGTATTGGAAAATCCACACAGATTTGGAGTTAAGAGAATAAATTCAATAATGGTGAATTGCTTAAATCTACCTGGTCGTTGAGTAAAGTACCTGTAGTCTTAAATCGATTTATTTGCATAGTCTGTAAAAGGTTTAGTTTTAAATCTTTTTTTGTTGGGTGTGTAAAATTTTGAAATTCTTGTTAAATGTGTGATTTTCTGTTAATAGATGTTTAGCATATGTTGAATTAGATTTTTTATGGATGAAACTTTTTTCGTGTTCTGTAATTCTTTGTCTTTGTTTGTAGACAAAAACTTATTTCCAAGTGTTCCTCCAGACGAAACAATAATTTTAATAGAGAACCTATTAACAAAAAACAAAGTAAATGAAGTTATAAAAATGGACATAATTAATTTATTAAGAACTTGCCTAAGACAAAATTATTTTTCATTTAACAATACATTCTACAATAGTAAGGAAGGGTTAATTATGGGGAGTCCATTAAGTCCATTACTTGCCGAAATTTTCATGGACAGTATTGAAACAATGATATTTAACAACCATAACAACAATAGTAGTAATTGCCTATACTGGTATCGATACGTAGACGATATAATTGTATGCTTTAAAGGTACGGACAGACAATTAACTCACTTTTTACAGTATATTAATTCTTTACATAGAAATATCAGTTTTACAATGGAAGAAGAAGTCGAAGGGAAAATCAATTTCCTAGACTTAACAATCAGTAAAGCCAGGAAAAAACATGAATTTGCAATATATCACAAACCTTGTCATACAGATACCACAATTCACAATAGTTCTCAGCACCCTAACCGTCATAAACTTGCCGCTTATCATAGTTTTATACATAGACTAACTAATATCCCCTTATCAGAAGAAAATTTTACTAAAGAATTAAACTACATAAAACAACGGTTATTCGGTTACTTTAATCAATAGTATCGTTAAGAAAAAACTTAGAAACAAGGCTATCTCAGAAATATACCCACGTTTTAAGGACAGAAATACCACTTTTAAATGCTTAACCTATTTCGGCAAACCAACGGAAAAACTGGGGAAATTTTTAAATCAAAAAAAATATCAACATAGCTTACAAGACTAACAATACTATAGGGAAATACCTTAAAAACTACAAACTACAAATCAATAAAGACAATAAATCAGGGGTTTATCAATTAACGTGTGGGTCATGTCCTAAAACATACATCGGACAAACGGGACGTATATTTAAACAAAGAATTACAGAACACGAAAAAAGTTTCATCCATAGAAAATCTAATTCAACATATGCTGATCATCTATTAACAGAAAATCACACATTTAACAAGAATTTCAAAATTTTACACACCCAACAAAAAGGTTTAAAACTAAACCTTTTAGAGACTATGCAAATAAATCGATTAAGGACTACAGGTACTTTACTCAACGACCAGGTAGATTTAAGCAATTCACCATTATTGAATTTATTCTCCTAACTCCATATCTGTGTGGATTTTCCAATACTATCAATGTAATTTAATTAGGTGTAATATTATAATTAAGAAATTATATAAAACTGTGAATATTAAACCTAACTTGACAGTGTAAAATGTAGATCTGAAGAAGCTGCATCGACAGCGAAACGCGTCATCGCAATTTAAATAAACCAGTGGAAATTGACTAAAAACAGTCTTTTATTATATATTTATAATGAATTTCCATCAAGTAGAAGCTACAACAATCCAAAACTGATAGATAGATATAAATAAATGGTAGGCCGTATTTTTCTTTTCTTCCTGTTGTTTATAAGAAATCTTTCAAATAATATATTAATTATAGCTAATTCTATTTTTACCTTTGTACTTGATAATTAAATGTTTTTTTACCAAGACATTTTTTTAGCACACGTTAAAACCCCTAACTATATTTAGGTCGATCCTATGTTACTATTCTCCTATAATAATATATATGAAGCAGGGTTGCCAGATATGTTAGATAAAATCGTCAAAAGCAATAAATTTAAAGGATCCCAGGGGTTTACAACCTTACTGAAAATATTTCGATTTGGCAACCTTGGACTCTAGATAGTAATACAGGCAATTATTTAAGCGGAGTATATCTGAACGGACTTTACTATTATCCTAACAGCGCAAGCAAGACTAAACAAATCTTTTACGGTTACCTCTAGCAACAGCCTCGAACGAGACGGCCAGGGGCATCATGCATTATATTATTATATTTGGCTTGGCGAGATACATAGGTAGTAGTTGTTGCAGAAATGTAATAATGCTCGCGGAAGCACTACCACGTTATCTAAAAGGTATCGTGGATTGGGAAGATGTATGTTTCGGCAGTTGGATAACGTTGACGGATATTACCATATCCTCGCGTATATCTTCTATAATATATATAAAATGCAACGTCTCTCTGTCTGTCGGTCTGTCTGTCCGTTAGTGCGCTTATCACTGAAGAACCACTTATCCGATTTACGTACTTTTTTTTTTAAAACATACATATGTTCTCTGGCCAGGTTATAGGCTATATTTTATTACGATAGGAAGCATAAGGAATGAGTAGTGACGTAAAATAGGGAATGATGTCGGAAAAAAGTTCGCCGCTAGCGCGTTGCCTTGCAATACACCGCCTAAACCATTAAATATGAAACAATATTATGTAGCAGAGAATATCTATAATCTATAATATATATAAAATGCAATGTCTCTCTGTCTGTCTGTCTGTCCATTAGTGCGTTTATCACGCGAAAACCACTTATCCGATTAATGTGTCTTTTTTTTAAATTCATACATATATTCTTTGGCCAGGTTACATAATAATAATAATAATCTATATCTATAATATATATAAAATGCAACGATTCTCTGTCTGTCTGTCTGTCCATTAGTGCGCTTATTCCTCAAGATCCACTTATCCGATTTACGTGATTTTTTAAATTCATACATATGTTCTCTGACCAGGTTATAGATATATATTTTATTTACATCTATAATATAAATAAAATGTAACGTATATCTGTCTGTTTGTCCGTTTGTGCGCTTATCACTGGAGAACCACTTAGCCGATTTACGTGGTTTTTTTTAAACATGCTAAACTATTAAATGTGGAACAATATCATGTAGTAAAGAATATCTATAATATATATAAAATGCAACGCCTCTCTGTCTGTCTGTCTGTCCGTTAGTGCGCTTATCACTGGAGAACCACTTATCCAATTTACGTGCTTTTTTTGTTAAACATACATGTGTTCTCTGGCCAGGTTATAGGATATATTTTATTACGTTAGGTGACATAAGGAATAAGCAGTGACGATAATAGTGAATCAAGTCGGAGAAAGGTTGCCATTAGCGCGTTCTCTTGCAATACACTGCCTAAAGCATTAAATATGGAACAATATCAAGTAGCAAAGAATATAATATAAATAGAATGTAACGTCGCTCTGTCTGTGTGTCTGTCCGTCAGTGCGCTTATCACTCGAGAATCCCTTATCCGATTTACGTGTTTTTTTTTTAATTCATACATTTGTTCTCCGGCCAGGTTATCTATAATCTTCTATCTAGAATATATATAGAATGTAACGTCTTTCTGTCTGTCAGTCTGTCTGTCCGTTAGTGCGCTTATCACTTGAGAACCACTTATTCGATTTACGGGTTTTTATAAATTTAAACATATGTTCTATATAATTCGATATAAGCCTAGATAATGGGAGATAAGGAGAAATAATGGGAGATAAGTCGAGATAAGGCTCGATAATGGGAGATAAGGTGAGATAATGGGAGATAAATATAAATAATGGGAGATAAGGAGAAATAATGGGAGATAAGCAAAGATAAGTCTAGATAATGGGAGTTATGGTGAGATAATGGGAGATAAGGAGAAATAATGGGAGATAAGGAGAAATAATTAGAGATAAGTCGAGATAAGCCTAGATAATGGGAGATAAGATGAGATAATGGGAGATAAGGAGAAATAATGGGAGATAAGAAGAAATAATGGGAGATAAGGAGAAATAATGGGAGATGGGCAGAGTTAAGCCTAGATAATCGAAATTATGTAGAGATAATGGGAGATAAGGAGAAATATTGAGAGATAAGGGGAAATAATGGGAGATATTTTATTACGTTGGGTAAATTAAGGAATAAGCAGTGACGATAGTAGTGAATCAAGTCCACGCGAGCGGAGCCGCGGGCCTCGCTAGTTAGGATATAAAATAACCGGCCAAGTGCAAGTCAGACTTGCGCAATTAGTGTTCCGTGCGTTGATTGCCTTTAAAATAAAAATTTTTGTTACGGAGGTATAAAATGATAAATAATTTCATAAAATACACCTTAAATGAGTTTTCAGCAAACTTTTTTTCTGATCTTTACTGAAAACTGATGACCTTGAATTTTTTTATGTATACCAGATAAATTATTAAAGGTAATAAAGAAATAACACAACAATTTTTCGGAATTTTTCAAAATAATGCAAAGAAAAGTGTGTGCAAGTATTACATTATATATATTTTTAAAGTCGTGTTTTTACAGGCTTTCATTTGACACCTCACTCGATGACGTAGTAAAATTTTTTTTTTTTTTTACTTCCGATTTTACCTACCAAAACTAACACCTTAAGTTAAAATTTAACTTTCAAAACTACACGGCTCTAATGAGACCATTAATTCCCGTGTTAGTGCTAAATTTCAACTTTCTCAAGGGTGTCCCAAAATTCACGCAAGATTTGAATTTGGTGCCATTTGTATGGTAAAGTGTTGCCAACAAAACAAAAACACAGCGTGACAGCTGACAGTTCACGGCTATTAAAAATGGAGCGCTACACGAAAGAACAACGTGTTTTCATTGTTGAGCAATACTTTAAAAATAGTGAAAGTTTGGCAGCTACAGTTTGGAATTTTTGTACAAAATATGGTCGGAATAGTGATTTAACCTCATCAACTGTGAAGAGATTAATTGAAAAATTCAGAGAGACTGGATCAATTAGTGATCTTAAACGCTCTGGCCGTCCTTCGACAAGTCGTTCGACACAAAACCTTGAAGCAGTTCGTGAGAGTGTTGCTGAGACTCCAGGAACATCAATTCGGCACCGTGGTCAAGAATTGGACATTTCGAGAAGCTCTCTACAGCGTATTCTCATGAAAGATTTGCATCTTCATGCTTCCAAAGTTCAATTGACTCAAGAACTGAAGCCTACTGACCACGCACAACGAAGCGAGTTCGTTGAATGGATTATGGAACAACAACAAGTGGATACCGATTTTTCGAAGAAAATCATCTTCAGCGATGAGGCTCATTTCCATCTTGATGGCTTCGTTAGTCGACAAAATTGTCGCATTTGGGGTTCAGACAATCCACACGTGACTATTGCGAAACAAATGCATCCACAACGTGTCACTGTTTGGTGCGGATTTTGGGCTGGAGGCATCATCGGATCATTCTTCTTTGAAAATGCAGTTGGCCAGGCAACAGTTAGTGGTGATCGTTATCGCGATATGATAATCCAGTTTTTGTGCCTCAATTGCAAGATATGGATGTGGACGACATGTGTTTTTAACAAGACGGTGCCACATGTCATACTGCCTGAGAAACAATTCAATTACTGCATGAGTTATTTCCTGGTCGTGTAATATCCCGTTCGTGTAAAATTGAGCACTTTTCCTATGATTTTTTATCTTGTTTTACATATACCTTTTTTACAGTGCAGTGAATGATTGACAGAATGTACAAGAGGATATCTTGTTAAATTCAACTTGATTTATTTGCAATGTTTGCAGTCAAAAAATCTTTAAAAGCACACGACATAATACAGTTTCAAATAATGGTCCATTTAATGAGTATGATACTCTTATTTCCTTTCTTTTTTTTTTGTTATAATAAAGTAAGGCATATTATATTTTATTATTTATTTATTTTTGTCATGTAATACCTGGCAACGACCTTCTTGGTGGCTAATGCCACTTTTATTAGAAATTCTTTGTCATTTCATCATACGACAAAAAGTCATCTACTTAAAATTTGCCTTTGGGCCCTTATAACGTTTTGTTTATTATTGGGAAGCACAGGAGCGGTTTATAAATATTGACTTTATTTTGTACTAAAAGCCTCTCGTTTGTTGATTTATCTCAAAAAACAACGTTCCACTACATTATGTCCTCTGATAAAACAAAAAGTTTGTTTGCAAAAAATATTTACAAAAAAAAAGATTTTATTTCTACAACTCTTTATAAATATGATTAGTGTGTATTTAAATAAATATTAATATTAGCCAGTCTTAGAAAAAGTACAATGTTCAGTTTACACCAACTGCTGTTTCTGATTCCCAAACATATTCTGCATTTTTTATATTCTGTCTAAATAAAAATAACTAGACAAGATGAACGGACGACATAAAAAGATTAGCAGGAGACGATTGGATGCAAAAAGCAAACAAAGCTCATTGGATACAACTTGGGGAGGCTTACATCCGACTATGGATGGAAAAGCTAATAATGATGATGATGATGAAAATAATATATACGAAGCAGATATGTTATAAAAAAATTGTCAAAAACCTATAAATTTAATAGATGCTATGTATTTACAATCTCACTGAAAATATTTCAGTTTGGCAACCTTGGACTTTAGATAGTAATAAAGGCAATTAGTTAAGCGGTGTATATCTGAACGGATTTTACATCATTCTAACAGCGCAAGCAAGATTAAGCAAATCTTTCCACGGCTGTTTTTATTAACAGCTTCGTACGAGACGGTGCATGCATTATATTATTAAATTTGGCTTGGCCATATATATATATATATATATATATATATATATATATATATATATATATAAATATATATATATATATATATATATATATATATATATATATATATATATATATATATATATATACTAGCCGTGCCCGCCGCTCCGCTCGCGTGTACTTGATTTACCTTTACTACTTTACTACTGCTTATTCGTTATGTTTATATTATTATATAGCTCGAGGGGCCTTAGAGGCCCATGGCTTGGTTGCATACTCGTCTCCACTTCTTTTTGTCTCCTGTAAGCTTTTCCGAGTGCAGGATTCCCATCAACTCCAGATCTTGCTTTACAGCCTGAATCTATGTAGATAGAGGTCTACCCTTGCCTCTTCTTCCAATCACTCCTCTTATTAGGGCTTGCTTTACCCGTCTTTCTTTCTTCATCCTTGCCACGTGTCCCAACCATCTTAGTCGCTGGCTTCTTATGATTTGGCTTATAAGGGGTTTCGTATATAGGCATTTTAATTCGTAGTTTGTTCTTCTTCTCCACAGTCCCTCTTCTTTCCTTCCTTCATAGATTCTTCTCAAAGCTTTCCTTTCCCACACCTCCAACGTCTCCTTTTCTCTTGCATTCAGTTTCCACGTTTCGGATCCATATGTCACCTTGGCGTGGGTCTGACAACTGTCGCATATATAATTTCTTTTGCTTTTCTTGATACATTTTTTGATTTCAATATTGGATTCATTGCCCCCAAAAATATCTGCCCTTTCGCTATTCTTTCTTGTATCTCCGTCCTTTCTTGTCCACTCTCTGTTATTGTTACTCCCAGATAATTAAATTTGTCTACTTTTTCAAACATATATCTTTTCCCTAAGTTGTGTGTTATCTTTAGTCCTCTCATCCTTCCCCTTTCTTCTATCCTACTTATGGCTTTTTTGAGGTTCTCTTTTGCTCTTGAAATCACTGCTACATCATCCGCATAGGCCAAGCATTGGCAGGTTTGTTGGTATATCGTTCCCTTTGTTTTTATTTCTGACTCCCGGATAATCTTCTCTACTACCAAATTAAATAGACATGTCGACACGGGATCCCCCTGTCTTAATCCTCTCTTCACCTTAAACTTGTCTGATACTTTGCCCTCAATCAACACTCTATTTTCTGTGTCATTCAGGGTCATTCTCATCATGCGAATCAATTTACTTGGAATTTTTAGTTCTTTCATTATCTTGTAGAGTCTTTCTCTATTTACAGAGTCATATGCTTCTCTGAAATCCACAAAGACCAACTGTAGTGCCAAATTTTGTTCTAAGGTATTATCTTGGATTTGCTTAATAGAAAATATCTGGTCTATAACCGAACTACTTTTCCTTAATCCACACTGGTACTCTCCCAGAATAGACTCGGCTTTCTCTTCTAGTCTGTTTTTGATAGTCACCACTACTATCTTATACACGACATCCAGTAAGGCTATTGGTATATAATTAGCACATATAGTTTTTTCTCTTTTTTTTGGATATTGGACAAATGAGCGACTCTTTCCAGCTCACTGGCATCTTTTCTGTTTCCCATATTTCTTGCACCAACCGGCATATTTCATTTTCCAGATCTACTCCTCCAGCTTTGATCATTTCTACTATTATACAGTTTCCACCCGGGGCCTTATTTTTTTTGGGTTCTGAGTATTTCTCTTATTTTTTCCCTCCTGACCTTCAGTTAATTTTGCTTCCTATTTCTCATTCAACTCCTCATTTTTATCTCCATTTAATGTTTCTTTAAAGTACTCGTATTCCGCCCATCTAATCAGTCTTTCTGCCAAGTTTACTGCTAAACTTCCATCTTTTTTCCTACATATTAGCATTTTCTCCCTGTTTATTCCCTTTGTATTTTATAAAAAAAAAACATGTAAATCGGATAAGTGATTCTTGAGTGCTAACCGCACTATTGGCCAGACAGACAGACAGAGAGACGTTACGTTTTATATATATTATAGATTTTTTTTGATATATATTAAATTAAGAATTAAAAAAAAAAACACGTAAATCGGATGAGTGGTTCTCGAATGATAAGCACACTAACGGACAGACAGACAGAGAGACGTTGCGTTTTATATAGATTATTATTATATAACCCGGCCAGAAAACATATGTATGAATTAAAAAAAAAACACGTAAATCGGATAAGTGGTTCTCGAGTGATAAGCGTACTAATGGACAGGCAGACAGACAGAGAGAGATTGCGTTTTATATACATTATACATTATAGATTATAGATATTCTCTGGTAGATAATATTGTTCCATATTTAATGGTTTAGGCTGTGTATTGCAAGGGAACGTGCTAACGGCAAACTTTTTTCCGACTTCATTCACTCTTATCGTCACTGCTTATTCCTTATGCTACCTATCGTAATAAAATATAGCCTATAACCTGGCCAGAGAACATATGTATGTTTAAAAAAAAAAGTACGTAAATCGGATAAGTGGTTCTCCAGTGATAAGCGCACTAACGGACAGACAGACAGAGAGACGTTGCATTTCATATATATTATAAATACATACATATATATATATATATATATATATATATATATATATATATATATATAGTAGTTGTAACAGAAATACAATAACGTCCATGGAAGCGCTACCACTTTGTTCAAAAGGTATAGCCTGTCCCAAAATATAAGATCCTGGTTTTTGCCGTTTTAAGTGGACAGTATAAAAATTCTGACCTTTTGGTAATGATAGGTTGCAGAGATAGACTTAAGAATTTTATACATTTATGCAAATAAATAAAATTATAAGAGTTTTTGGAGATGTTTATTTATAGATGCATGTAAAAACAAATGGATAAGAAGTACAAATATACAGTTTGAATGAATGGGGTTTACAAGAGGGGGCATATTGTATAAATAAAAATATATATTTAACTTAAGCCTAATTCGATTTCACTCTCACTATCATCAGCTGAGGTAATTATCAGTGGTTTTATATTATTTACATAAATATATGAATCTTCAACTTTAACAACGTGCTGAATGGAATTGTTCCAGCTTTCACAAGGTATATCATTCATAAATTTTTTTACTAACTCAACTACTGACACGCTTAAAGTAGGAGAAACATTTTGATTTAACTTGATGCCAAATATGTTCAATTGGATTGAATACACAATAATACGGAGGAAGACGCAAAACAGTGTGTCCCATTTTCACAGCCATACTATCACAAATATATTTCTTTTTCAATTTATAGTCTTTCAAAACTTCCAAAAGATCACTTTTTTATAACTAAAGTCAAAATAAATGTTATTTTCTGACATATATTCTTGTATTTCCAATTTCGTGTTCGCTGCATTAGGAGTCCAGTCTTTATGTTCCTTAGCAAATTTCAATCTCTCTTTTCTGCGATGCTTTTTAACAGCACGCCTACCATGAAGATTTCCAGATAATAGACGACGCCTAATAGTCATGTCTGACACCAATACACCCTGATATTCCTGCCTTAGTTCTTTATTAATATCAACAGCAGTTTTCTTGGGATCATTTTTCGCTTTTCGAATTATAATTTTCTCTACTCTGTTACTTGGTTTTCGAGGTCTACCACTTTTAAAGGCCGGATTAACAGTGCCCCTTCTCGAGAACTGTTTTGCTGACAGTGCCTCTATGCATGTTTAAAGATTTTACTATTTCAGTTTGCTTCTTTCCATTTTGATACAGAGAAATAATTTTATGTTTTAGATCTGAACTGTAATATTTGCACTTTGGATTTTGGCAAAAACCGCACTCTTAAAAAAGGCTACTAAATTACATCGTATCGACAGTGACGTACTCTTAAAGCAGAATGATAAAATTATTTCAGTTTTGTCGATAAGGACAAAACGTGTTTTTTAAAAACCTTACCTACCAGAAAAGCTAAACAAAGTTTTTATAGTCAATAATAAAATTCTATAAAGAAATTGTCAAGAAAACAAGACTAGTTTTTTTTATTCCTAAAGGATAGTATTTCATATTTTTGATTACGAAAATGATTCCATACTTTTATTCACCACTATATATATATATATATATATATATATATATATATATATATATATATATATATATATATATAAATATATATATATATATATATATATATATATATATATATATATATATATATATATATATATATATATATATATATATATATATATATATATATATATATATATATATATATATATATATATATATATATATATATATATATATATATATATATATATATATATATATATATATATATATATCTTAATCTAAATATATAAAACCGGTCAAGTGCAAGTTGAACTTGCACAATTAGTGTTCCGTACGTTGATTGTTTTTAAAATAATAAACTTTGTTAGGGTGGTACAAAATGATCAGTGACTTCACAAAACACACCCCAAATGAGTTTTCAACAAAGTTTGTTTCCAATCTTTACTGAAAACTGGTGACCTTGAAATTTTGGTTTTTTTTCTATACCAGATAAATTATTAAAGGTAATGATAATTTTCGTTCAATCTATACCCCGTGGAGAATATTCCAGGATTTTTTCAAAATTTTTTGATCAGTACTTTTCGAGATAAGGTAGGGGACAGCGATTTTTTCACGATTTTTTAAAAGTAATACGAAGAAAAGTGTGCGCAAGTATTACATTATATATATATATATATATATATATATATATATATATATATATATATATATATATATATATATATTATATATATAAATATATATATATATATATATATATATATATATATATATATATATATATATATATATATATATATATATTTTACTCGTGTTTTCACAAGCTTTCATTTGACACCACACTCGATGACCTAGTAAAAAAATTTTTTTTTCACTTCCGATTTCACCCCTCAAAACGAATCCCTTAAGTCAAAATTTATGTCACGGTGATATACGAGGCTGGTTTGAAAAGTCCGTGCAAAGTCCGAGAGATGGCACCACCGGCAAGTATCGAGGTCATGTTTAGTTAGTAGCATCTCTTGAATGAACGCACACCAAGTTTCAGCCATATTGGTCTATTTCTTTGTGTTTGACATTCGTGTGAATCAAGGAAGTCGAGTGATTTTCAAGAAATGGACGAAAAAGAATTTCGTGTGGTGATTAAACATTACTTCATGAAAGGCAAAACGCCTCAGGAGACTAAAGAGAAGCTTGATAAACATTATGGTGACTCTGCACCTTCGATTAGAACAGTTTATAAGTGGTTTCAAAATTTTTCGGACTGGCCATATGGGCACAAGTGACGCTGAACGTTCTGGACGGCCTGTGGAGGTTACGACTCCAGAAATCATTGATCAAATCCATGATATGGTGATGGATGACAGAAGAGTTAAGGTGTGTGAGATTGCTAGTGCTGTGGGCATCTCGACTGAACGGGTACATAATATTTTGCATAAACATTTGGACATGAGAAAGCTATCCTCAAGATGGGTGCCGCGATTGCTCACGCTTGACCAAAAACGGAATCGTGTGAAGTGTTGCAAGGATGGTTTGCAGCTGTTCCAGAAGAATCCGGAGGACTTTAAGCGTTGTGGATGAAACATGGATACATTACTATACTCCTGAGACCAAACAACAATCTAAACAATGGGTTACTAAGGGGGAATCTGCACCAAAAAAGGCGAAGACCGTTCCTTCGGCCGGAAAGGTTATGGCGACTGTCTTTTGAGATTCGCAAGGGATAATCCTCATCGACTATCTGGAAAAGGGTAAAACTATTACAGGTGAATATTATTCATCGTTATTGGACCGTTTGAAAACCGAGATGCAAGAAAAACGCCCGCGATTGGCCCACAAGAAAGTCCTTTTCCATCACGAGAACGCACCAGCACACACCTCAGCAGTTGTGGTCGCAAAATTAATGGAAATAGGATTCCAACTCGTTTCACATCCCCCCTATTCTCCAGACTTGGCTCCCTCGGACTACTATTTGTTCCCCAATTTGAAGAAATGGCTGGCGAGACAAAGATTTTATTCAAACGAGGAGGTGATTGCAGACACTAATGGATATTTTGCAGACTTGGACAAATCCTATTATTCGGAAGAGATCAACAAACTAGAACATCGTTGGACTAAGTGTATAAGCTTAAAAGGAGACTATGTCGAAAAATAAAAAAAGGTTTACCCCAAACACATAAGTAGTTTTTATTTTTGCACGGACTTTTCAAACCAGCCTCGTATATGATCTACAAGTTTTGTAAGAACTTCAAATATTCGAAGCATAGAAAACAAGATATTTGCAAAAAAAAAAAAAACGATTTTCGCGTCGTTTAACCTTGACTATCTTGACTCATGAACACGAGATTCTGTGAGAAATTTAAGATAGCTTTTAGAATGCCAAAACAAAGATTTATGCAATTTTTCAGCTTACTAACTCTCATTCCGAGGTAGAATCCCTATTTGACTGGACAATTCATTCTTTAGTGTGATAACAGCAAACTATGTTACGACTTACATTTTCCTGCGTGAATAACCGTATCTTTTTTGAAGTCTAATAAGTACAAGACTCTTGTATAAAATGAACCACAAAAATAAAAAGCAGTTTAAAGTAACGGATATAATGTCTTTAAGGTAAAAATCTTCTTTTTTGACCATAAGGTTTTGCTATGTTCAGTGGTGCCGAATGGCTGGCGGGACAAAGATTTTATTCAAACGAGGAGGTGATTGCAGACACTAATGGATATTTTGCAGACTTGGACAAATCCTATTATTCGGAAGGGATCAACAAACTAGAACGTCGTTGGACGAAGTGTATAAGCCTAAAAGGAGACTATGTCCAAAAATAAAAAAGGTTTACCCCAAACACATAAGTAGTTTTCATTTTTGCACGGACTTTTCAAACCAGCCTCGGAAAATGATCAGTGACTTCACAAAACACACCCCAAATAAGTTTTCAACAAAGTTTACTTCCAATCTTTACTGAAAATTGATGACCTTGAAATTTTTGTTTTTTATATACCAGATAAATTATTACAGGTAATGCACTCGTGATAATTTTCGTTCAATCTACACCCCGTGGAGAATATTCCAGAATTTTTTCAAAATTTTTTGATAAGTACTTTCCGAGATAAAGCGGGTGGACAGCGATTTTTCGCGATTTTTTAAAAATAATACAAAGAAAAGTGTGCGCAAGTATTACATTATATATATATTTTTTACTCGTGTTTTCACAAGCTTTCATTTGACACTACACTTGATTACCTAGTAAAAAAATTTTTTTTTCACTTCCGATTTCACCCCCCAAAACTAACCCCTTAAGTCAAAATTTAACTTTCAAAACTACATGGCTCTGATAAGGCCATCAATTCCTATATTACTACCAAATTTCAACTTTCTATGACAAATAGTTTCGGAGAAAATCGGGTGTGACAGACGGACAGACAGACGGACAGACACAGAAGTGATCTTATAAGTGTTCCGTACGGAACACTAAAAACGAAGTCGGGTTAGTTACACCATTTATAACTCAAGAACGGCTGTACCGATTTTAATGATTTCTGATTTGTTGGATTCGTCTCCGCCCCGAATAGCAGAATAACTATAAAAATATCGGAAAAATTCACGGAAAAAAAATTATGAAGAAAATTAATTTTTAAATAAATTAGGTTTGGAACTCCACCATCTTCCGCAATTGACAGCTCACGTCACGCACGCTTATAGTTTACTAGATGACCCGGCGAACTTCGTACCGCCTAACAGTCAATGAATGTCGTATTAACTTTTAGCTAAACTTTATTTAGGATTTTATTAACGTAATAAATTGAATACTAAAAATTTATTAAAATAGTGGGAAAATAGCATATTCAAATCTAGAAAGATATTGAAATATATAGAAAATACTCGAATCGAAATGTAAACAAAAATATAGAGAACAAATGACAGCAACTGTCAAATAGATTGGTCTCAATCATACCGGATCATTCGGTCAATCAGTCATCCGTACCACAAGATTGACAACACAGAATGTATGAGAAACTCTCGGAACATTCCAGTGCCGCTGCCTGTCAGTATATAAACTGTAAGTCGCTAAAGTGTAAATTTTTTAATTGCCATTATTGACTCCGCCACCTGAGCCATTGCATTCATTGCTTCGTGGCGAAACACCAGAATCACGACGTTTTTTCTAGCGAACACTCAAAAATACAATCTCTGTTTTCAAATGACTTCATTTGGGGCAGACATTATCGAAGAACACGGATTTAATCCGCCATTCAAGGTAATTTATGTTGAAGAGAGTAAATGTTCATTTTCTTTAAAAGATAAGATTTAAGATAAAAAATGTGCTCAAATTTGACCGAATAATCTGGAATGATCGAGACCAATCTATTTGACAGTTGTTGTCATTTGTTCTCTATATTTTTGTTTACATTTCGATTCGAGTATTTTCTATATATTTCAATATCTTTCTAGATTTGAATATGCTATTTTCCCCACTATTTTAATAAATTTTTAGAATTCATTTTATTACGTTAATAAAATCCTAAATAAAGTTTAGCTAAAAGTTAACACGACATTCATTGACTGTTAGGTGGTACGCCGGGTCATCTAGTATATATATATATATATATATATATATATATATATATATATATATATATATATATATATATCTAATATATATGAAATGCAACGTCTCTCTGTCTTAGGCTAGGCTATATTTTATTACGATAGGTAGCATAAGGAATGAGCAGTGACGTAAAATAGTGAATGATGTCGGAAATAAGTTTGCCGCTAGCGCGTGCCTTTGCAATACACAGCCTAAATCATTAAATATGGAACAATATTATGTAGCAAAGAATATCTGTAATGTATAATCTATAACATATATAAAATGCAATGTCTCTCTGTGTGTCTGTCTGTCCATTAGTGCGTTTATCACGCGGGAACCACTTATCCGATTTACCTGTCTTTTTTTTAAATTCATACCTATATTCTTTGGCCAGGTTATATAATAATAATAATAATCTATATCTATAATATATATAATGTAATGTTTGTCTGTCTGTCTGTTTGTCCGTTAATGCGCTTATCCCTCGAGAACCACTTATCCGATTTATGTGATTTTTTTTTATTCATACATATGTTCTCTGACCAGGTTATAGGTATATATTTTATTACATCTAAAATATATATAAAATGCAACGTATCTCTGTCTGTCTGTCCGTTAGTGCGCTTATCACTGGAGAACCACTTATCCGATTTTCGTACTTTTTTTTTTAAAAACATACATATGTTCTCTGGCCAGGTTATAGGCTATATTTTATTACGATAGGTAGCATAAGGAATGAGCAGTGACAATAATAGTAAATGAAGTCGGACAAAGTTTGACGCTAGCGCGTTCTCTTGCAATACACGGTCCAAACCATTAAATATGGAACAATATTATGTAGCAGAGAATATCTATAATATATATAAAATGCAATGTCTCTCTGTCCGTTTGTCTGTCTGTCTGTCCGTTAGTGTGCTTATCACTGGAGAACCACTTATCCGATTTACGTGCTTTTTTTTTAAACATATGTATGTTCTCTGGCCAGGTTATAGGATATATTTTATTAGGTGACATAAGGAATAAGCAGTGACGATAATAGTGTATCAAGTCGGAGAAAAGTTTGTCGCTAGCGCGTTCTCTTGCAATACACTCCCTAAAGCATTACATATGGAACAATATCATGTAGCAAAGAATAAAATATATATAAAATGCAACGTCTCTCTGTCTGTCTGTCTGTCCGTTAGTGCGCTTATCACTCGAGAACCACTTATCCGATTTACGTATTTTTATAAATTTATACATATGTTCTATATAATTAGATATAAGGCTAGATAATGGGAGATAAGGTGAGAAAATGGGAGATAAGGAGAAATAATGGGAGATAAGTCGAGATAAGCCTCGATAATGGGAGATAAGGTGAGATAATGGGAGATAAGTATAAATAATGGGAGATAAGGAGGGATAATGGGAGATAAGCAGAGATAAGTCTAGATAATGGGAGTTATGGTAAGATATTGGGAGATAAGGAGAGATAATGGGAGATAAGAAGAAATAATGGGAGATAAGGAGAAATAATGAGAGATGAAAAATCGCTGCCCTCCCCCCTTATCTCAATAAGTACTCATTAAAAAATTTTGAAAAAATCCTGTCATAATCTCTACAGGGTGTAGATTTAACCAAAATTATCACGAGTGCATTACCTTTTTACAAAAAAATTATTCTTGATAAAAAGTTCTGCATCACATGGAAATTCATAATTAAGTATTAAAAGTTTAAAATATTCGATGGTTTACAAGGAAAATAAAAAATAATGATTTGTAATGAAAGGTAAAGTGTGTTTAAATTTAAATACAGAGAAGAATATTAATCGAAAATGTTAATAGGACCTAAAAAATTATGCTCACGTTTAAATTTGTGGCCTTCCGAGTTAAAAATTTAAAAAAACTCCAGTAAACACGTCAGTAACTGTCGGATTATTTATTGAATAATGAAAAACGAAATTAATTAAAAAGTGCACTGATTTTGATCGTATCATATTTTTGTGTTGGATTTCCATTTGATGCAGAACTTTTTATAAAGAAAACATTTTTTTGTAATATGTAAGGTAAACTTTTTCTCCATTTGTATAAAACTTTTTGGGACACACTGTATAAAAAAACCGAAAATTTCAAGGTCATCAGTTTTCAACACAGATCGGAAACAAACTTTGTTGAAAACTCATTTGGGGTGTGTGTGTGTGTGTCATTTTATATTTCCGTAACAAAAATTTTTATTTTTAAAGCAATCAACGTACGGAACACTAATAGCGCAAGTCCGATTTTCACTTGGCCGGTTTTTGATTATAAAGAAAATGGTATTAGAAATTTATAAAATTTCAATAATGACTTGCTTAATGAGTTTCTAACTGTTACTCCCTTGGAAAATATTATTACCCTGAAACCAGTACTACTCAAAGTTTATTTTTTTGGCAGAGTGTCACAAGCTTTCGTTAGTTCAATGAATATTTTCTGTACGTACTTCACTATTAACTGAAATTGATTTTTCGTTAAGTTGTAATGGGGACAAGTTGCCAACTCAAGCGCCCTGAGATAAAACCACCAATACCCTCATCAATCATGTTGGCGATAAATTAATTATAAATGTTACATAAAATTCATACGACCGCAAATCAGACGAAAACGAATATATATATATATATATATATATATATATATATATATATATATATATATATATATATATATATATATATATATATCTATCAAGGATTTTCTACAGCTAACGCTGTCTTCCTTCTCTCAGCCTTTGATTCCATCCGTTTCTATCTTCCCAGTCTCCATCTGTTAGACCCCTGTCCTCCATAGCTTCGTCCACATCGTCTCTCCACGATCGTCTGGGTCTTCCTCTTTTTCTTCTCCCTATAGGGCTCCACTCCGTTATTTTCTTTATGCATCTATTATCTTCGCTCCGTCTTATGTGTCTATACCATTTTAATCGTTTTTTCTTCAATGGTGTTTATTGCGTTCTCTTTGATGTTCATTCTGCTTCTTATTTCTTCATTTATTATTCTCTTCATACGTGTCACTCTACATCTTCTCCAATACTCCATCTCTACCGCGTTAATTTTAGATTAATTTCTTTTGTTGATCGTCCATGTTTCTGACCCGTATGTCATTATGTATTGTATTATTGATTTGTATATGCGTGTTTTGTTTCTCTTTGTAATGTGCTTGTCCCACAGGATCGAATTTAATTGTCTTATGCTTGTCCGCGTTTGTCCTAATCTAGCTTTAATCTCTTCTTCTGATGTTGCGTTTTTTGAAATGATGGTTCCTAAATATTTAAATCTATCGGTTCCTTTGATTATTGTTTCGTTATCGACTTCTAGATTTTTCACGTTTCCCTCCGTCGTTGTTAGATATTCCATTTTATCAAAGTTTATTGCTAATCCTGCTTTAGTGTCTTCTTCTTTCAGTTTACTTACCATATAACTGAAGTCTTCCTCATCTTGCGCTATGATTACTTGGTCGTCTGCGAAACTTAAGAGTATATAAGTAATCTTCTGGTATTGGGACTCTCATTCCACTACATTTTTGTTTCCATTTTTTTTAATGTTTGTTCGAGGTATATTTTGAATAGTGTGGGGGATGTAGAGCATCCTTGTAATAGGCCTTTTGATGTTTGGAGTCTCTTCCCTATTTTATGTCTTATTTTTATGTTCACCGTGTTGTTTTCGTAGAGAGCTTTTACTGCGTATATTAGTTCTTCGTCAATGCCTATTTCTTTCATTGCGTTCCATAATCTTTGTCTTGGTACTGAGTCATAGGCCTTTCATATATCTATGAAGGCTAAATGAACTTTCATTGCCAGTTTTTTTTTCCATTGTTTTGTTTTATAGTGTATATGTGGTCTATACATGATTTTTCGGCCGTAAAGCCTGCTTGGTCTTCTCCAATTTTTCCTTTTATATTTTCCTCTATGATTTTTTAATAATTTTTCCATACAAACGTCCCATACTCGATATTATGTTTAGAAACGAATACCAAAACAAAATTTTATATTTTCGAATATTAATCAGAAAAAAAAATCGGTTTTCGTCTGATTTTAAGAAAATTTCCTTAACAAACTACCTTATTTACCACCATAAATTTAAACCAAACCTCAATTAGTAGTATAATGGCAATGAAACGAGAAAAAAAATCTGCTTTGATAAATTTTTGTATCTAAAATTATAAATTCCCTAATGTCTCCCCTCAACTGAAAAATTGTATTTGAGTCCCATGTGCACAATTTCAACATTTGCTTTAGACGGCCAATTATCCAGGCTGGCTACAGAACCGCGCGGCAGTGTTTTTAAACATTTTGGCCGCGTAATTCGCTGAAATATTTAATGTGAGTATCGTTACGGTGGAGTAACAACCCAACAGGCAGGTGAGCTCAATTCGTAAACGTCTATGTTTTATTAATTATAGTATGTAAACATGACCGGATGAAAGTGAACAACCATTAAAACAACCACCACATGCATTTGATTTTTTAATTTTGTATACTAATTAATACAATATTGTTCCCCTCGAGTTTATCAGTATGAATATTAAATTCGTTGTTCGCAGTTCGTATGGAGTTCATTAATTGTTTACTATTATATATATATATATATATATATATATATATATATATATATATATATATATATATATATATGTACATATATCTAGAGAAGAAGGGTAGTCTTGACCGACTAGTTAAACAGCAGTATTATGTTCTTGGGGTAAGCGGTATTTGGAAAAGAATTAAAAAGTTTTTGACACCTTTTTAGCTACACGAAACTTTCGAAAATATTTCATTTTCTTCATCAGGGCTACAATTATAGTAGATTATCAGTATTTTCGAGATTAAAAGTAAAGAGCAACCCTATTTTATATGTAACATTAAAGTACTTACTGCTAAGTGGTGTGTTCAAAAATTATTCTTTGTGGGGGCACTTTATTACACCTATTCATCAGGAAAAAATATGAGAAAAACTCGACATAATCCTCCCTGGGAAATATAATATGCTTTTACTTCATTTTGTTGGTATGGTACGAAGAACTGTGTGGTTGTAAAGTGATTTTAATTTATAAAGGATTTTTTTTTTGTTATGATTTCTTGTCATTTCACTAAGGGCAGTGTGACTAAGAGTCTCTCGTCATTCTACTTTCAAATATAAATTAACCACAACCTAACTAAACGTCATTCTACTTTCAAATATAAATTAACCACAACCTAACTGCCATATTGGATTCGACATCTTGAATTTTTAAAACCTGACTTTAGATCAGTAACCATCGGCAACTTTTGAACTACAAACAATTTCATATGAGAATTACTCTAAATCTCCAACCTGAAAAAGGGTTAACGCTTACCTCACTTGCAGCCGCCATATTGGATCAGCCTTTTTAGGAAATGAGGCCTTACTATTCAAAAGTAAAACATATTTTAAAAATATAAATTTATAATCGTACTTTAGAGGCCTCAAGAACACGTAATATATCAAGTTCTATGAGAATCAGAGATCTGATCGATTTTGAGGTTCGCCATGTTGGATCCGCCATTTTGAATTTCTCAACAGTGATGCAAACGCACGAAAGTGGATAGGTAAAATTTATAAATAGCTATCAGAATGCTTTATCGAATATTTTTTAACTGTTTTTTTATAGTTAATAACTCTTTCGACGCATACCTTATTTGTAGCCGTCCTATTGTACCTGCCATTTTGAGTGATCATGTTTTGCCACTCAGCTTTTGAAAGTGCTTTGTATTTCGAATAGCTTTGTCCCGGTTGACGTGAAACGTCCCACATATATATGTGTATATATATATATATATATATATATATATATATATATATATATATATATATATATATATATATATATATATATATATATATATATATATATATATATATATATATATATTTTCGTATGAGAAGTTAACACAATACGATAGATAATAATGAGAATGTCAACTAAGAGGTATGGTATAGTCACAATATAAAACATATAACAAATCTAATGCCATGTGACATTAAAAAAAGCTGACTCAGACGAGAATGTCCAGAGTAGTTTTTTTTTTCTGCTGTTTTTTATCTGATATTTCTCGTATAGCGTGTTACACTCATTGCACTTATTTGAATTTAATTGTAGAACGTTAATTATGTCACTTTTACTGTTCATCATCGCATTGTTTATTGTTTTTGTTGAGGTTTTCAGTGTTTTTAATTTTTGGGATTATTGCGCTATTTCTCACTGGTCCTATTACAGTATCTGAGGTGCCATCAGCACCTCGGGGTTTGTTCATATGTAACACGGTGCACTATATACCCTTTTATTAATTGTTTCACTAATTTTATTATTAATAATAAGTTCTAAATTTAAATCAAAAAAGAATCCTGTCCTGCAACGTAACTCTTAAAACTTACAATACCTTTGAAAATTGATGATGAAATGGGGTAGATTTCTCACAAAAAAGAACCCCTACATTAAGTGGAACTCTGATAACTGAAACACATTTTAAAAATCAGTGATCGGGGCATGAATATTTTTTACAAAAAGATCCCTCAGTAAAAAAGCTTCATTTCGAAAGGACGTATTTTCTACATCCATAGAAGCGGACAACAAGGCATAAGCCCTCTATCTGTCCACTATTGACTACACCACTTTTATATTTACCTAAACATACTATTTTTGCCCTAATTGAAAATAATGAGAAAATAACGTCATGTTCAGATTCTCAAATTTCTAGAATTATCTATAATAAAATCCATATGGAGCCAGCTTGCCCTTTCAACCTTATATTTTTCATTATAAATAATTATACTTCAAGTTTATTCAACATCGCGGTTGATACCGAGTTGCGGTAAGGGTCGGTGAAAGGCAATAAAAAGTTCCGAGTTGCGGTACAGACTTTTTTCGAACCCAAAATTGACGGCCGAGTTGCGGTCCGTCACAGACGCAAGTTATGTGTGAAAATTAAAGCAAAAGACATATTTGAGTAATTACTATATTTGTAAGACAAGCATTTGACGAACGTTACAGCATCAAGCATTTCTTAATGTACATACTGAATTATCTTATTTTCTAAAAATGTTGAATTGTACCTACTAGTCGAACACTTTGGTGCTCTGGTTTGTACAGCGTTGATTTTCACGCATGTTTCAGTCTGGAAACCCTAACCTGCGGTCCGTCACAGACAGGTATAGAGCTATAAGTAGGCAAGTTATGTGTGAAAATTAAAGCAAAAGACATATTTGAGTAATTACTATATTTGTAAGACAAGCATTTGACAAACATTACAGCATCAAGCATTTCTTAATGTACATACTTAATTATCTTATTTTCTAAAAATGTTGAATTGTACCTACTAGTCGAACACTTTGGTGCTCTGGTTTGTACAGCGTTGATTTTCACGTATGTTTCAGTTTGGAAACCCTAACCTGAACTAACCCTAATTTAATGTAATAATATTTAAGAATTAATAATATTTGATAGTTTAACCCCACCTACCTGTCGATTTGTCGATTATCGCAACTCGGATGAAAGGCAGGTCAAAATATTTACAACCTTCTAAGGGCCATTAGGCGGACCGCAACTCGGTATCTACGAACATCGCAGCAAAAATTATACAAAATTTCTTAATACTCATATCTTTCAGATCCTTCCCCTGGAACGATATCGCTTAAAAAGTGTTCTTAGCTATTTCAAATATTATATATGTACCGATATATCATTTCGTTCGAAGGTTATCCTTCCAACAGATGAAGGGACAGACGGAAATTCTGAACTATGTAATACGTGATTTAAGGACCATAAAACGTGAAAAATGCAAAAACCTCCGTGAGTTTTTTTCCCTTAGCAGGAAAAGTAAAAATAGATTATTATTCCTAATTTAACCTACCAAAGAAGTTATCAATTCATTTACCTTTTGTATCATTTGGAGAGCACAGAAGCAGTGGGCTAATATTGATTTTTATTTTATTACACAAGCTTCCAGTTTTGCTGATTTACGTTCCAAACAAGCAAAGGTAATTTCTTGTCTTTTAGACAACAAAGGACTGAAGTGTAATTTGCGAAAAAATTTGGCTAAGAAACTTTTACGTACTTTTTCTTTGTTGCTTTACCTTTATAATATAAAATTGTTTTATTTTTAATGGAAATGTATTGGCAAGAAAACAGGATAGGTTTTCTAGAAACTCATTTATCCCTTTTTATGTTTAAAAATGTAGTGATGAAATTGAAAATTACATTGTGACGTCAAATGAAAACATAAATATATATTTAGCGAAATTTTTCATATATATATATATATATATATATATATATATATATATATATACGAGGCTGGTTTGAAAAGTCCGTGCAAAGTCCGAGAGATGGCACCACCGGCGCGTATCGAGGTCATGTTTAGTTAGTAGCATCTTTTGAATGAACGCACACCAAGTTTCAGCCATATTGGTCTATTTCTTTGTGTTTGGTATTCGTGTGAATCAAGGAAGTCGAGTGATTTTCAAGAAATGGACGAAAAAGAATTTCGTGTGGTGATTAAACATTACTTTATGAAAGGCAAACGCTAAACGACTAAAGAGAAGCTTGATAAACATTATGGTGACTCTGCACCTTCGATTAGAACAGTTTATAAGTGGTTTCAAAATTTTCGGACTGGCCATATGGGCACAAGTGACGCTGAACGTTCTGGACGACCTGTGGAGGTTACGACTCCAGATATCATTGATCAAATCCATGATATGGTGATGGATGACAGAAGAGTTAAGGTGCGTGAGATTGCTAGTGCTGTGGGCATCTCGACTGAACGGGTACATAATATTTTGCATAAACATTTGGACATGAGAAAGCTATCCGCAAGATGGATGCCGCGATTGCTCACGCTTGACCAAAAACGGAATCGTGTGAAGTGTTGCAAGGATGGTTTGCAGCTATTCCAGAAGAATCCGGAGGACTTTAAGCGTCGTTTCGTCACTGTGGATGAAACATGGACACATTACTATACTCCTGAGACCAAACAACAATCTAAACAATGGGTTACCAAGGGGGAATCTGTACCAAAAAAGGCGAAGACCGTTCCTTCGGCCGGAAAGGTTATGGCGACTGTCTTTTGGGATTCGCAAGGGATAATCCTCATCGACTATCTGGAAAAGGGTAAAACTATTACAGGTGAATATTATTCATCGTTATTGGACCGTTTGAAAACCGAGCTGCAAGAAAAACGCCCGCGATTGGCCCACAAGAAAGTCCTTTTCCATCATGACAACGCACCAGCACACACCTCAGCAGTTGTGGTCGCAAAATTAATGGAAATTGGATTCCAACTCGTTTCACATCCTCCCTATTCTCCAGACTTGGCTCCCTCGGACTACTATTTGTTCCCCAATTTGAAGAAATGGCTGGCGGGACAAAGATTTTATTCAAACGAGGAGGTGATTGCAGACACTAATGGATATTTTGCAGACTTAGACAAATCCTATTATTCGGAAGGGATCAACAAACTAGAACATCGTTGGACGAAGTGTATAAGCCTAAAAGGAGACTATGTCGAAAAATAAAAAAGGTTTACCCCAAA
>CM032449.1:199174178-199342603 GCA_019049505.1 Pachyrhynchus sulphureomaculatus
CTTGTTTTTGGAAGGGCGTTTCTTCGAAAAAGGGATGTAAGTCCGTGTCGATCAGTGATCCGTGTTGGTTCATCGATAAGCTGAGTAAAGCCACAACTGATTGAAAATGATTCGGCTTTACGACCTTGTTCGTCGGTCGTATTTGAATACTTAAGCCAGTTAATGTTTTGGACATTAAGATTGAACAGGATGGTAATTTTAGTACCTGCATAATTATCGATCGTTTGTATCTGAGAGAGAAGCTAAAACTTTTTTAAAGTTAGCTTAAAGTTACTTAGTGGACAATCGAGGCAGCAGATAAGCTTTGATTTATTGAGTTCTTATTTTTAATCTCATCAAAGTTTTAGGGCTCTAAAGTCTCCTCTCCTTGGCAATACACATTCTGACAAAAAACATATTCCAAAGTTACGCTTAAACCGGGAATAGAAGTCGTACCCAGGATAAAGAAATTTGACTGCGCTGGTCGATGAACTGACATCGGTTTCGTAGAGAGCGAGTACATGAGACTTATTTGATTGCAAGTGTTGGTGCACTGAATTTGTGTTCTAGTTTAAACCTCGTATGTATTTCAAAATTGCGAATGTTGACGCACCCTAAGCAGCCTCCACCCGGAGATCCGAACGGGGGGCTATTTTACCTCAGGAATTTTTTAATATTGTGAGCTTCATAGTGCTCTTATTTCTCCACAGTCCGGGGATATCGGCACAACCACGAAACCTTAAGCAACTTCACGTATCCTAAGTCGATGCGACAGTATCACACCAGGCGTTGTCAGGTGAGATCTGGGAATTTACCATCTAACTGTTCCACACCCCCAGGGAAAATATCTATACACCTAATTATTGACAGTGAATACTGCTTCAAAGATTTGTTTTATTGAGACGACAAAAATTTAGTTTTACTGAGTCGACGACAGCACCCTTATCATACTGAATCAACAGAAAAACATTGAGTATTTTTTAATAAAATTATGTATATAAACATTGAATGTATTTTATAGTTTAGAAAAAAAAAACTTATACTCCACGGAGCGTATAAAACAAAATATTCCCTGGAAAGTTTTTAAATAAAGGAAATGCAGACTAAAAATTGAAATTATTCTTACTTTAAACTTCCATAGTCTTGTCGCGTAGGTAGCAGCATATATGAAAATATAATACCCTATTTAATTTCAAAATATATTTTATCCAGATATAGAAACGAATATATTAAAATAAACTGCTCTGCGGTTGAACCGCAAACACGTGAAATTTATTTCAAAAAACTTTGAAGGAGCAATTCTCCGTTCGTGGAAAACGATTTAAATTTCATTTTTTAGTGGAGGCAAATGCCGGAAAATTTTCATGATTGGAAATCAATTTAACTATTTTGAAACAGTGTCAACATAATGCAAACGAGTTTCTTCAGCCTAATTTTGACCGCGAGGTCACTTTTCTTCTATTTTGGTACATTTTTTCACGTTTTAATGCTTTCAGTTCACCATTACTTAAATATGTCGGTTTCAGTTCGTTGTTATGCGACAGAAAAAAAATCATTTTACTCGTTATTTACGGGTAACTTCCATTCAATTCGATATTACGGGTTCAAATTATAGAAAAATATAGCTTTTCCATTAACAAAAATGTTAATAAAAAATGTTAAGAGGATTGGTCAAAATTCACATTTTAGCCCGTCTTATTATGGATTTTTCTTGTAGGCAAAAGGTCGTAGAAAGCTTTTTTTAAAAATATGCGAAATTTTATGCTCTTCAAGATGGTTAGAAGGAAAAATAAAGAATTTACAAAAGGTCTGGTTTATTCTCTTTATTTCTGTTCAATATTTTATCTATAATATATATAAAATGCAACGTCTCTCACTCTATAGGTTATATTTTTATTACGTTAGGTAACAGAAGGAAAGACATGGTAATATTAGGAGTATACGGCCCAACAGAAGACAGTACTATAAGAGAAAAAGATAATTTCATGGAAACACTAGAAATAGAAACACAAAAAGTAAAGAAAAACTAAGAATTAATAATAATGGGAGATCTGAATGGGAGAACAGGAAGGAAAACAAAGGACAATACCGTAGGACCATTCGGAGAAGACATTACTAACGACAACGGAGAGAGACTAATAGAGCTGTGTGAACTAAACGGCCTCAAAATAACAAACGAATTCTACAAACAGAAGGACATCCACAAATATACTTGGATGCAAGAAACACGAAACTTAAAATCAATAATAGACTACATTATAATTAAAAACGATACCACTATCAAAATAAAAGACGTAAGAGTAAAGAGAGGGGCAGAATGTGGAACAGACCATAGACTATTAATGGCACATATAAAAGTACCGTGGTACAAGACAATAAAGCAAAAAGAGACAATAGGTAAAGAAAACAGAAATACTAATGAGATAACATAAAAAGCAGACAACGAAATAAAATACACTTACTGTAAGACGAAACGATAAGAGACCTATATAGACGACGATTAGATCAAAAATTAAATGAATTTAACTACGACAACCTCCAACAGATGTATGACCACATAAAAGAATGCATCAAACAGGCGTCCCTAGAAGCATTAGGTAAAGAAGACAACGAGAATGAGAAACATAAAATTAGAGTCTGTGAAAAAACCAAAGAATCTATAAAGGAGAAAAAAAGACTACGACGAAAAATGGCTGAATACAAAATCAGAAC
This sequence comes from Pachyrhynchus sulphureomaculatus, assembly GCA_019049505.1. Classification (NCBI taxonomy): domain Eukaryota; kingdom Metazoa; phylum Arthropoda; class Insecta; order Coleoptera; family Curculionidae; genus Pachyrhynchus; species Pachyrhynchus sulphureomaculatus. Next base: position 199,176,870 of record CM032449.1, read on the forward strand.
GAGGAGGATGATAAACAAAGAAATGAACGAGAGATGGGAAAAATCGTGCGAACATGTAGAAGAGTATATAGGAGGAACTAGAAGTACAGAGTCATGGAGAATAATTAAAGCATTAAGGACTAACAATAGAGAGAAGACGTATATAGAGTACATCCCAGAAAGCGAATGGGAAGAATATTATAAGAAGCTGCTAACAGAAGATAGACACAATTCCAAGAAGAGAACCCTGAAGAAGAACAGAATAAGGAAATAAAAGAGATAGAACTAAGCTATGAAGAAGTAAAGAAGACAATAAAAACACTCAAAAATAATAAATCTGCAGGGCCTGGAGGTGTGGTAAATGAAATAAATTACATGGAATGCTGAGAAACATCTTCCACAGAGCGATAAATAGAGAAAAAATACCAGAGGAATGGTCAAAAGCTTATATAGTATCTATATTTAAAAAGGGAGACCGTAGAAAATGCACAAACTATAGAGGCCTAAGCGTAATATCAAGTATGGGACGTTTGTATGGAAAAATTATTAAAAATATCATGGAGGAAAATATAAAAGGAAAAATTGGAGAAGACCAAGCAGGCTTTACGGCCGGAAAAAAAAATAGACCACATATACACTATAAAACAAACAATGGAAAAAAACTGGCAAAGAATAGAGAAGTTCATCTAGCCTTCATAGACATAAGAAAGGCCTATGACTCAGTACCAAGACAAAGATTATGGAACGCAATAAAAGAAATAGGCATTGACAAAGAACTAATATACGCAGTAAAAGCTCTCTACGAAAACAACACAGTGAACATAAAAATAGGACATAAAATAGGGAAGAGACTCCAAACATCAAAAGGCCTATTACAAGGATGCTCGACATCCCCAACACTATTCAAAATATACCTCGAACAAACATTAAAAAAAATGGAAGCAAAAATGTAGTGGAATTGGAGTCCCAATACGAGAAGATTACTTATATACTCTAAGTTTCGCAGACGACCAAGTAATCATAGCGCAAGATGAGGAAGACCTCAGTTATATGGTAAGAAAACTGAAAAAAGAATACAGTAAAGCAGGATTAGCAATAAACTTTGATAAAACGGAATATCTAACAACAAAGGAGGAAAACGTGGAGAATCTAGAAGTAGATAACGAAACAATAATCAAAGGAACCGATAGATTTAAATATCTAGGAACCATCATTTCAAAAAACGCAACATCAGAAGAAGAGATTAAAGCTAGATTAAGACAAACGCGAACATGCAGAAGACAATTAAATTCGATCCTGTGGGACAAGCACATTACAAAGAGAAACAAAACACGCATATACAAATCAATAATACAAAGAATAATGACATACGGGTCAGAAACATGGACGATCAACAAAAGAAATAAATCTAAAATTAACGCGGTAGAGATGGAGTATTGGAGAAGATGTTGTAGAGTGGCACGTATAGAGAGAAATAACAAATGAAGAAATAAGAAGCAGAATGAACACAAAGAGAACGCAATAAACACCACTGAAGAAAAACGATTAAAATGGTATGGACACATAAGACGAAGCGAAGATAATAGGTGGATAAAGAAAATAACGGAGTGGAGCCCTATAGGGAGAAGAAAAAGAGGAAGACCCAGACGATCGTGGAGGGACGATGTGGACGAGGCTATGGAGGGCAGGGGTCTAACAGATGGAGACTGGGAAGATAGAAACGGATGGAATCAAAGGCTGAGAGAAGGAAGACAGCATCAGCTGTAGAAAATCCTTCTTATATATATATATATATATATATATATATATATATATATATATATATATATATATATATATATAACATAAGGAATAAGCAGTGACGATAATAGGGAATCAAGTCGGAAAAAAGTTTATCGCTAGCGCGTTCGTTTGCAATACATTGCCCAAACCATTAAATAAGGAACAATATCATGTTGCAAAGAATATCTATATTATATGTAAAATGCATCGTCTCTCTGTCTGTCTGTCTGCTCGTTAGTGCGCTTATCACTGGAGAACCACTTATTCGATTTACGTGTTTTTTTTTAATTCATACATTTGTTTTCTGGCCAGGTTATCTATAATCTTCTAACAATAATATATATAAAATACAACGTCTCTGTCTACCTGACTGTCTGTCCATTAGGGCGCTGATCACTCGAGAACCACTTATCCGATTTACGTGCATACCTACATATGTTCTCAAGCCAGGTTATAGGATATATTTTATTATGTTAGGTAAGATAAGGAATAAGCAGTGTCGATAATAGTGAATCAAGTCGGAAAAAAAGTTTGCCGCTAACGCGTTCTCTTGCAATACACTACCTAAACCATTAAATATAGAACAATATCATGTAGCAAAGAATATAATATATATAAAATGCAACGTCTCTGTGTCTGTCTGTCCGTTAATGCGCTTATCACTCGAGAATCACTTATCCGATTTATGTTTTTTTTTTAATTCATACATATAATTCGAAAATTTAATATTCCACACCATACATTAAGCGACCAATAGTTTTAGTTTTGAACTTCCCGGACCCAAAATGGATTAACTGTTGGTTAATAATGCATGTTCTGGCTGTTAACTGCTCCATTGCTGCGAAAAAGTAGCTTCACCAGAAAACATTATTTTGGATAAAAAATTTGGATCGGCCTTTATTGCTCCATTCATGGTGGTACAAAAGTTTACTCGTAGTTCAAAATCACGGTCTTCAAGTTTTTGATGTAGTTCCATATGAAAGGGATGATACGTGTATTTTCCCGTGGTGCGATTAGCCGTAGATTGGGATGGGTCAGATAAGTCAGCAGCTAGTTGAGTGCTGCTGACCTGGAGATTATCTTCAACATGAAGTAAAATCTCCATTTCTTTTTCCTCATTGGTTTACTACTTTCCGTTTCGTATACTCAACGCTACCACTACCATCAAACCGTTTCATTAAGCACTGAAAAGATTTTCTAGATGGTATACGTCTATTAGGGTACTTCGCTCCGTAAAGCTCTACTGCCAAAAGACAATTTTTTCCCGCTTCGTCCAGTGTATAAACCATATCAATTAATTGATTTTTAGGAAAATCCATAAATATTCCCTTTATGCGTCACTTACTACAACAAATTAAACTATTTTTACTTGCGTAATAGACATGTCAAAATTTGACAAAGTCTACATTTTTGTTTTGTCTTGACAACTATGATGTTATAGCGTAAGTGTATTAAAAACAAGGGTAAAAATTGAAAAATTCAAAATAAATCAAAAACTATTAGAAATAGGTATATGACATACTTAATAAAAGTTGGAGGGTTTTGTAAAATCTATCAGAAAAAATAATAATTTCCAGGGCGTGCCATTTAAAAAATTTGAGAGTGTTCAATTTAAGAGAGAGTCGAAATGCATAAATTTATTTTGAACACCCTGTAGCATCTAACTCAAATTTCCTTACACATATTTTTTTTTCTTCTCTATAGAACGGTCGTACCAATTATGAGTATTCCACCTTCAGAAACAATGGCGCTACTGGCAATTTTTTACAAAACTGAAAACTAGTATTTTTTTTTAAAAAATGAAATATTAGGAAAACTACTAGGTTTAGGTATATAACATTATTAATAAAAAAGTTATAAAATTTTACGCAGAATTTAAAAATAAATTAGAAAATAGGATGTTTCATTTAAAAAAAAAACATATGTTATATCGGCCACACTTTTTTGAAGTACCCTGTATACTCAAAAATAATTTTAAACTGTGCACCTTAACATTCCCTAAAACTATTAACATTTTTTCGTCATTCCCGAAACAAATGAGATAATGAACTTTACTCTATCGTTGACTCATCCTGTACATTTGCTGCTACATGGGAAGTTTTAGCTAAAATTAATAACCACAATGCATTGATCACTCGAGGCCATTAAACATACTAATTAAACCTTGGATATGTGGTGTAGGAAGGAATAACTATATTTTTAAAGTGGATTTTTCAAAATAGCTTTTTAAAGACATATTTGTCGTAATGACTCTTTAGTGAGTAGTTAATATTGTTGGCTGAACTCTTTGCTTCACATTCTACTGTCGATTTCCAAGGAAAAACACCACCTACTATTCCCATAGTGCAGTCAAGGATGCCGGATGTTATCTTCAGACAGCGTATCATAAAGCGTATTCTGATGAAGCTAAACACCAAAAAGGCTTCTGGGGCTGACGGAATACCTGCCATAGTTCTTAAAATCTGTGCGAGGGAACTAACACCAGTTTTCTGTAGACTTTTCAACCTATCCTACAGAAAGGGAATATTTCCTTCCTGCTGGAAATGTGCCACAGTTCAGCCGATACCTAAAAAAAAGGCAAGAAGACCTTGCCAAATAACTACCGACCAATCGCACTACTCTCAATAATATCGAAAGTTATGGAAAAGGCTATCAATCAGCATCTTCTAAAATATCTTGAAGGATTCAACATTATTAGTGATCACCAATATGGCTTTCGTAAAAATAGATCAACAGGAGATCTTCTCACTTATGTAACACATGTTTGGAACAATGCAATTGAACACTTTGGAGAATCTCGAACGGTTGCTCTTGACATATCCAAGGCATTCGACCGTGTTTGGCACAATGGGCTGTTGGCTAAGCTACGTTCTTATGGTATGTCGGAAAAGTTCTGTTTGTGGCTCTCATGTTTCCTCAGAGAGCGTTCTTTACGAGTGGCAGTCGACGGATTTCTTTCTAACACCTTCACTATCAATGCCGATGTACCCCAAGGCTCCATACTGTCTCCTACTCTCTTTCTCATTTACATTAACGATCTGCTGGAAAAGACCGAGAATCCAATCTACAGCTTTGCAGATGACAGTACACTTATCTCTTCATTCACTTTGAACGCTCGGACATCGGCTACTCAGACGAATATCCGCAGGCAGCAGGAAGTCATTCAACTTAACAAAGACCTGGAAGAAATTCTATCTTGGGGTGACAGTAACCAAGTGGAATTTAACGCTACAAAAACCCAGGCGGCAGTTTTTTTCTAAAAAAGTTAACGTTGCTGAACTCAACATAGTTATGTCGGGGCACTCCATTTCTCTAACATCGTCACTCAATTTGTTGGGCGTTAATTTGGGAGCAAATATGTCCTGGCATCTAAGTTGGGAATGTGGAATCTATGGCACAATGATACTACTCAGTATATATCACCACTACACCAAACACTTTATTTTTGCACTCGACGCGCGTTTCGTTAACCATGTTAGCTTCATCAGGAGCGATGATTGTCAATCATCGCTCCTGATGAAGCTAACATGGTTAGCGAAACGCGCGTCGAGTGCAAAAATAAAGTGTTTGGTGTAGTGGTGATATATACTGAATACTGGCATGAATATGTTGCAGGCATAGCAAGGAGAGCTTCTCAAAAATTGGGAATATTATTTCGGACCAGAAAGCTTTACACTCCACAACTGTTAATTCTTTACAAAGCTCAAATTCGACCAACTATGGAATACTGCTCCCATGTTTGGAGCTCCGCTCCCAAACATACACTGCATTTGTCGGATTCTATTCAGAGAAGAGCTGTTCGTCTGATTGGAGACCCGTAACTGACCGTCGGCCTTGATTCGCTGGAACATCGAAGAACGGTTGGCGACTTGAGCCTATTCTACAAGTACTTTCATGGAAAGTGTTCGAAGGATATGGCCCGTTTAATTCCTCCCAGAGCGGTGCATGTTAGAAGTACACGTCGCGCTAATTCTTCACATCCGTATGAGGTTCAGCTTGTTACTCCTCGTACAACGCTTTTCAAGCAGTCTTTTATATGGAGAACATCATCCCTTTGGAATAATTTGCCCAGGATTGTGTTTCCCACCGAGTACAATCTATAGCGATTCAAGAACAACGTAAATCGCTTTCTCCGCACACGTGTCGTTCCTGTAGCACTTTAGGGACTTCCCTGTAGCACGTGTGCTAGACCCATAAAAAAAAAATAAAATAAAAAAAAAATTATTCGGTAAAATTAAATCTTGTATGGGAGATTAAAAAAGCGGTGTAGAATAATCGAAGTTTACACGAAAATGGTAGGGTGTAGCTTTCTATTCATTAACTTAATATCCCTAGACATATATGGAACTTTGAGGACTCAATCCACAAATAAAAGTCAAATTATTTACGTGAAATTTTAAAAAATGCAGTGAGCTAATATTGACAAAAGTTCGAACTGCATACTATGAAATTGCACTGTACATTCGTTCCTTATTCAGAGGACTAAATTTATGGAAACAATGGCATGTCTGGATTCTAAATGTTGTTCAGTCGGGATATATTCCGCAAGTGTTTTAAAGAACTTTTATTTAGGAGTGCTCTCATATGAACCAGATGGTCCTGTATTTGCTTTTTTATTTACTTGCACAGAGGATTTTTTGTTCAAAATACAGAAGTTTAATTTTATGTTATGTTTATACAGATAAAGGATACTTTATGGGAAGCTCTCTGAATATTTTGAGCAAATATTAAAATTCTTTAAAAAATGTTTTAAATAAAAGTGACCATTTTCGTCTCATATGGCTAGTAATGAAGTACATGTAATTGGTATGTGTGATCATTTTTAGGCGCCAGCTCCCGATTTATGGAAACTTGTTGGATATTTATTTTTTTTTTAAATGTAGAATGGTATAGTGAATATCAAGGAGTATACTGACGCATTTGACATTTGGTAATGAAAACGACGTTGGGGCGCCCAGACGCCAAACACCTTTTTTTCCATCAGCATACCTTTTGTAAAGCCCAAATTTTTTTAAATATTTTTTTTCCTTAAACTGTTTTTTTTCTAATTTGTTTTGCAAAAAGGTTATGTAGCAAAAACCCCTCTAAAATATTATTTTTTGGTTATTGCGGTTGCCATGGATCGTACGCCACGTTTGGCGGCTTTTAAACAATTTATCTAGTAGGCGGCTGCAATTCTTTAATCTGGCAGTAATTATAATAACATAAGTTACTATGCTGTTGAGGTTTTTCCTTAATAAAATATCTTTGATCAATAAGAGCCAAGATTACAATTTTTCATAAATCGGGGACAGGCGTCTTAAAATCATCACCCTGTATATACGAATATAGAAATTTTAAAAAAGTATTACCGAATGATGAATTGAAGCCTACACAAGAGGGTGTTATAACTTTCCTTGCTAATTGCAATCGCGAAAATATCACAATCCGAGATTTTTTGCTTTTCTTCACGTTTTTGAGTTAGATCACGAAAAATGTAGTCACATTTCCGTCGGATTGTCTGTCTATTTGTAGGTCTGTCGACCTTTTGGCATGATAACTCTCGAACGAAATGAGATATTAATTTCAACCTTGGAATATATATATATATATATATATATATATATATATATATATATATATATATATATATATATATATATATATATATATATATGAGGAGAAAGGTAGTCTTAACCGACTAGTTAAACAGTAGTATTATGTTCTTGGGGTAAGTGGTCTTTGGAAAAGAACTAAAAAGTTTTGGACACCTTTTTAGCTACGCCAAGCTTTCGAAAATATTTCATTTTCTTCATCAGGGCTACAATTACAGTAGAATATCAGTATTTTTGAGATTAAAAGTAAAGAACAAACCTATTTTATATGTAACATTAAAGTACTTACTGCTAAGTGGTGTGTTCAAAAATTGTTGTTTGTGGTGGCACTTTATATGTTATATAACAGAAAAAACATGACATACTTATCTCTGGGGAATATAATAAACTTTTACTTCATTTTGTTAGAATAGTACGAAGGACTGTGTGGTTGTAAACTGATTTTAATTTATAAAGGATTTTTTTGTTATGTTTTCTTGTCATTTTGCTAAGGGCAGTGTGTTTCTATCGCTTAGTTAAGTTGTAGTTAATTTATATTTGAAAGTAGAATGACGTTGACATTTTGTTTGATCGTTTTAAAGTTGAAAAGTTACCACTAAAATCAAAATAAACATGATATTGCGCTTAAAGTCGAGAATAGAGAGAATCTCTCATCCTTTCCTCAGACTAAAAAATCTAAATAAACTACGAGATACTCCACCAACTCCTATCCAATCCAATTAATTAATAAATTATTATTTAACTCAACCACACCCCCAGTACAACAAAAACAACAATCTAGGATATTAGTGTTTTCCTCTCTGAAAACCGAATCAAATGCTATTTTTCATTTCCATACATAAAAGAAATCTCTACCAAAACAACTAAACTTTTCAACAAATTGCCTAATTTAAAAATTGCTTTTAAACACAAAAAAACTATCAACAATATTTTCACTTGTCTAAAAGACAAAGATGAAATCACAAAAGTTTCAGAAGTAGTTTACAGCATCCCTTGCTCTCAATGTGAAAAAATCTATATAGGACAAACATCTAGAGTCCTAAAAGACAGAATCACTTCCCACAAAAGTGATTGCAGATTAAAGAAAAACTCTTGTGCGCTTGCCCAGCATAGTAGCCAATTTTCACATGAATTTAATTTTGCTGAAACCAATATCCTATGTAAAGAGAGAAATCTCGGCAGGAGAATCTTTAGGGAGATGGTGGAAATCCACCTTGAACCGAACTCGATCAATAAAAAAACTGACATTGAAGATCTGAGTTTAATTTTTTCCAATGTATTATAAATAGGCAGTCAAAATGAAAACTCTTTCAACATATCTGACATATCTCTTTAATAATAATCCCACTGATTTTCACTAACTTTTCAACTTTAAAACGATCAAACAAAATGTCAACGTCATTCTACTTTCAAATATAAATTAACCACAAATTAACTATGAGATAGAAACACACTGCCCTTAGCAAAATGACAAGAAAACATAAAAAATCCTTTATAAATTAAAATCAGTTTACAACCACACAATTCTTCGTACCATTCTAACAAAATGAAGTAAAAGTTTATTATATTTCCCAGAGATGAGTATGTCGAGTTTTTCTCATGTTTTTTCTGATGAATAAGTGTAATAAAGTGCCCCCACAAACAACAATTTTTGAACACACCACTTAGCAGTAAGTACTTTAATGTTACATATAAAATAGGGTTGTTCTTTACTTTTAATCTCAAAAATACTGATAATGTACTGTAATTGTAGCCCTGATGAAGAAAATGAAATATTTTCGAAAGCTTGGCGTTGCTAAAAAGTGTCCAAAATTTTTTAGTTCTTTTTCAAAGACCGCTTACCCCAAAAACATAATACTGCTATATATATATATATATATATATATATATATATATATATATATACATATATATATATATATATATATATATATATATATATATATACATATATATATATATATATATATATATATATATATATATATATATATATGTATATACATATATATATATATATATATATATATATATATATATATATATATATATATATATATGTATATATATATATATATATATATATATATATATATATATATATATATATGTATATATATATATATATATATATATATATATATATATATATATATATATATGTATATCTATATATATATATATATATATATATATATGTATATATATATATATATATATATATATATATATATATATATATATATATATATGTATATATATATATATATATATATATATATATATATATATATATATATATATATATATATAAATATATATATATATATATATATATATATATATATATATATATATATATATATATAAGGGGAGAAAGTCTATAGTTTTTAGCGTTATCGCTTAAGGCGAAGAGGGTTGAAAGGGGTAGGAGTGGATACATGTTGCAATGGTAATTCTTCCTGTTTTTCTTGTTGAGATAATAAACAAATATTATGCAATAATGTTTATAGTAAAATATAAAAGGGGTGGGAGAGGCAAATAGAGGTGTTGTTTCGTATGTGTGTAGCATTATATGTGTGTGTAAGATAAGGGTCCAGGAATTCAACAATTAGGCGTTTTTTATTACTTTCAATTTCAACCCAACAAGGGGGTAGAAGAGATAGGGGTCGTTAAATATTGTATAGTATTTTGAAAGTTTTTCCAGGTTATATATACAAAGGATTAATGCGTAAAGTAGGCGGTTAGAGGGATTGCTTCTCTTATATCGTGCTATATGTCCTTTTCAGCTTTCTCGGACTGTAGGAATATGAAGTTAGGTTATTTTTTATTACATTTAATTTTAACAGGGAAAGGGGGTGAAAGAAATGGGAAAATTTTGTATAGTTTCAATATAATTGTGAAAAATTCTCCAGGTATTTGGGATGCGAGAATGGACTTTCCTGGCTCTTGATTAGAAGATTGGATAATGATTACGAAATACATATAAAATAAAAGACTGTTTTTAGTCAATTTCCACTGGTTTATTTAAATTGCGATGACGCGTTTCGCTGTCGATGCAGCTTCTTCGGATCTACATTTTACACTGTCAAGTTACGTTTAATGTTCACAATTTTATATTATTTCTTAATTATAATATTACATTTAATTAAATTACATTGATAATATTGGAAAACCCACACAGATTTGGAATTAGGAAAATAAATTCAATAATGGTGAATTGCTTAAATCTACCTGGTCGTTGAGTAAAGTACCTGTAGTCCTTAATCGATTTATTTGCATTGTCTCTAAAAGGTTTAGTTTTTAAACCTTTTTGTTGGGTGTGTGAAATTTTGAAATTCTTATTAAATGTGTGATTTTCTGTTAAAAGATAATTAGCATATGTTGATTTAGATATTCTATGGATGAAACTTTTTTGGTGTTTTGTAATTCTTTGTATAAATGTACGTCCAGTTTGTTCTATGTATGTTTTAGGACATGACCCACAAGTTATTTGATAAACCCCTGATTTATTGTCTTTATTGATTTGGGGTTTGTAGTTTTTAAGATATTTCCCTATAGTATTGTTAGTCTTGTAAGCTATGTTGATATTTTGTGATTTAAAAATTTCCCCAGTTTTTCCGTTGGTTTGCCGAAATAGGTTAAGCATTTAATTGTGGTATTTCTGTCCTTAAAACGTAGGTACATTTCTGAGATTGCCTTGTTTCTAAGTTTTTTCCTAACGATATTATGGATTAAAGTAACCGAATAACCGTTGTTAACGGCTACTTGTTTTATGTAGTTTAATTCTTTAGTAAAATTTTCCTCTGATAAGGGGATATTAGTTAGTCTATGTATAAAACTATGATAAGCTGCGAGTTTATGATGTTAGGGTGGTGAGAACTATTGTGAATTATGGTATCTGTATAACAAGGTTTGTGATATATTGCAAATTCATGTTTTTTCATGGTTTTACTGATTGTTAAGTTTAGGAAGTTGATTTTTCCTTCGACTTCTTCTTCCATTGTAAAACTGATATTTCTATGTAAAGAATTAATATACTGTAAAAGGTGAGGCAATTGTCTGTCCGTACCTGTAAAACATACAATTATATCGTCTACGTATCTAAACCAGTATAGACTAACTAATATCCCCTTCTCAGAGGAAAATTTTACTAAAGAATTAAACTACATTAATCAATAATATCGTTAGGAAAAACTTAGAAACAAAGTAATCTCAGAAATATACCCACGTTTTAAGGACAGAAATACCACATTTAAATGCTTAACCTATTTCGGCAAACCAACGGAAAAACTGGGGAAATTTTTAAATCAAATAAATATCAACATAGCTTACAAGGCTAACATTACTATAGGGAAATATCTTAAAAACTACAAACCACAAAACAATAAAGACAATAAATCAGGGGTTTATCAATTAACATGTGGGTCATGTCCTAAAACATACATAGGACAAACTGGACGTACATTTATACAAAGAATTACAGAACACGAAAAAAGTTTCATCCATAGAAAATCTAATTCAACATATGCTAATCATCTTTTAATAGAAAATCACACATTTAAGAAGAATTTCAAAATTTTACACACCCAACAAAAAGGTTTAAAACTAAACCTTTTAGAGACAATGCAAATAAATCGATTAAGAACTACAGGTACTTTACTCAACGACCAGGTAGATTTAAGCAATTCACCATTATTGAATGTATTTTCCTAATTCCAAATCTGTGTGGGTTTTCCAATACTATCAATGTAATTTAATTAGGTGTAATATTATAATTATGACATTATATAAAATTGTGAACATTAAACCTAACTTGACAGTGTAAAAGTAGATCTGAAGAAGCTGCATCGACAGCGAAACGCGTCATCGCAATTTAAATAAACCAGTTTAAATTGACTAAAAACAGTCTTTTATTATATATTTATAATGAATTTCCATCAAGTAGAAGCTACAACCATCCAAAATTACGAAATACATTTTTTATGGTAAAATATATATCGGGTAAAAGGGATAAGGCGGAGGTTAAAAGGGTGATTGCATATATATCGTCATACTTCTATTTCTGTTGTCTTCTTTTTCCATAGTTTTCAATTTTACCAGACGTAGTTTATAGAAAGGACTGAGATCAGATGGCAGAGATACACATGTACAGTAGAATAAGAACACAAATGTGGACAAGATGTTGGTTAGTGTGTGATTGCGCTTTGATTAATTAATACAACTTTTTTAATTGTAATTATTTTCTCTTATTATGTAAGCTATCAAACATATTTATTGACTCAACTTCTTTGTCTCCTGAGGAAGTTATATATATATATATATATATATATATATATATATATATATATATGTATATATATATATATATATATATATATATATATATATATATATATATATATATATATATATATATATATATATATATAAAGTCAATCCCAAGATATAAGATCCTGCCTTTTTGCTTTTTCAATGGGGCAATAAACAACCCTATTAAGGTTTTGTGCATAGTTGCCAGGTATTACGATAAACGTATTTTTATTTTACCTGCTTTGTATATCGCCCTCACTTGCACCTGCAATCATATTGGACCTATTTTTACCTATATATTTACTACCTGGCAACCCGGTTTGGAGCCCTTCAAGTATTTGATAATATAGGCCTAATGACCACAGGTCCCCACTAAGATTCGAAAGATACTTTTTATTATTTTTATTTTTAGTTTTACTTACAACTTACAACGTAACGGTTCTATTTTAATTATGTGGCGTTCGTTCGTAGGAAAATTGCAATAGTGGTTATCGTTTTATCACTTGGCGCTAAACAATAGTGAAAAATGTTTGATAAAAAGAAATTTGAATAAACAATGTGCTTTGCAAGAAACCGGTGAACTAACAAAAAGTCCAGTTTCTACGATTAAGGGTATTGTATTGTATATATTGTAATTGAACATATTTGGCATCAAGTTAAATCAAAAATAAGGGCACAAAATGTTTCTCCTACTTCAAGCGTGTCATTGGTTGAATTAGTAAAAAAAAGTTAAAAATGATATAGCTTGTGAAAGCTGGAAGAATTCCATCCAGCACGTTGTTAAAGCTGAAGGTTCATATATTTATGTAAATAATATAGAACCACTGATAATTACCTTGTAAACCCCATTCATTCAAACTGTATATTTGTACTTCTTATCCATTTGTTTTTATATGCATCTGTAAATGAACATCTCCAAAAACACTTATAAATTTATTTGCATTAATGAATAAAATTCTTAAGTCCATCGCTGCAACTTATCTTAAATAAAGGTCAGAATTTTTATATCGCCCACTTAAAACGGCAAAAATCTAGGTCGTATATTGTGAGACAGGCTATATATATATATATATAATATATATATATATATATATATATATATATATATATATATATATATATATAGCCTGTATTTTAGACAGTATTTTAGATAAATGAGTTGTTAATTACCGACCTAAAAACATCTACACTAACACACTTAGTCCAGCGTTTATATGGTTGGTTTATTCCGTCTAAAAAAAATTCTCTTGCATGCGCCTCAAGCAACAACGCTACAGAGGCTTTCATTCCATATGAGAAAAATTTTCCTCCTCCAGAGACATTTCTTTAGACCTGTGAAGAAAAAGAAGTCGCAAGACGCTAAAACAAGGTTATAGGGTGGATGTTGTCATTCGATGAATCCATAGTATCCATCGGTAATCGCTGTAACCCTTGTAGACCATGCAACTGTCATGCAAGAGCAAAGTTTTGGTTCTCTATGAATTCGATCTTTTTCTCTAATAGACTGTTTTAGGTTTATGAGCTTCCAACAAATCTCTTCATTAACTACTGACCATTTTTTCATATATGCAATAAGTAAAATTTCTCCCCAGTTCCAAAATCGGTTGCTATCAATTTTTCATAAGAAAACTAAGTTCTCGCCTTTTTTGGAGGTGGTAAGTTCTTGTGAATCCACTGCATAGACGTCTGCTTGGTGAGAGGATCCCAATAGACCATCCAAATATCGCTACCAGTGACAATTCGCGAAAAATAACTCTTATTTTTGTCTATAACAGCCAAAAGTTTTTAAGGAATTTCTTTCTTTGCCTGTTTCTCCCTGGTGTAAGAAGTTTGAGAATCTATCGTGAAGAGCTTTTTCATGTCTATATCTTCGTGTAAAATCTGGAAAGGTGTAATTTATGATACTCCAACTTCTTTAGCCAGCAGTGAAATCTTCATTCTTCGATGTGACAGTAGCAAATTTTTAACAAATAAGGCGATTTCTTCAGTCCTTGCCTGAACTAGTCTTCTTGATCTGGGATCATTCTGAATTGAGCCTCGGGCCTATCGAAACTGTTTCTATCAAAATTTTATTGAAATGTAAGAAAAAGCCGCCATTTCTATATCCCTGGGACATTCTTTCAAGAATGACTTTCGATTCATCTCCCTTTCTAGTGAAAAACTTTCATTTTATGATTTTGAAGAAAAAAAATCGTAAACACTGCAAAACGTATAAAATTCTTACGAAATTTCGTCAAAATATTTAGAAAAAGCGGCTAAATAATTAACTTAAAAAAATATCCTTGTAGCTGAGTTTGCAAACCATCAGATTGGAAAGGTAAATATTCCCGGCTAAAATACTTTTCCTTCTTGAAGTGCCATGTTCGATATGGACGTAGGCGACCCTTTAGCCTTTGTCTGTGGTTGGTGCCTTTTTAAGCGTTCCACAAACAAAGAGAACCTACAGTTTAACACCGGTTCCGAACGATCAAAGTGAGAGGACTTTATTAGAGATGATGCTACGGGTGGTTTACCATTACCTTCCCGAGAAAGATGACCATTACATTGTAAAGTTTTTTTAAATTTATTATTTTTCGAGATTCGAACTTGAGTCCCTAGCGTAGAACGCAGAGCCTTAACCCACTACGTTAGGTGACCTCTGTTCAAATACTGGTTTAAATAAAAAGTTTTTTTTAAGTTTTGGATAGATTTGTCGCTTACTTGATGAAAATTTATTTTAAAAAAAATAAGAGACGAACTGTAGTTTAACTACCATCTGAGAAAGGTACTGTGTATAGTATATTTTAAGTTCTAAGAAAGTGATTTGGCAAATTGATGCAATAAAAACATTAAACGACCGTTAGGATCTTGCACGTACCTGGCCGTAACAGGGTCGTAATTGATATATGTATATACCTCTCTTTCAATTTAACATTTTATTGGCTACTTCGTGTTTATAAATATAAAGAATATTCTTCATTTTATCTGCAGTATTATACTGATATAGTGTGTATTATAAAGTTCAATAGTGTCTTAAAATATCCGAAGCCCTTTCGATCAAAGGCTGCAAATGTTTGTCCGTTGAAGCAAAAGTGATAGTTAAAAGTGTTTATTTAAAGTTAGTGGAGCGAGGCCACGAAAAGTACTTTTCATTGATGGAGACATCAGCTTTAACAAGCATCCCTGAAAGTACAGTTTGGAAAATTGTAAATAATTCGATAGCGCCTAAAAAAAACATGAAAAGACAAAGGTGTGCCGAAATGTACTGATTTCTGCCAAGAAGACTTAACCGCCGCACAGTGATTCGGCAAGAACATGCTAGCGGGACAATATTCATGACGTAATTTCCAGGAACCACTGATAACGACTTGTAAACAACCTCCCCCCCCATTTAACGAATTCCAAGAATTAATTTGTTTATCACCTCATAAAGGTATCTTATCAGGGGGTCAAAGTAACCCTTATAAGAGAGGTCATTTTCATTTGCAAATCAGTTGCATTTTATGCACACTTGTGATAACATATTTTAAAATTGGTAGCAAAGTGAAACGAGTTTTTTGTGATGGAATATTCTGTTGAAGGTATGTACTCTATTATGACTTATATTTTTTATAAAAAATATGTATACTTTTGGTGTAATATTAATTTGTAAATGTACAGATAAATCCAGCAAATTTTACATTAATTGTAAACTTTAAAAGTAGCAACTTTTTTTATCCACATATATCTACCTAGATTTTTCTATATGTAATACCTACAACATTCAGGCACAGATTCATATATATTAGAGACCCCGAAAAGGCCCGAAAGTAAATTATTTTATTTTTTTAGAACGAGTCGTGACTATGACGAAAATGGAGTTTTTTTGAAGAATGGCTAAAACATGACAAAACTGAACGAAACAGTGGCATTTTTTATTATATAAGTGAAAAATTCAATATGTCTGATGTTTCTGATGATTCTCTAAAACGACTCAAAATGAAAATTCAATCAAAAGTGGACTTCTTTAAAGTGTAACAAAGAAATGTTTCTAATCAAACATAAAGATTGGTTAGAGGGATCCGGAATCGAAATAAAGATGTGTGTTAACCAGCCGTGTACTTCAACATCATCAGCGGCTCTTTCCGTAGGGCGACCCAGAAAATCATTTGAAGACTCATCAACGAAAACGAAGAGACGGAGAGTAGAAGATCTTTTGGAATCGCGAAGTGCAAGTGAGCTTATTATAGCAGCTGAGTTAGCTACTCGAAAAGAAGGGCATCGAAGTGTTGCTAAACAGATCCATAACGTCGCGGTCAGTGAAACTAGAGAAAAGAATAAGTGTTCTGAGCAAAGTCGGCAGTTAACACCAGACGAAGCTTTAGCTTATTATGTGGACTCGAAATCGACTTCTCACTCATATAAACAAACAAGAAAATAGTCAGTGAAAGCGGGACATCAAGTGTATCCATCGTTTTTATAGTTTAGGTAAGTCCAAAGCTTCTTGTTATCCTCCTGACGAATATATTTCTGTGACTGAATCTCGAGCTGAAATTAAACTTCACGCGATTTTGGATAAAACGGCTGAATGATTAGTTAAAGCTCAGACGGAAGTCATTAGAAGTGTGTTAGCTCGTTCATATTATACGTTGGTAAGCAAATGGGGCTGTGATGGGAGTTCGGGGCATAGCACGTATAAGCAGAAATTTGAGAACACTAACGCTACAGACGAATTTTTGTTCGTATACTCATTTGTCCCTTTGAGACTGCTTGATGGCGAAACTGTGATCTGGCAAAATCCAAGACCTTCCTCTACTTTATATTGCCGTCCTATTAAGTTTATTTTTGCCAAGGAGACAAAAGAGTTTACGAAAGAAGAAACTTCTAAAATTTTAGATGAAGTAAGTCAGCTTCTTCCAACATTATGTAACGTTGCTGGATCTCAAATCTCTGTTAAACACGATTTGTTGTTGACAATGACTGATGGCAAAGTGTGCAATGCCTTAACAGACACAAGTTCAACACAAAAGTGTTATATTTGCGGTGCCACCCCGTCTACTAATGAACGAGGAGTCAAAGAAATATCCCAGCAACGAAGAACGCCTTGCATTTGGTTTATCTACTTTACATGCATAGATCCGCATGTTTGAATGTTTGCTTCACATCAGCTATCGTTTAGAAATAAAAAAGTGGCAAGTCAGGGGAGGTAACGACAAAGCTATTGTGAAGCAACGCTCACAAGAGATACAAAAAGTGTTTAAAGATCGTATGGGTCTCATTGTAGATAAACCAAAACCTGGGTATCGTAACACAAACGATGGAAACACAGCACGTAGATTTTTTTCCAAAGCTGAATTGAGCAGCGAAAATTACAGGATTAGACGTAAACCTTATTCGTAGATTTCATGTAATTTTAAGAACTTTGTCATCGGGATATGACATAAATTATATAGAATTCGAAAAGTTTTGTGTTGATACTAGAAAATTATACCTTGATCTGTATTCGTGGTATTCCATGCCCGTTACTGTGCATAAAATTCTTGTACACAGCGCGGAAGTTATAAAGTCTTTTCTTCTTCCCACTGGACAACTCTCCGAAGAAGCCCAGGAGGCAAGAAATAAAGACTGTCGTAGATTCCGTGAACGGCACACCAGGAAGCGGTCATGTATTGCCACAAATACAGATCTTTTGAGAATGCTTTTAATTACGTCTGATCCTGTTATCAACTCGTATAGAGAATTACAGCGAAGAAAATTTACTTCTTTGCCATCGGAGGTTCTGCAGCTGATTATCCCACCTTCATTGCAATCCGAAACACCATCAGTAAGTCATCATCACGAATTAAATGAGGAGGATATTTACTCTCTGAATATTCTATTGAATTGGAGAGCGGTGATGACGACTCATCTGATGGTGATTAGTAGTTTTAAGTATTTTTTTATTGTAATTATTATTCTTATTTTATTGTGTGTTGTAGTTGCTTATAATTCATGCCTTAGTATATAAGTTATTTAATATTATGTTTCTTTTACTTATACACCTTGTTATTGTAAATAATTGATATATAGATACTGTTATTGTACTAATTTATTTTAAAAGAAATAATATTTTGTAAATTAATAATGTGGGTACTATCATTATGATTTTTATTTTTTTTCCTAGAAATTTCTTTGTAAACAAACATGATTGTGCTTTTCACACATAATGAGTAGGTAGACGTATGTAGCTAATTAAAGAACAATTAGCGACAATAGTGAACAAATGAGACACATTAGTAAACCACTTCCGTCTTGCAGCTACATATTTCGATTAATACACATACAGTACACATTTTTCAATTTTTTTTTTTCTTAAAATAGCTTAAGATACCTGGAATATACATAAACAATTGAAATAAGTGAAGAAATAATATTGTCCCGCTAGCTTGTACTAGTCGAGACACTGTGTGCCGCAAAATTTTGTGAAATGTATGCAGAACAAAAAGTTCCTACGTTATTGTCACTTTCACGGAGGCTATCCGAGGATAGTTGTGACATAAAATGTTCAAAAAAATAGACAAAAGGCAAGTTATATGGAATGGAATCAGGGCGCTTACAACAACTCAGAATGAAATATCTTGAAAAAAAAAATACAGCTAGATCGGAAAATCGAACGATAATCTACCTAGATGACATCCGCGACACACCCAGTAAAGGATGGATTGATATATCCAAAAATGCCATATCAAAGCTCCATCAAATAAAGGTAAAAGAATAACTATTTTTACATGCGGGGTCAGAAGAAGGCTGGATACCAGAATGTCTATTTCTCATAGGTAGATAAGGTACCAAGTTTCACCGGTAGAAAAAGGGAAATACAAGCCTTTTTTATGCGAACGTGACATATATTTCCATTAAAGTTATACAGTTAAACATTGTTAGAAGTTTTAAAAAGTTACAATTTTTCAAAGGAATATGTTTGTGATAAAATTGCAAAGGAAGCAGGACACGAAATAATTCGGCTTCCACCATATTATTGTATCTCTAATACAATCGAGTTGATATGGCATAAAATAAAGTCTAATATACGTGCTCACAATAATACACCCACTTTTAACAGTAGTGTGATTGAGTTGATAAAGACAGAAGTCAAAAATGTTGAAGACTGGAGAAACTGTATACAACACGTCAAAAAAATTGAAAACTCATATAGATGTATGTACATAAATATAAATAGTTTAGAACCTGTAAAAAAACTTATTATTGATTTGCAAGATAGTAGCGATAGCGAAATTGAACTAGATATTAATTAATAAATAAAATTGTAACAAATATACGCGAGGACACTGTACACTGTTTTAATATATTTGTGTAATTACTATATTGTGTATTATTTACTACACAAAACATTAAAATTCAACTGTCTTATCACAATAAAATTTTAAACCCAACAATTATACAATTAGGTATAGTGCGGCCCTGCACGTTGCCTTGTCATTAAACAGCCATTCTCTTTCGAATCTCCTTGAATTTTGAATGGGTATAGGTAGCTAAGTCACTTTCTTAGATCGTGAAAAATACTATACCGAAACATGTCATGGCTAATTTAAATTATTAATTTATTTAACACATGGGCTGAAAAGTCCCGGGCCTAACACATAGATGGCGCTAGTTTTATTGCAGTCACCTTTTTTTCAGTTAATACTAACCTTCAAAAGACAGCTGTTAAAATTTCATAATATTCTATTCATTAGTTTGTGAGTTATTGTGCTAAGAGTGACGCTACTTTTGTTATTTTCAAAACGATGGATCAAAAACAATTTCGTGTTTTAATTTTACACTGCTTCTTGATGGGAAAAATACCGTTCAAGCGAAGCAATGGCTTGAAAAGTGTTATGGGGACTCCGCTCCATCAGAAACAACAATAAAACGTTGGTTTGCTGACTTCAAACGTGGTCGTAGAGACACCGATGATGCAGAACGCAGTGGACGTCCAAATGAGGCGGTAACACCAGAAAACATCAAAAAAATCCATAAAATCGTTTTGAATGATCGAAAAGTGAAGTTGTGTGAGTTAGCTGACATCGTAAAGATATCAAAAGAACGTGTTGGCTTTATATTGCATGAGCATTTGACTATGAGAAAGCTCTGTTCAAAGTGGGTGCCGCGTTTGCTCACTGTTGATCAAAAACAAGAACGTGTTGATGATTCTGAGCAGTGTTTGGCCATATTTAAACGTAACAAACCGGAATTTTTGCGTCGATATGTGACAATGGATGAAACATGGATCCATCACTTCACTCCGGAATCAAAACGATCGTCATCTGAGTGGACAGCAACTGGTGAACCTCGTCCAAAGCGCCCGAAAGCACAACAATCGGCTGGAAAGGTTATGGCCTCGGTATTTTGGGATGTGCGTGGTGTAATATTCATCGACTATCTTGAGAAAGGAAATACCATCAACAGTGAATATTATATAGCGTTATTGGAGCGTTTGAAGGCCGAAATTGCAACGACCGCATATGGCAAAGAAAAAAATTTTGTTTCATCAAGACAACGCACCGTGTCACAAGTCAATCAAAACAATGGCAAAACTACATGAATTGAACTTCGAATTGCTCCCACATCCACCGTATTCGCCAGATTTGGCTCCCAGCGACTACTGGCTGTTCGCAGACCTGAAAAAAATGCTCGCCGGTAAGAAATTTCGCACGAATGAAGAGGTTATCGCTGAAACTGAGGCCTATTTTGAGGCAAAAGATAAATCGTTCTACAAAAGTGGTATTGAAATGTTAGAGCGGCGCTGGAATGATTGCGTTGCTCTTGATGGAGATTACGTTGATGAATAAAGCTAATTTTGAACCAAAAAAAAACCGTGTTTTCTTTGTTAGGCCCGGGACTTTTCAGCCCATGTGTTATTTCATTTTGATAAATAAAATATAGTGAAAATCTGAACAACAGTTCGTCTTTTAAATTTTCTTTTTTAAAGTTTTTAAATTTATCTGAAGTCTGCTAGAATATACATTTCTTATAATTGATTACAACAACTACAAAAGTTAACCACAAGTTTATTAATGGAGTATAAAACAAAAAGCGTACACATATCAATCTTAAACTTGATTAGAAGTGAAATGTTTCTTCTCTTTCTATTTCTTTATTAAATATCACAGACATATATTATTAAATTTCGGTAAATAATTTTGAAGCAACTTCCCTAGCAACAAACGAAATTAAATCTTGAATTGAAAACTTTGAGACAATCTCTACGTAAAAAAAGTCTTTTATTAAAATATGATCAGCAAATGCGAGAAAAATGATTTAAAACGCAATAAATTAAATTAAAACGACTCAAAAAGTTATAAGTCCTGAGAAGTTGAACAATTTGAAAAGGGGAGAATTGTAATGGGGAGATCTGTAATCCTTAAATGACCAATAAATGGGGTCTGTAAAACTTTTCACATTTGTATAATAACTTGTTGTAAACCCCCCTGTCATTTTCATATGCTTGGATTGCTGGCTGTTGGTATATTTGAACTTTTAATTGAAATAATTTAAAGTTTTTGTGTATACATTTGTTTCAGGTTTCTTATTTGTACAAGCATTAAAATAAATGTTCGTTTTCTTGGGTAATTGCTATACGAAGTACATAAGTCTTGATAAAGTTTCATTATTTCTGTAATAAATTTTCAGAAAAAATGTTCACTTAGCTCGAGTATAATTACAAAATCGTGCTTTTTTTTGTCTACTTCAATTATACATACATACAAGGGGAGTAGAAGAATTTACTCTCATAACGGTATAACGGTGTCATTAGCGGTGAGAATGAAAAAACATTTCTAAAGAAAGTACAGTTTAGATTCTTTAAAAATATATAATGATTTT
The DNA here is from genome assembly GCA_019049505.1 of Pachyrhynchus sulphureomaculatus. Taxonomy (NCBI): domain Eukaryota; kingdom Metazoa; phylum Arthropoda; class Insecta; order Coleoptera; family Curculionidae; genus Pachyrhynchus; species Pachyrhynchus sulphureomaculatus. The sequence continues at coordinate 199,199,357 of CM032449.1, forward strand.
TTCTACGGAATAAAATGAATTGCTTGTTAATATTTACTTTACCTCTTTTTAGTGTTCCGTACGGAATACTTTTAAGATTAATTCAGTGTCTGTCTACGAATTTTTGTAGGCAATTTTATGACGTGTAAAATGAATTTTTTTTCTGTCGCGTAACAATGAACACTATTTAAGAAATAGTGAGCCGAAAGCGTTAAGATCTGAAAAAATGCACTAAAATAGAAGACAAATGGCCTTGCAGTCAAAATTTGGCTAAGAAAACTCGTTTGCATTATGTTGGCACTGTTTCAAAGTAATTAAATCGATTTCCAAGCTGTACCCAACAGTTTCCAAAAATCAAGAAAATTTTACGGCATTTACGTTTACAACCGGCATTTGATCGGCTCTCAATTTCTCACTATTACTTGTTTGAACTCAGATGATCATTTTGTTGCTGTTTTGTGGAATCGATTATTTATTCTTTTTACTGTTCCTTACGTTATAAGATCACTTCGGTGTCCGTCTGTCTGTTTGTCACACCCAATTTTTTCCAAAACCATTCGACATAGAAAGTCATCAAATGAAAGCTTGTTAAAACACGAGTTCAAAAATATATATAATGTAATAATTGCGCACACTTTTCTTTGTATTATTTTTAAAAAATTGCGAGAAATCGCTGCCCCCCTTTATTACGAAAAGTACTGATCAAAAAATTTTGAAGAAATTCTGGAATATTTTTCCATAGGGTATAGATTGAACGAAAATTATCGCGAGTGCATTACCTTTAATAATTTATCCGGTATAAAAAAAAACAAAAATTTCAAAGTCATCAGTAGAGACCGGATTATATGCATTTGCATATTTTCATATGCATTTGCATATTTAGACCATTCTCACCGATTATTTCATATTTTACTAAAAATCTAGTAATGATGCATATTTTCCCTATATTTACAATATTTCTCGGTATTACTAGGCAATTAAATTGCTCAGGGTATTGTTAATGTCGCCGTCTGGAACAGCCAAAGTTCTCCAAGTATTTTATCCAAATTTAATTCATGTGACGTGCTTTGCTCACGGAGTTCATCGACTCGCTGAAGAAGTACGATCCACGTTTGGAAATGTAAATAAACTGATTTTATCAGCAAAGAAAGTGTTTCTTAAGGCACCTGCTCGGAATAACGCCTATAAAGAAAAACTGCTAAATGTGCCTTTACCTCCCGAACCAATGGTAACTCGATGGGGAACATGGATTGAAGCTGTACTATTTTACAATGAACATTTCGAGGCCATCAAAGGTGTAGTAAATGACTTCGATAGTGCAGAGGCTATGGCAGTTCGTCAATCCAGGGAAACATTTAACGATTCTGATATTAAAAAAAACATAGCTTTGATTAGCACTTACTTTTCCCACATACCTGCGGGTATTAAAAAGCTTGAAACTCGAGGTTTGGCGTTGATCGAATCAATTCAGTTAATGACTAAAATCCGTGAAATAAACTCCACATTGCCTGATGTATTCCCGCGTAGAGTTAACGAAAAGTTTGAAAACATTTTGTGCAATAACCCAGGCGTTGAACCTTTGTGTCAAATTGATAGTTTTATTAATGGGACGGGTGAACTTTTGCCAGAAACAATAAGTGCTAACATAGCACCCAAATTCAAATACTGCCCAGTTACCTCAGTGGATGTGGAACGGTCTTTTTCCACTTATAAAAATATTTTAAGTGATCGAAGACACAATCTTACTACCCAACATTTGGAACAATACCTTATTGTTTACGTGTACAAGAATACAAATGTTAAATAATTTTAAAAAATGTTAAAAAATTGTTAATTAAATTTAAACATCGTCGATAACTTGTTAATTTTATGCTGATTTTGAAATAAAAAACTAAAAATTACTACTTTTATTATTATTTAATATTGCATATTTTGACCCTTTTCATGCATATTTTAAGCATTTTTCATGCATATTTGCATGCATATTTCAAGATTTTTATGTTGCATATAATCCGGTCTCTATTTATAAGATTAATTCGGTGTATGTCTGTCTTTCTGTCACACCCTATTTTCTTCGAAACCATTTGACATAGGAAGTTGAAATTTGGTACTAATATAGGAATTGATGGCCTCATCAAAGCCATGTAGTTCTGAAAGCTCAATTTTGACTTAAGGGGTTAGTTTTGGGGGCGAAATCGAAAATGAAAAAAAGGTCATCGAGTGGGGTGTCAAATAAAAGCTTATGAAAACAGGAGTTCAAAAAAACAGGAACGATGATGAAGCTAACATGGTTAGCGAAACGCGCGTCGACTGCAAAAATAAAGTGTTTGGTGTAGTGGTGATATATACTGAGTAGTATCATTGTGCCAAAGATTCCACATTTCTAACTTAGTCGAAAAGAACTGATCAAAAAATTTTGAAAAAAAATTCTGGAATATTTTCCACAGGATATAGACTGAAAGAAAATTATCACGAGTGCATTACCTTTAATAATTTATCTGGTATAAAAAAAAAATCGAGGTCATCAGTTTTTAGTAAAGATCGGAAACAAACTTTGTTGAAAACTCATTTGGGCTGTATTTTGTGAAGTCACTGATCATTTTATACCTCCGTAACAAAAATTTTGATTTTAAAAGCAATCAACATACGGAACACTAATTGCGCAAGTCCGACTTGCACTTGCCCGGTTATTTAAATTTAGATATAGGTAGAGTAGTTTTTATTGTTAAAGAGAGCAAATTAAAAATTTTACCACCTGAACCCAGAGGGGATCTTTTATAAAGTTCTAAATTTAATTTACTTACCGAAACATCAGACGCATTTCTAGTGTCACAGTTAAGATAAGAACGATTAAGTTTGCTTTTCTTCTTCTTCGTATGACTAGGGACCTATCCTGTTTGTCTTGCCTTATTCTGTGAACCAAGAGAATCGGTTTTGGGCCCATTTCTTGTGTAGTCGTCCTGGTGATCTTATTGATATAAGATTGAGTTTTCACCTGCACTTAAGCCACATACTACAAAAGGCTTTTGTAGCGACGCGAAATTTTTATGCTTTATAGCACCTAACTCATACATGGATCCAAGAAATAAATTGATGATCTACAAACAAATAATAAAACCAGTACTAATGTATGCAGCACCAATATGGTGCGGCATATCCGACACACAAGCGGAACGACTACAATGCATACAAAACCGCCTGCTAAGATGTGTTACATCCACTGGACGATACATAAAAATCAACGAACTACACGAAATGACAACATGCAAACCATATATAGAAGATATATCTAATAAATTCTACAAATATGAACCACAGATATCTATTTTAACAAGTAATATCACACAACTAAATGAATCAAAACATAAACCATTACACTCTAAATGACCAATTTATTTCGAGGATCGCAATAATATTTGACTAATTTACTTAAAATATTTAAAAAAATACAGTAAAGTAAACAAAAACATAAACAGTAACAAAAAAGTATTAGCGGTAAGCAGGTAAAACCAGATTGAACAACTTATTAAGGTATAACTAGACAAATATTGTAATTTAAACTAATTGTTAAGTGTTTAAAGTCAAATAATAGCGAAGTGTACAGGATGAGTCAACGATAGAGTAAAGTTCATTATCTCATTTGTTTCGGGAATGACGAAAAAATGGTAAGTACAAACAGTTTTAGGGAATGTAAGGTGCACAATTTAAAATTATTTTTGAGTATACAGGGTACTTCAAAAAAGTACGGCCGATATAAAATATGTTTTTTTAAATGGAACATCCTATTTTTTAATTTATTTTTAAATTTTGTGTAAAATGTCATAACTTCATTATTAATAATGTTATATACCTAAACCTAGTAGTTTTTCTAATATTTCATTTTTTTTTTTAAAAATACTAGTTTTCAGTTTTGTAAAAAAATTGCCAGTGGCGCCATTGTTTCTGAAAGTGGAATACTCGTAATTGGTACGAGCGTTCTATAGAGATGAAAAAAGATATATGTAAAGAAATTTGAGTCAGATGCTTCAGGGTGTTTCAAAATAAATTTATACGTTTCGACTATTTTAAAATGAAAAATCTCAAATTTTTTAAATGGCACACCCTGTATATTATTATTTTTCTGATAGATTTTACAAAACCCTCCAACTTTTATTAAGTATGTCATATACCTATTTTAATAGTTTTAAATTTATTTTGAATTTTTCAATTTGTACCCTTTTACCAATACACTTACGCTATAACATCATAGTTGCCAAGACAAATCAAAAATGTAGGCATTTTCTAATTTTTGACATGTCTATTAAGCAAGTAACAATAGTTTAATTTGTTGTAGTAAGTGACGCATAAAGGGAATATTTATGGATTTTCCTAAAAATCAATTAATTGATATGGTTTATATATACTAGGCGAGGCGGGAAAAATTGTCTTTTGGAAGTAAGGCTTTACGGAGCGAAGTATCCTAATAGACGTATACCATCTAGAAAATCTTTTCAGTGCTTAATGGAACGGTTTGATGGTAGTGGTAGCGTTCAGTATACGAAACGAAAAGTAGTAAACCAGAATGCTACTAATGAGGAAAAAGAAATGGAGATTTTACTTCATATTGAAGATAATCCCCAGGTCAGCAGCCGTCAACTAGCTGACTTATCTGATACATCCCAATCTACGGCTAATCGCACCACGAGAAAATACAATCCCTTTCATATGGAACTACACCAAGAACTTCAAGACCGCGATTTTGAATGAAGAGTAAACTTTTGTACCACCATGAATGGAGCAATAGAGGCAGATCCAAATTTTTTATCCAAAATAATGTTTTCTGATGAAGCTACTTTTCGCAGAAATGGAGCAGTTGACAGCCATAATATGCATTACACAGCCCCACAAAAAAAAAAGTGGGGTATACTTTTGATGCGATATATCAGATCCGTAGTATTTTTGCCCGCTGATCACGAATCTGACGTCAGAATATCGCCATCACATCTCAATTTTTTTCCAACCTCAAAAAATAGGTAAAAATTAGTGAAAATTAAGAAAAATATACTCCTAAAAAATTGAGTCAAGCTTTTTTCATGAATCCAAAGATGTATTAATATGTATTCGGACACGCTAAGCTAATATTCATCGGTTGGATTAAGCCATACAGTTCTGTTTTCTTTCTAACCTCAATAAATCAGACAGATATAGTGCTTCTCGAAGGCAAAAACGAATTCAAATTAAAATTCAACCGATTCTTACCAAATTTGGTACACGGGGGTTTTTTGGGTTGCTGATCATGAATCTGAGGTCGGATTTGCAAAATTCAAAATGGCGGATCCAAGATGGCGGACAAAATTTTTTGAAAACCTATTCCTACCAAATTTGGTATACAGTTGGGGAATCCTCAAACCTGATACTCTTAAACCCTAAACCCTGAAACCTTAGACTCCCACACCCTGTAACCTCAAAAAAATAGACCTCAATAACCCTGTAACTTTAAAAATGAGACCCAATAAACTCAAAACCAGGACTTTTAAACCATATACTCTCAAATAGTAGACTCTTAAGACCTAGAATTGCGAAGGTTAGACCCGCGCCTAACTTTCCTTTTTTTGGCTGTATCTTGTTCTTTTTTCCGCGAATGACCTATTCAAAGGCTTTCTGCCCAAACGCTTTTGAGGACTTGTTTCTCTTTTTAGCGACCAGCAATAGTCCGCTAGCATATGGTCATCCCATCGTCCTTGATACCGATTTTCTATGATTTTCAGATCTTGGTGAAAACGTTCCCCTTGCTCCTCACTGTAGTCACCAAGATTATCTGGGAAATCATCGATGTGGAAGTCCAGGAAATGTAATTTTAGATTCATTAAGCAACCTAATGTTTAAAAATTTTTTACCATTTTCTCGACTATTTCTTTGTACTTAGGACTTTTATTATTTCCCAAAAAGTTTGTTGCGACTTCTTTAAAACTAAGCCAAGCAGCTTTTTCAACTTTATTCATTTTAGTAACAAATAATGAATCTTGAAACAATTTTCTTATTTGTGGCCCGTCAAATACGCCTGCCTTAATTTTAGCTTCAGAAAATTTCGGAAATTTTTTATGCAAATATTTGAAACATGGGCCGTTTGTATCTAATGCTCTCGTGAATTGCTTCATAAGTCCAAGCTTAATGTGAAGCGGGGAATAAGAACTTTTCCTGGATCTACCAATGGTGGAAACAATACATTATTTTCACCAGGAGTGAACGATTCTCTTGTTGGCCAAATTTTTTTCTTATAATGACGTTCCCTGTCTCTGCTATTCCACAGACATTTATAACAGGGATAAAGTGTAAACCCTGACTGTTGGCCAAGCAATATTGTTACAATTTTCAGATCTCCACAAATTTTCCAGTTATGATTAGCATATTTTATTTTTATCAAAAGCTGCTTCATTTTTTCATATTGCTCTTCCATAACTGTGGAATGAGCAATCGGAATGGGAGCGTAAACGTTGGTATTATGCAGCAAAACTGCCTTAATGCTCCGTTTAGAAGAATCAATGAACAGTCTCCATTCTTCAGGATCGTATGAGTTATTTTGAAATTCATCCATTAGACCTTTTACATCGGTACAATATGAAAGTGACAATTCCTCGTCCATTGTGAAATATTTTCGAAATTCTTCTTCTCTGTTTCTATAATAAGAAATCGTAGCTTCTGGCTTAAGTAAATGTCTTTTCTTTAAAAAGGAAGCAATATGCTCTGAACCATCTTTGGATAAGCCTAAATCTCTGACTAGATCACTAAGTTCTGACTGTGATACGAGTATTGGTTCTGGTTTACGGTTGTATGGTAGAAATTCTTTATCTGTGTCACTAGTATATGATAGGTTGTCACTAGAACATTCATTAGTAATAGTGTTTGAATCTTTTTCGACAGTCTCAATGTTTTCGGCATGAACTGATAAGGTGAAATCATTTGTTTCCATAACATCAGCATCAAGTGGTTCGGGAGGCGGAATTAGTTTAGTTGCTCTTGTTACTGTCGAAACATCGTTATAAGTAATAGTGCTTTTATTTTTTCGGTTATGCCTAGATACAACATTCATACAAAAGTAGCAATCATTTTCACTGTATGATCTATTCCATATTGCTGGTCTGGAATATTTAATCGCCTTCTTATTGATGTACAACATTATTTTGCAAGAACTGCAAATGATGTGGGGAACCCAATCTGTATCCTAGTGCTGTATTTCAATGTTAAAACAATCCTTATATAAGGTTTTAATCTTATCCGTTATCGGTGACCCCATTTTACTCAATACGTGTTGACAGCAAATATAACAAAATGAATCACTGTTTTTATCGCACTTATGAAAAGTCCTTGTACCGTGAGACCGTTTTCTTGTAGCATTATACTCTACATGAGCCAAGTCACCCACACATAAAGAGCTACGGTCGCTGGATGACGACGGCTGCGGGCCCGCTTTCCCACCTGACCAACCGCCGATACTGGGTTTCCGAGTCCCTGCATCGTAATTCTCTTTCTTCTACCTGCCATGACGGCATCTAAGCCGTTATCCAGGGACTCTGCCGGCTAGTGGAGTAACACCGTTGCCCACCGTCACCACGTGGAGGTGCCCTGGATGCAGGTAGAAGAATAAAAATCGACCGATGAATTTTCTCGGCGCAACCTCAGATTCGTGATCAGCGACCCAAAAAATCCCCGTGTACCAAATTTGGTAAGGATCTGATGAATTTTAATTTGAATTCGTTTTTGCATTCGAGAAGCACTATATCTATTTGATTTATTGAGGTTAGAAAGAAAACAGAACTGTATGGCTCAATCCAACCGATGAATATTAGCTTAGCGTGTCCGAATACATATTAATACATCTTTGGATTCATGAAAAAGCTTGAATCAATTTTTTAGGAGTATATTTTTCTTAATTTTTACTAATTTTTACCTATTTTTTGAGGTTAGAAAAAAAATTGAAATGTGATGGCGATATTCTGACGTCAGATTCGTGATCAGCGGGCAAAAATACTACGGATCTGATATATCGCATCAAAAGTATACCCCACTTTTTTTTTTTGTGGGGCTGTGTTATTATTCAACAGATAATCCATTTTGGGTCCAGGAAGTTCTAAACCAAAACCACTGGTCACTTAATGTAGTGTGGAATATTAAATTTTTGAATTATTAGTTTATATTTTTTCGGCGAACCGCTTAAAAACGGGCCTAGATATCTAAATTTTTTACAAAACAAATTACCCCAACTTCTTGAAGAAGTTGATGACTTTGAAAGGGAACAAATGTGGATTCAACAAGATGGAGCTCCTGCTCATTACGGCCGGGAAGTTCGGGAATTCTTAAACGATCGTTACCCACAAAAATGGTAGGGATGGATTCATTCAGTGGAACCCTCGATCATGTGACTTAACACCTTTAGACTTCTTTTTGTGGGGCTACATTAAAGATCGTGTTTATGTGAATCCCTCTACGGCACCAGTAGATACGGAAAATAGGATAAGAGATGCGTGCAGGACAAAAATGCCCTTTATGCTGAGGAAAGTGAAGGAAAATATAGTAAAACGACTAAATATGTATTTTCAAATAGACATATTTTTGATCATTTATTACGTCATAATAATTAATCATTAGATAAGTTAAACTATATTAAAATTATTATTAACTATTTGTTTATGTTTTCACAATAGTATAAATAAATCGAAAATTATTAGAAATAGAACATGTTTAATAAAAGTTTGAGGGTTTTGTAAAATTTATCAGAAAAAAATAATAGTATACAGGATGTGTCATTTAAAAAAATTTGAGATTTTTCAATTTAAAATAGGGGCAATATATAAATTTATTTTTAACACTCTGTAGTATCTAACTCAAATTTCTTTATATATATATATATATATATATATATATTATATATATATATATATATATATATATATATATATATATATATATATATATATATATATATATATATATTTTCATCTCTATTGAACGCTCGTACCAATTATGAATATTCCATCTTCAGAAACAATGGCGCTACTTGCAATTTTTTACAAAACTAGAAACTATTATTTAAAAAAAAAAAATATTAGAAAAGCTATTAGGTTTAGGTATATAACATTATTAATAAAAAAAAATTACGCACATTTTAAAAATAAATTAGAAAATAGCATGTTCCATTAAAAAAACATATGTTATATCGGCCACACTTTTTTGAAGTACCCTGTATACTCAAAAATAATTTTAAACTGTATACCTTAATATTCCCTAAAACTATTGTATTTAACTTAATATAAATAAAAAATGTAAATATAAGATTAACATTGCAATATACTGTAAGTAACTAAGCAATAAATGAGTGATTGATTGTACATAGGAATGAAAGGGAAACAGAGCAAAAGAGATCAAAATATGCGAACAAGAATGAAAGAACCACAATATTATCAACAAACAAGTAAGTCAAGTTATCTTGATAAAACTCTGTACCTGATAAAATCATCAGTTTTTTTTGGCATAATTTTTCCTAGTAAAAACAAACAAATAAAATTGGAAGTGACTGGGAATAATTAAAAAACCATTGAGCAAACCTACCCAAAAAATGTCTAACGACAAGCTTGCAGAAAGGTATTTTAAACCAATGAATGTGCATGCATTACACATTGTATTTGTTAGACTTAAAACTAGTAAGTAAGATCAAATTGTATAATTGATTAATAATAAAGGGATTTTTGACTTTGACTTTGGTGATATTTTCCCACATAGTCATCCTTGAATACAACTCTTTGCCAATTTATCTTCGCCATTTTTTCGACGTGTCCATTCCGTTCTCTCTTTTCTCGTCCCGGACCATTTTTACTACTCCACATAGTTCCTGGGTAGATATATTTGTTTGTAGGTCTCTTGGTGCTATTGCTGTAATCGATCTTAGGATTCTTATTTCTACTTTTCTGACCTTTTCTTTTGCTTTCTTTGTTTCTGCTCTTCATTCTGTAGCGTATGGTAATATGCGGCGCACCATACCGTTATTTATTTTTACTTTGCCTTTATTCACAGACAGTTGTTCTATTATATTGTATCTGCCTGCTACTTGTCGATCTCCAGCATTATGAGTTTATATTTCCCCGAGGGTATTACGCCGGCTTGTGGTTTCGACACCTAAGTATTTGCAATTTATGACTTGTTGAACTAGGAAGATATTTATCTGAAACATGCATCTCCTTGGTTTCCTGGATACCACGATGCATTTTGTTTTCTGGGCTGGTATTTTCATATTATAGTGTTGAGATGTTATATTAAATCGGTATGTTAGTCTTTGTCATCATTTTCATTGCATGCTATTAATACAGCATCGTCTGCCTAACACATCATATGAAGATTCTGTATGTCCATTACGTATCCTCATTTGAGTCTTATAGTTTTTATTATGCGGTCCATAACCCGGTTAAACAGGAAGGGGTTAAGTGTTGCATTCCTTCGTTAATCGAATTTCCTCTGTTCGTTGTTCTAAAGTGTCGATTTTAGTGGGATTCTGATTATAGAGGTGAACTATTACTTTCTATGATCTACATAGATATAGCCTTTTCCTTTAATAGGTTGATTATATCTTGTGTCCCGACGCGATCAAAGGCTCTTCCTAGATCTATGGCGCATAAGGAAGCCGGATCATTATATTCTATTGCCTTTTCCATTATTTGCCTCAGTATGAGTATTGCAGCAATCTTTCCCTTGTTCTTTCGGAAGTCTTGTTGTTGTTCTGCAATTTCAATGTTTTGTTCTAGTTTGTTTCGGATAAATTTTGGTTAATATTTTTGCGCCGGTGTTTAATAATGAAATTTCTGATCCAAAATGCATCAAGTACCATCTTTCTGATAGCTTTGATATGCTTTGGTTTTTCCTTTCCTAGGTGCCATATTAAGCGTTCGTAAAATTAGATAGTATGATTCAGTGACAAAATTTTTAATTTAAACCAAAAATATTTTTAACTAATTTATTATAATTTTTTAATATTAAGTAACTAGGGGAATGCCTTCTAAATTTGTAGTAGATTTTTTCTATAGAATATTCTGCTTCTTAAATAAAATTAATAAAGCAACTTTCGAACAAGATAAAGATAAATTAGAAATTAATTATTTTCCCTAGACAAACTTTTGCTAGCGTTTTTAAAAGAGAATCTTGTTATAAGATATAGTTCGTGATTGCAGGGAAAATTATTTAATGGCCAATCAATTGATTAGATGACTTAAAAGTTCTGAATAGGTAGCGAAATCTTGAATCGCCTCAAGCAACGAGACGCAGCATCATTAAATAGTTACATTATAAATTGTATACAACTTTCTATATTAATTTTTAAAATCGAGATCTGTAAACTTTTATAATCTTTGGCGAATTTACCGCTAATATTTCAAATTGCCTTTTTATAGAGAAAAATAATACATTGGATCTAGATTGATTAACAGTTAGCCGTTTTCCATCTATTTGATGTAGGCCTCTTCTATGGCCTTCCAAATTGACCTCTTTTGAGTTCGATGGTATCAGTTTAGCCCTGCCAATTTCCTAAGTCGTGATAGCATCATTGTAATGGTCCTTCTACTTTTCTTTTCCACCACAGGCTCTTGATATTGTAATATTACCGCCCTATTTCTACTTGTGTCGATTGACATGGTCTGCCCACTGCAATTTTTCGAGAGCTTATGTCTTTAACTTGTATTTTCTACCTTATGCATTGGCTTGTTTTGTGATCTTCTAGTGTTATATTTAATATTTTTCTTTCAAAAGCTCTTGGGTGTACAGGCAGTTTCTTTATAAGATGTTGTCATATTCTCTAATTTCTTTTTAATACGTAGACTGAAAAGTTTTTGGTTTAACACTTAGATGTCGCTCTTTTCAAAAAATTCATATAATTTTTAGGAAGTACCAGCCTTCAAACGATACGTATCAAAATTTCATGACATTTCGACGATTAGTTTACAAGTTACAGTGGTGTTAGGGACGCTACTTTTGATATTTTCAAAACAATGAAAAAAAAAAACGAATTTCGTGTGTTCATTAAACTGTTTTTTGATGGGAAAAAATACCATTCAAGCAAAGCAATGGCTTCATAAGTGTTACGGTGACTCTGCCCCTGGATAATCACTTATCATTTACTGGTATGCTGAATTTAAACGGGGTCGTACAGATGCAAATGATGCTGAACGCTTTGGACGCCCAAATGAGGTGGTTACACCGGAAAACATAAAAAAGTCCACAAAACTGTTATGGATGACCATAAAGTGAAATTGCGTGAGATAGCTGACAACATGAAAATTTGGGCATTAGAAGGGTCTGTTCGAAATGGGTACCGCGTTTGCTCACAGTGGACCAAAAACATTGATGACCTTGAGCGCTGTTTGGACCTGTTTAAGCGCAATAAAAAGGATTTTTTCATGCGATATGTCCATTATGTATCCTGATTTGAGTCTTATGGGTTTTATTATGCGGTCCATAACCCGGTTAAACAGGAAGGGGCTAAGTGAGTCTCCTTGTCGCACTCCTTCGATAATAGGAATTTCCTCTGGTTGTCCTTCTAAAGTGTCGATTTTAGTAGTATTCTAATTATAGAGGTGAACTATTTTATTTTATGATCTATATAGATATAGCCTTGTCCTTTAATAGGTTGATTATGTCTTGTGTGCTGACCCGATCAAAGGCTCTTCCTAGATCTATGGCGCATAAGGAAGCCGGATCATTATATATTCTATTGCCTTTTCTTTTATTTGTCTCAGTATGAATATTGTAGCAATCCCTTGTTCTTTCAGAAGCCTTGTCGTTGTTCTGCAATTTCAATATTTTGTTCTAATTTGTTTCGGATACATTTTGGTTAATATTTTTGTGCATGTGTTTAATAATGAAATTTTTGACTGGATCCAAAGTGCATCGAGTACCCTCTTTCTGATAGCTTTGAGATGCTTTGGATTTTCCTTTCCTAGGTGCCATATTAAGAGTTAGTAAAATTAGATAGTATGATTCAGTGAGAAAATTTTTAATTTAAATCTAAAATATTTTTAATTAATTTATTATAATTTTTTAATATTAAGTGACCGTCACTAGAAGGATGCCTTCTAAATTTGTAGTAGATTTATTCTATAGAATATTCTGCTTCTTAAATAAAATTAATAAAGCAACTTTCGAACAAGATAAAAATAAATTAGAAATTAATTATTTTCCCTAGACAAACTTTTTCTAGCGTTTTTAAAAGAGAATCTTGTTATAAGATATAGTTCGTGATTGCAGGGAAAATTATTTAATGGCCAATAAATTGATTAGATGACTTAAAAGTTCTGAATAGGTAGCGAAATCTTGAATCGCCTCAAGCAAATAGTTACATTATAAATTTTATACAACTTTCTATATTAATTTTTAAAATCGGGATCTGTAAACTTTTATAATCTTTGGCGAATTTAACGATAATATTTCAGATTGCCTTTTTTATAGAGAAAATTAATAGACTGGCTCTAGATTGATTAACAGTTAGCCGCTTTCCACTCATTTGATGTAGGCCTCTTGTGTGCCCTTCCAAATTGATTTTATACCTCTGTAACAAAATTTTTATTTTAAAAGCAATCAACGTATGGAACACTAATTGCGCAAGTTCAACTTGCACTTGACCGGTTATTGTACTTTATGTCCATGGAGACTTTTGATCAGAATGGCTGGAAACATAACATGCTACATTTTCAACCAATTTGACTGGAATCCAGTTTCCATAAGATTAGTACGGGGTTCTTTATTCTTTACTATAAGTAAACACAATAAGGCAACTATACTGTCGGATGTTACTCATTGGCATGGGGTCGGTTCTAAATTAAAATAAAATATTAATGTGAGCTACGAGCTATACTATACTGCCAAACAATAACCAAGTGCAGCTCGATTTTGGGAGGTTCTTGTTATCAAACTGCACTAAAAAAAATTTTCATAGAGATAGAGCATGGGTAAGAAATAATGAGCGGATGTTTTGCAGCGTTCAAGGATATCTCTGCTTCATCATGGTTTAAAGTTCTTCTAGTTATTCCGTATACCAGGCCTACCATAGCGTTGCCATTTAATGTACAGATTTTAACAGCTAATGTTTACGATTGCGCTGTAGCTTGATTTAGCAACTTTCTTCTATTGAACAGTAACAAAGACAACTATTATTAAAATTTCTCGATAAGTTATCCAAGTTGTAAATTTGGCTACATTTTCTTGCTGTCAAAAGAAATGTTTTTGTTAATTCCTAACTGATCTCTAACAAGCCAATTCAAATATTAAAAGACTTTTCACTAAGTTGTGAAATATTAAACCTTTTGAAACAAGAAGATCCCAAAGTCATTAAACTGTTGTTTTAAGAGCTGATTAATATTTTTACATTTATCTTATGCTCTATTTATAACTTTGATTTAGCAAATTTATTAAGAATACGTTGGTAGGATACGACGAATTGTATTAGAACAGTGGGTCACCTGCTGAAATATGGACTTTGTCCGTTTTCAGTTGTTTTACATTAACTTCTTGTGCCTGAGGAGGATCCCTCGAAAAACGCTAGCTGCTTTTAAGCGTTGACTGTGTCAACCACTCTGTCGCTCGGCTCGAAAGCTGCTATGTCAGCTTTCGATGGAATAACAGGTAGGCGTACTTAAAACAATTCGTTGTATCCTACCATCGTATTCCGTAACTTCTGTAATAAGTGCTAGTAAATTCTGTTCTCCTGTTTGTCAATCCTAGCCTGACTGACGAACCATGATACGGCGAAACGCGTCTCAGGATAGATTTGACGAATAGGAGAGCAGTAGGTAAGCTGGTGAAATATGGACTTCGTCGTTTTCGACTTCGTTTGATCATATGTTTTTGTATTGCTCTAAATTTGTAATGTATTTAAGAAAAATTCCATTTAATAGTTATGTTTCATTTTATATGATATTTTCATAAGTATAATATAAAATACAATACAAATCATTGAATTTCTTATATTAAACTGGTTTTTATTTTACCGTAAAAGATACTTTTGAAGCATTTCTTTAATAAATTTTTATTTAAAAATATTTGAATAAATTGTAAAATGCTAAATGTATGAATATAAGGAGATGTCAAAGTCATTAAATTGTGCTTTAGGAGTTGAAATCAATTTTTACATTTCTTTTGTGTCCCATTTGTGATTGAGATACTTCAACTTTCTCGAGAGCAGCGTAAAGCAGAATATAAATCATTAAACTTTTTATATTCAATTGGTTTATTATTTATTAGTTAAAAAAGGATAATTTTAGATTATAAATTTTGCAAGAATTTTTTATTGTAGTAGTCAAATATAATTTTCCGTATGAGATTTGAAATAAATTGCTTCTATTTCTTAATATTAGTAAAAAATTTTTATTTTGCTGTAATCTTTTGTTGAAATATTACGCCTATTTGAGTAAATACGAAAAAAAGAGTATTTAGAGCAGTCAGAAACCGAAAAAAAAATGTTTGACAAGCACACTAGGTTAGCAGTAGTTTTTCCGAAAGTATCGAATGTTTGAAATATGATGTCAGGATGGTGCAATCTCAAATTGAGTGTATCGAAAAGGCACAGCTATTTTTATATGTTATTGCTCATAAAACAAAAGTCAAAAATATTTAATAAAGTGAATATTTGTTTTTTATCAAGAGAGCAGCGTAACCATATCATAAAACGATTCAGTGTTTTTAGTACGGAACACTTATGGGATAACTTCGGTGTCTGTCTATCTGTCTGTCACACCCGATTTTCTCCGAGACTCTTTAACACAGAAAGTTGAAATTTATCTCAAATATAGGAATTGTTAGCCCAATCGAAGCCGTGTAGTTTTGAAAGTTAAACTTTGACTTAAGGGGCTAGTTTTGGGGGGTGCGAAAAATAATTTTACCATGTTATCGAGTGGGGTGTCAAATGAAAGCTTGTGAAAATATGAGTTCAAATATATATACAAGCAAATTTTGAAGAAGACCTATTCCGAAGGTCGAAACGTTAATAAATATATAACAGAACGAAGAACAGTTTTTAATGATCTAATTCCAAGAACACGTAAAATATATATATATATATATATATATATATATATATATATATATATATATATATATATATATATATATGTATATGTATGTATGTAATATTCTCGCAAATTTTTCTTCGTAATATTTTTAAAAAAACCACCAAAAATCGCTGCCTACCCCCATTATCTCAAGAAGTACTGACCAAAACATTTTGAAAAAATTTTGGAATATTTTCCGTAAGGTGTAGATTCAACGAAAATTATCACGAGTGCATTTACTTTTTAGCTGCATCATAGAATAAATTTTCTTTAATTGATTACTTAACATTCAAGTGTATATGTAAATATTAAAAAGTGCAAGTCGGACTTGCGCAATTAGTGTTCCGTACAGGATTGCTTTTAAAATTAAAAAGAAAATGTTACGAAGGTACAAAAATGACTTCACAAAATATGTCTTAAATGAGTTTTCAACAAAGTGTGTTTCCGATCTTTGTTGAAAACTGATGACCTTGAAAAATTTGTTTTTTTTTATGCCATACAATTGAAAAAATTTCAGCCGTTTCTATATACAGTGCTCTTAAGGGATAGGCCACTCCACATCTCAGGAATAAAGGATAATTTCGGGAATTTTTTTCAAGATTATAATAAAAGCAGTCGAAAATTTATTTAAAGTACTTTATTAAGCAAATATTTAACTGTCTAAAAATATTTCTTTTATCTTTTTAATTCGAAATGGCCGCTTCCGAATCCAAAACGAGAAACGATTGCTTCCATAGATTTCAACTTAGAACAAACAGCCTAAAAATTTGCGATAATATATATCAATAACTAGTGGGTAATGGAAGGAAATTCGAAAAATGGTGCACATTGGAAAAAAATCTCAATTTTTCACCAAAAAATTTCATGAAAAAATTGTTTATAAAAAAGGAAGTTTGTAATCCGTACGTTATCCACTAGTTTTTGACATATATTAATGAACATTTTTTTTGTCTTCGATTCTGAAGCGGCCATTTTGAATTAAAAGATTAAAAGAAATATTTTTGTGTACTTAAATATTTGTTTAATAAAGCACTTCCAATAAATTTTCGGCTGCATCTATTATACTCCCGAACTTAGCCTTTTTTCCTGGGACCTTACTCCTTAAGGAATCCTTTAGTTTAGTTGTCACTGTGAGGTACTGTGAATTTCTGAGTCTTACGTGAAAAATATATTCATTATCAGTTATGATAATAAGTAGTCAATGGTTATGAATCGAAATTAGCATATTGTTTAAAATTAAAATGATAAAATGTAAAAGTATTTTTCGGTTTTGTTTTCTTTTTTTATTTAAAGAAAATACTCAATTTTAATTTTAAGTATTAAGAGATATAGACAGGTGTCAAAGATATTACATTTTTATGTTTAATTCGGCATAAACGTTTCAATTTCTTTTATGTCTAATTTATGAATTTAATATACTAATTTTTTCAGAGCAATATAGCAGTTTTATCATATATTAAAATATGCAATATGGTTAAGAATAAATCTATAATATTTTTAGTACCTATACTTAGTTTTAAAATAATGTTTTAAAGCATATTATGAAGCAAAATTTATATCATTAAACTTCACGTATTTAACTAATAACTTAACAGGAAAAAAATACATAACCTTAATCAGATCAATAATTTTGAGAATTTTTTTTTTTGAAGTATAGTCTCACTACATGTATGTCAGACAACTATATGAAACAAAGGTAATCATTTAAATCAAATAATAACACAGGCCAACGATGAAAAAACTTTTTTAATAATTTTACCTGATTCTTATGTTTTTTGGTGTGCTGAGTCTGAAAATAATAATAAAAAAGTCGTATTACCTATCAATTTTTCACATTTTAACATTTAAAATGTGAAAAGTTTATTTTTTATCATTCGAATGTTATTAGGTTGGCAATAAAAATCAGAATTTTATAAGGTTGGCAGTAAAATCAAATGTTATTAGGTTGGCAGTTCCGATAAATGTCACAGTTGTTTGTTTTCTTCCAGTTAATATAACCTCGTATTGCAGTGTTTAACCGTTGTAAAAACTCTCCCAATACTTCTTGTCATAAATGTGGTGAGTTTGTAGTTAAAAAATATCAAAGAAACATTACTGACTTTGTAAAAAAAAGTATACTGCATATTTTGGTGTAGAAATCGGTAATTAAGAAAAATATTGGGCTAATCACAAAGTATGTTATGTCTGTGTCGAGGATCTTAGGAAATGGTATAAGACCGAAAAGAAAACTTTTAGATTTGTTGTACCCATGGAGAGAGCAAGAAAATCATTCAAATGATTGTTATTTTTGCAGCGTTGATGCCTCTGGATATAACTCCAAAAATAAGAATAAGAAAGTCCATCCTAACTTTACTTCAGCTAATCGGCCAGTAGGATATGGACCGGGACTTCCTGTCCCTGAGCTACCTCAGTTTATTGATGACGTTTTACAGTCCAGTCACGAATTTAATGAAAGTCGACCGGGTAATGATGAGTTTCAATATTCTCTAGAAAATTTAAAACCACAATTGTTTACACAAGCTGAGTTAAATGATTTAGTGTAAGATTTGGGTTTGACTAAGGAAAAAGCAGAATTGGTTGGTTCTAGGCTGAAAGAAAAACATTTATTGGAATCTGGAATATCTATTTACCATTATAGAACAAGAGATCAAAAATGTAGACTAATCAAATAAAAGTACGGTTTAAGTTTTTATTTTTTATGTATCAAATTTTCCCTATTTTGAAATTTAATCGATGTCATATTGTGAGAGAGCTGTGGGTGATACAAAAAAACTGATACCAGATACGGTTTCAGCACCCAGAAATACATAACACTTAGATATATTGGTTTAAAAAGTTTTTACAAATATTTTTTTTGTTGGTCTGTGTAATTAGTTAAAAATAAAAACTTACCTTCTTAACGTGTGAATGTGTATGTTTGTAAATCTATTAAGATTCCTAACAGCACGAGCAAGACTAAACACTTTTTTCTTCGATGGCGTCACGCAAGCGGGAGGAAGTTCAATGTCTTTACATAGATTATCGACGTTCTATATTGTAAATAATAGGTACCATTATGGGAAGTTATAACAATACATAGATATATGTCATTTTACCACTTAAATACAGTTTTTTTATTGTTTCTGAAGAAGAATAAATATTGATTTAAAATTACTTAAAAAATTAAAGTAATTTTTTTCATGATTCTGAATAGAGTTTCATATTCAATTTTTATAGTGCGGAGTGCGTTTTTATCTATTCTTGCTAGTTTTTCAGGATATTCTGTTATTGCGGTTACATGTATTTAAATATAAAGTTATTTTTTCATTTATAATGTACATCATGTATATGATTTAATTCTTAATTCTTTTCAATGAGTTATTTTACTTAAAATATGTGATGTTATTATTACTATATTTCAAATGACAAAGTATCAAAGGACATGCAATCGAATGGACTAATGTTCGAATGGACAATTGTTCGAATGGACAATATTTCGGATGGATAGTTTTTCGAAAACTATTTAATTTATCCTTTTTTAGTAAAATAATATTTCAAGTATAATAAATATAAAAACTAGGTATGATTCAGTAAAATAGAGGTATGGATATTTATGTTGTATAATAATTATTTGAAGTTATTTAATATGTATACAATGACACTTAAGAATATAATATAAGAGAAGTATTTACATTTGTTTTTCAAAACATTTTATTGAAATAATCTGTAATAAGGGTATTTTAGTAGGTATAGTATTTTTCAAGATCTAAGAAAGTGATTTGGCAAACTGACGCTATAAAAACATTAAAAGACCGTTAGGATTTTCGCACATACCTGGCCGTAACAGGATTGTAATTCATCATCAGATCAGTCTAACATTTTATTGGCTACTTCGTGTTTATAAATATAAAGAATATTCTTCATTTTATCTGTAGTATTACACTAAAATAGTGTGTATTATAAAGCTCAATAGTGTCTTAAAATGTCCGAAGCCCTTTCCATCAGAAGCCGCAAATGTTTGCCCGTTAAGGCAAAAGTGATAGTTAAAAGTGTTTATTTAAAGTTAATGGAGCGAGGCCACGAAAAGTACTTTTCATTGATGGAGACATCAGCTTTAACAAGCATCCCTGAAAGTACAGTTTGGAAAATTGTAAATAATTTGATAGAGCCTAAAAAACACGAAAAGACAAATGTATGTAGAACAAAAAGCTTCTACGTTATTGGCACTTTCACGGAGGCTGTCTGAGGATAGTTGTGACATAAAATGTTCCACTACAACTTTATGGCGTATTTTATGTCGTTTGGGGTTTTTGTTCTAAAAAATAGACAAAAGGCCAGTTATAATGGAATCACAGTGCCTACAACAACTCAGAATGGAATATCTTGAAAAAATAAATACAGCTAGATCGGAAAATCGAACGATAATCTACCTAGATGAGACTTGGTATGACATCCACGACACACCCAGTAAAGGATAGATTGATAAATCCAAAAAATGCCACACCAAAGCTCCATCAAATAACGGTAAAAGAATAACTATTTTACATGCGGGGTCAGAAGAAGGCTAGATACTAGAATGTCTATTTCTAGCAGCCAAGAATATTTCAGATTTCAGCTTGAATTATCATTGTGATACAACTGTTGAAGATTTTGAAGATTGGCTTCAAAACGAATTAATGCCGAATATACCACCGAATAGCTGTATTGTGATGGATAATGTATCCTATCATAGTCGTCAAATGAATAAGGTACCAAGTTCCACCAGTAGAAAAAGGAAAATACAAGCCTTTTTGTGCGAACGTGACATAAATTTCCATGAAAGTTATACAGTTAAACAATTGTTAGAAGTTTTAAAAAGTTACAATTTTTTAAAGGAATATGTTTGTGATAAAATTGCAAAGGAAGCAGGACACGAAATAATTCGGCTTCCACCATATTATTGTATCTTTAATGCGATCGAGTTGATATGGCATAAAATAAGGTCTTATATACGTGCTCACAATAATACACCCACTTTAAACAGTAGTGTGATTGAGTTGATAAAGACAGAAGTCAAAAATGTAACCGTTGAAAACTGGAGAAACTGAATTCAACACGTCAAAAAAATTTGAAAACTCGTATAGATGTACATACATAAATATAAATAGTTTAGAACCTGTAACAAAACTTATTATTGCTTTGCAAGATAGTAGCGATAGCGAAATTGAACTAGATATTAATTCATAACTAAAATTGTAACAATTGTACGCGAGGATACTGTACACTCTTTTAATATATTTGTGTAATTACAATATTGTGTATTATTCATTAAATAAAACATTAAAATTCAACTGTCTTATCACAATAAAATTTTAAACCCAACAATTATACAATCAGGTATAGTGCGGCCCTTCACGATGCCTTGTCATTAAGCAGCCATAAATTAATTACTTTCGAATCTTGTTGAATTTTGAATGGGTATAGGTAGCTAAGTCACTTTCTTAAATCGTGAAAAATCTATACCTATAAAGGCCATACTAAAAAGAGGGGTGTTTTGTTATTTTAATCCCTCGTACCTGAAGAACGGCTTGTGCACTTGGGTTATTCAATCTTTCAATTATAGCTATTAATTAAGGATTAAGTGAAGCCCAGGTATAGATATTTACGGCAGGCGGATATAAAAACCGAAAAGATGATAAAGTATTAATTATTCTATCTTTTTCCCTTTTAGGAGTTGGATTGAGTTGAGAAAGAGAAAATGGCTTAAAAATATTTAGTTCAGCTTAGCTCAGGTTAGAGAAAATGGCTTTCGAATATTTAGTTAGCTAAATAGGCAAAACCAAGGTGCTTTTAAACGGTTACATATATATCGAAAATAAATCAACGAACACAAGAAAGTACTGGAAATGTGAGTACTTTGTCCAGAAGAAATGTAGAGGCTGAGCCATCAGAGAAGGAGAAATCATCGTCAAAGAAAATGCACACAACCATGAAGAGAATGCCTCTGGAGTGGAAGCTTTAAAAACCAAAAATAAAATTAAAGAATCAGCCAAAACAACCAAATGTACGTCACACTACATGGTTTCGTTATTCACCTCAGATGTCGACCACTTTACTGCAGGAGCTTTACCCACCGTCGACAGTCTCAAACGAACAGTACGGAGTGAGAGAACAAAAAAATATGGAGCCAACAATACCAAACAACCTAGAAGATTGGGATATTCCAGAAAAGTAAAAAGTGACGACCAAAGGCGAGCCTTTCCTTTTGTTCGTTTAGGGACCTAGTAAAGACAGAATAATAATTTTTGCCACCAAAGAGCACCGTGACCTGTTGCAAAGGGCAGAGCATGTCTATATGGATGGCACTTTCAGGACAACCTCTAAAATATTTTACCAGGTATAAACCATACATGCATTTTTCAACTCGTCGTGTTTACCGTTAATTTATGTACTGCTTCCAAACAAGACCAAGGAGACCTACATCAGATTACTGGAAGGTGTATAGAGTTTAGTGCCAGAACTTCGTCTAAAATTATTTCTGATAGACTTAGAAATAGTAATGGTTGTCTCCATAAAAACAGTTTTTCCATTTTCTTCTATTCGAGGATGTTTTTTCATTGTCGCCAAGCCCTGTACAGAAGAATACAAAGTTCTCGTTTGATACAAAAATATGACACACAGAGAAATCGTCCAGCAGTTGAAACTTCTGGCAGCTTTAGCCTTTATATCACTGAAACATGTTCAATTGTTTTTTAGTGAGCCGCCGAAACCGTACCTGAAGAAGCAAACGAGGTCGTGGACTAGTTTGAAGAAACACAGATTGGCTCAGTCAGAAGAAATCCCCAGAGACTTCCCATATTTCTTATTGAAATATGGAATTGTTATTTATTAGTTAGTGATGACATCCCAAAAACCAACAATCACATAGAAGGATAGCACATGGCTTTTGAGAGCCAATTATCAGCTTACCATCCAAATATTTGGAAGTTCAATTGAAGCCATCCAGAGAGAACAGGTACTGACAGAAACGAAATTAGCACTTCTCGAAAAACGAAATACGTCGCTCTTGACCTAAGAATAAAGAATGTCTTACAAAAATTTTGTGAAGATGATCCTACAGAGTTTTTAAGTAATTTAAATGTAAATATTTCTTTGAAAATGTCTATATGGTGCTACAGTATTGACAAAATATGTGACATGTGGCTATTTTTAAGTGTAATTGAATACGTATTAAATAACTTCAAATAACACCCACTAACAAAAATATTTGTAAAAACTTTTTAAACCAATACATCTAAGTGTTATGTATTTTTGGGTGCTGAAACCGTATTTAGTATCAGTTTCTTTTGTATCATCCACAGTTCTGTCACAATATGACTTCGATTAAATTTCAAAATAGGGAAAATTTGATACATAAAAAATAAAAACTTAAACCGTACTTTTATTTGATTAGGCTACAGTTTTTACTCACGATAACATATTTCACTTCAATGCGAATATTTTAGGTCCTTATTTTTTGTATTTCCTTTCCCTTTTCGCTGTGAAGTTTCTTGTATAGTTTTTTCTCGGATGTGATGCATTTTGTTGTTCTCTATGAAGTGGCC
Organism: Pachyrhynchus sulphureomaculatus; assembly: GCA_019049505.1. Taxonomy (NCBI): domain Eukaryota; kingdom Metazoa; phylum Arthropoda; class Insecta; order Coleoptera; family Curculionidae; genus Pachyrhynchus; species Pachyrhynchus sulphureomaculatus. The sequence goes on from CM032449.1 coordinate 199,222,959, forward strand.
AACAGTAATCACCCATCATGTTGATATTCTACCATCCCTGGTACCGTTTCTCCATCTCCTTTATGTCCTGATGGAAACGTTTTCCCTGCTTTTCACTCACATTGCCTAAGTTTTTAGGAAAAAAGTCAAGATGGTTGTGCAAGAAGTGGACCTTAAGGCTCATCAGACAACCCAGATTTTTGAACTTGTCTATCATATTAGCTACGATAAGTTCATAGGGTTTTTCATATTGCCCAAAAACTTAGTTATAACTTCTTTAAATGATATCCAAGCCTCCTTTTCCTTTGTAATCATCCTTGCTTCAAAGTTGGAATCGAACATCATTTTACGAATATCAGACCCAACGAAAACCCCTTCTTTCAGTTTGGCTTCTGATAAATGAGGAAATCTTTTACACAAATATTTAAAACATTTACCATCTTTAGGCAAGGCTTTCACAAATTGTTTCATTAAGCCTAACTTGATATGTAGTGGTGGTAGAAGAATCTTTTTTTGGGTCTACTAAAGTTTTATGCAAAATGTTCTTCTCACCAGGTGTTAAAGTTTTTCTTACGGGCCATTGTTTTTTGGACCAATGTTGATCCCTCTGCTGTCCCACTCACATATAAAACATGGAAACTTTGTAAATCCCTTTTGTTGACCAAGCATCATGGAGACAACTCTTAAAAAAAAAAAATTTCTGTAAAATCATGTTAAGATTTTCGTAAGTTTCCTTCATATGGACTGAATGAGCAACAGGCAGTGAAACATAAGTATTTTCCGTTGTGCAACAGAACGCTTTTTAAACTAGTTTTTGATGAGTCTATGAAAAGCCTCCAATCTTCCTACTTGTACTCAATGCCAAATGCGTTCATTAGACTACCAATATCATGGCAGTAAACCAAATCCTCTTCCTGCTTAAAAAACTGAGCCAACTGTTGATGTCTTGTTCTATAATGGTAAATAGGCGTTCCAGATTCCAATAAATGTTTTTCTATCAGTCTAGAACCAAGCAATTCTGCTTTTTCGCTAGTCAAACCTAAATCTCTCACTAATTCATTTAACTCAGCTTGTGTAAACAATTGTGGTTTTAAATTTTCTAGAGAACATTGAAACTCATCATCATCCGGTGCGGACGAAGATTTCTTTTCTTTCTTATACCATTTCCTAAGGTCCTCGACACAAACATAACATACTTTGTGAGGAGCCCAACATTTTTCTTGATTACCGATTTCTACATCAAAATATGCAAAGTATACTTTTTTTTACAAAGTCAGTAATGTTTCTTTGATGTTTTTTAACTACAAACTCATCACATATATAACGAAAAGTGTTGGAAGAGTTTTTACAACCACGATTACCCATACTTTGAGTGTGAATTAAAGCACATGGGTTAAACACTGTAATGCGAGGTTATATTAACTGGAAGAAAACAAACAGCTGTGACATTTATCGGAACTGCCAACCTAATAACATTTAATTTTACTGCCAACCTTATAAAATGCTGATTTTATTGCCAACCTAATAACATTCGAATGATAAAAAATAAACTTTTTACATTTTGAATATTAAAATGTGAAAAATTAGTGGGTGAAACGACTTTTTTATTATTATTTTCTGACTCAGCACACCAAAAAACATAGGAATCACGTAAAATTATTAAAAAAGTTTTTTCATCGTTGTTCTGTTTATTTATTACACAACATAAATATCTATACCTCTGTTTTACTTAATCCTACGTAGTTCTTGCATCTATTATATTTTAAATATTATCTTTCTAAAAGAAGTATAAATTAAATAGTTTTCGAAAAACTGTCCATTCGAAATATTCTCCGTTCGAATAATTGTCCATTCGGACTCATGTTCGATTATATGTCCTTCGAAAATTTGTCTTTCGAAATTGTGTCTTTCGATATTTGGTCCGGGATCCGTTACAACTACCATCTTTTACATTATTTAAAGAGTTCTAAATATGTCGTGGCATATAAACATTTTAAACGGCGGAGACACTAAAGTTGTAAAACATTCTTCATGGTTCAAGTTAAAACAACTTTTTAAGATACTCTTATGACTTCGCTATCGTGAAGTACTTTAAATTAAGATTGTAATAGTAAAATAAAACACTTATATTTTTTACAATAATGATCTGACTACCAAACCATTTTATGGGGCTTCTTGTATTATTTTGTGTATGTCTGAGTATATTTCACTAATTTTAGGAATTATTGTCATATTTAAACCAAATTAGACCTAAAATAAATTCTGATTTTAACTTAAATATATGACGTAGTACTGTAATTATCCTTAAGACACCATTTTCCAATAGCGATTTAATCAGAAACATTTTTACATCATTTAGATAGATTTTAAGAAGAGAAGAATTTTTAAAATTCATAAAGTTTTTTGTGCGATTTTAAGCAAAGCGGAAATAATACAGTCGATTTTTTTTTGGAAAAAAACTTATAACAATCTTCAGTTGATAAGCGGAAGTAGACATTGATGAATGTCCTTTATTAACTAAATAAATTATTCACGAAAATACCGACCTCGATACTTGAATGTATATGATATCATTTTTCTTCTAGTAATTATTATATTTTGTCAGTTGACCTTATTCATCGATCACATAAAATAATGCATTCTTAGAAAGGTTTGGATAAAGGTGTTTTTTTTTTTTTTATTTTATTAAGATTTATTGACAGTGTAGATTTCGTACGATTTTACAAGAATTAAAATATTTTTGAAAAAAAAAGTATTTTGAGAGCACTAATAAAAAAGAAATTTAAAAAAAATATCAAATAATATCAGGTAGTACAATTCATTAAAATTTATGGTACTTTATGATTAGTATTTGTAGTTGTGACTTTTTCAGATTTCTTCCAGGATCAAAAAGTCATTTTCCCTGATATTGTTGTGACGATTACGAAGGAACTCATAATATTGTCAAGTGTGTATTGAACACCTGAAGACTGCAATAATACTTCCATATTATCATCGTTGTGGGTTTAGTGTGAACGAACAAATCTGAAGCTTGCAGGGGAAATTGAGAGAAAATGTACATTTGGATATATCCGTTGCTACCTTTCAATTCCTAAGTAGAACTAAAAGTAGAGTTAAAATAAAAATTTACTTTCTTTTGACAGGCTCTCACCTGTTCAATGATGCCAGAGATTTTTAGGTCTCCTGCCTTCTCTTTGTTTCAGTTTTTTTTTTATTGTTTTCCAACTTCTTCAACTTAGCTGTGGTTTCGCGTTTTCGGTTTTTGTAGTCCTGCACCGCCTTTTTTATCGACCTTTCCTTAGCTGCTTCACGACAAAGTACTTCATGAACAGAAGGTAATCCAGAAGAATCTATAATGTGTCTTTGCCACAGATCTTGGTTCGCTACTGGCTTTCGAGGTGACGTAACCCAAACTAATATATTCGGCTCTTTTTAAGTTTAATTTTTTTAAGTTAACCTTGGACCAAACCTATAGTAAAGTCTGCTGTTTGAATAATTAACTGCAATAATATCTGAAGTCCAAATTGAAAACCTTTGGTTCCTTGTAAAGAGAAAGCTCAGAGGAAAGACTCTGTGGACTTTGACTCAATTGTTCCGCGAAATTCTAAAAATTTGCAGCAAAAAATGTTCTCGAAACATATTTTTTCAAGAATACGGTCACATTGTTACTTAACAGATTGTACAGGGTGAGTCAACGATAGACTAAAGTTCATATTTCTCATTTGTTTCGGGGATGACGAAAAAATGTTAAATGCAATAGTTTTAGGAAATGTTAAGGTGCATAGTTTAAAATTATTTTTGAGTATACAGGCTACTTCAAAAATGTGTGGCTGATATAAAATATGTTTTTTTAAATGGAACATCCTATTTTCTAATTTATTTTTAAATTCTGCGTAAAATATTATAACCTATTTATTAATAACGTTATATACCTTAATCTAGTAGTTTTTATAATATTTTAATTTTTTTAAAAAAATACTAGTTTTCAGTTTTGTAAAAAATTGCCAGTAGTGCCATTGTTTCTGAAGGTGGAATACTCACAATTGGTACGAGCCTTCTATAGGGATGAAAAAAAGATATATGTAAAGAAATTTTAGTTAGATGCTATAGGGTGTTCAAAATAAATTTATACATTTCGACTATTTTAAATTGAAAAATCTCAAATTTTTTAAACGGCACACCATTTTTTCTGATAGATTTTACAAAACTTTCCAACTTTTATTAAGTATGTCATATACCTGTTTCTAATAGTTTTCGATTTATTTTGAATTTTTACCCTTGTTTTTAATACACTTACGCTTTTATGAAAACATAAACAAACAGTTAATAATAATTTTAATATAGTTTAAATTATCTAATGATTAATTATTATGACGTAATAAATGTTCAGAAATATGCCCGTCTACTTGAAAACACATGTTTAGTCGTTTTACTATATTTTCCTTCACTTTCCTTAGCATAAAGGGCGTTATTGTCCTGCACGTATCCCGTATCCTATTTTCCATATCTACTGGTGTTGTAGGGGGATTCACATAACCACGATCTTTAATGTAGCCCCACAAAAAGAAGTCTAAAGGTGTTAAGTCACATGATCGAGGCAGCCACTGAATGAATCCATCCCTACCTATCCATTTTTGTGGGTAACGATCGTTTAAAAATTCCCGAACTTCCTGGTGGTAATGAGCAGGAGCTCCATCTTATTGAATCCAAATTTGTTCCTTTTCAAAGTTATTAACTTCTTCAAGAAGCTGGGGTAATTCGTTTTCCAAAAAATTTAGATATCTAGGCCCGTTAAGCGGTTCGCGGAAAAATTATGGACTAATAATTCGAAAAGTTAATATTCCACGCCGTACATTAAGCGACTAATGGTTTTGGTTTTGAACTTCCCGGAGCCAAAATGGATTAACTGTTGAATAATAATGCATGTTATGGTTGTTAACTGCTCCATTACTGCGAAAAGTAGCTTCATCAGAAAACATTATTTTGGATAAAAATTTGGATCGGCCTCTATTGCTCCATTCATGGTGGTGCAAAAGTTTACTTGTCGTTCAAAATCGCGGTCTTGAATTTCTTGGTTTAGTTCTTTATGAAAGGGATGTATTTTCTCGTGGTGCGATTAGCCGTAGACTGGGATCTGTCAGATAAGTCAGCTAATTGACGGCTGCTGACCTGGGGATTATCTTCGACATGAAGTAAAATCTCCATTTCTTTTTCCTCATTGATAGCATTCTGGTTTACTACTTTCCGCTTCGTATACTCAACGCTACCACTACCATCAAACCGTTCCATTATGCACTGAAAAGATTTTCTAGATGGTATACGTCTATTAGGGTATTTCGCTCTGTAAAGCTTTACTGCCAAAAGACAATTTTTTCCCGCCTCGCCCAGTATATAAACCATACCAATTAATCACTTTTTAGGAAAATCCATAACTATTACCTTTATACGTCAGTTACTACAACAAATTAAACTATTCCTATTTGCTTAATAGACAGGTCAAGATTTGACAATGCCTACATTTTTTTTTGATGTTATAGCAAGTTTATAAAAACGAGGGTAAAATTTGAAAAAATCAAAATAAATCGAAATCTATATGACATACTTAAAAAATCTATCAGAAAAAATAATAATATACAGAGTGTGCCATTTAAAAAAATTTGAGATTTTTCAATTTAAAATAGTCGAAATGCATAAATTTATTTTGAACACCCTGTAGCATCTAACTGAAATTTTTTTATGTATATCTTTTTTCATCTCTATAGAACGCTCGTACCAATTATGAGTATTCCACCATCAGAAACAATGGCGCTACTGGCAATTTTTTACAAAATTAAAACCCAGTATTTTTTTAAAAAAGTCGAAATATTAGATAAACTACTAGGTTTAGGAATATAACACTATTAATAGAAAAAAGTTATAAAATTTTACGTAGAATTTAAAAATAAATTAGAAAAAAATACATATGTTATTTCGGCCACAGTTTTTTGAAGTACCCTGTATACTCAAAAATAATTTTAAACTGTGCACCTTAACATTCCCTAAAACTATTCTATTTAACATTTTTTTCGTGATTTCCGAAACAAATGAGATAATGAACTTTACTCTATCGTTGACTCACCCTGTATATGTTTGAACGAACTTTATATTGTTAATAATTTTAGTTTTTGAGTAATAATCTTTTTGACTTGTTTATAAAATTTTTGCTATATAAATTTATTTTATTGAACAAATAAAATATTTTTTGTTGTTAGTAAATATTACCCAAATAATATTACTTTCCCATTAACTAAAAATTAACGAATAATAATCGGAAAGAAGTCAATCGACATCAAGATTGATTTAAAACACATATGATCTATATGGTCACTATTTAGAAGTTAAGGATCTAATAATTTACTAAATTCTCACAAGGTTATTATCCTCTTAACGAAAAATCAACATATATCTCCCCATCTAGAGCTGTATGTTAGTAATCACTACTACACAAATTTTTCATTAAGGGAGTCATCCATCACTTGATTGGTTTATATAGGTTGACGTGTAACGTCCGTGTCGTCTTACTTCACATTTAACAATGTCTCGAAGTAATTGGATGTTAAACAAATTTTGCTTTTACCGTAAACATACGCTTTTAGGGAGTAATTAAATAAGGGGTATGAGAAGCACTTTGGTTTGTGGTAAAGAAGAAGGAAAAAGAAAATATGTTAAGGTAATAATATTGAAATATAGGGTAAATTTAATTGCGATAATGAAAATGTGTATAATAAAAATAAAAACTATATTTTTGTACATTTTATCAGTAAAATAATCAAAAACTATAATTTGTCATAAACATATATCCAAAAAATAGTATTGACCTGAAATTTCTTATAATTTTAGGATGTCATGTGGTTAGACAAGGTAATAAAAATAAAGTGTGTATTAAAACAGTCATTCTTTTATTGTGTTACCATGACGACGAAGTGTTTGTCAACATTACTTACTTATTATATCGTCTTTGATAAATAGAAAGAAGTGGAGGAAATCTCACCAATATATATATATATATATATATATATATATATATATATATATATATATATATGTATAAATCAGAAGCGGGATTATGAGATGTCGGTCCGTATGAGGATATGAAACTCAATTATTTCTTCAATTCAATATTTCGTCAATTTATTGTTGAGATCATCAGGAGTTAACTGCAAAATAAATCTTTACTATTTACGTGTACACAATTCTACAATAACTTATTGATATATATATATATATATATATATATATATATATATATATATATATATATATATATATCTATATATATATAATATACTATATATATATACATATATATATATATATATATATATATATATATATATATATATATATATATATATATATATATATATATATATATATATATATATATATATATATATATACATATATATATATATATATATATATATATATATATATATATATATATATATATATATATATATATATATATATATATATATATATATATATATATATATATATATATATATATATATATATATATATATATATATATATATATATATATATATATATATATATATATATATATATATATATATATATATATATATATATATATATATATATATATATATATATATATATAGTCTTTGAAAATTAAGTCATTATAATACACATACAACATTCAAAAACAAAACGCTTCAAGCGTTTTATAAGATATAGAAAAATCATACCATCAACAAAAATCTAACCTAAAAATCATTACTAAATTATCAAATATGTACAAAAATAAGGATTAATCCATTATAGACTGAACAAAACATATATAGTAAATCCCAAGATATAAGATCCTACTTTTTTGCCTTTTCAGTGGGGCAATAAACGACCCTATTAAGGTTTTGTGCATAGTTGCCAGGTATTACGATAAACGTATTTTTATTTTACCTGCTTTGTATACCGCCCTCACTTGCTCCTGCAATCATACTGGATCTATTTTTATCTATATATTTACTACCTGGCAATCCGTTTTGGAGCCTTTTAAGTATTTAATTATTGTAGACCTAATGACCACAGGTCCCCATTAAGATTCGAAAGGTACTTTTTATTATTTTATTTTTAGTTTTACTTACAACTTACAACGTAACGGTTCTACTTTAATTATGTGGCGCCCGTGGGAAAATTGCAATAGTGGCTATAGCAAGAGACAACATTTATCACTTGACGCTAAATAAATAGTGAAAAATGTTTACGTAAAAAGAAATTTGAATAAACAAAGTGCTTTGCAAGATACCAGTGAACTAACAAAAATCCTAATTTCTACGATTAAGGGTATTGTAGGAAAACCATCACTCAGGAACAGGAAAAAACAAAAAGATTTTCAAATACATCATGTAGACGATTGTGAAAAAGACGTCATCAGAAGAAAAATATATTCTATGTATGAAGAGCAGTTGGTGCCGACACTAGACCAAATAAAATTAAGACTGGTGCAGGACGGGACTAATATACATTGTGGCCGATGAACTCTTCACAGAATTCTCTTAAGAATGGGATTCACGTTCCGAAAAATCAACAAAAGACAAGTAGTGATGGAGTCACAAAGATTACGAATTTTGCGACATACTTATTTACAAGAAATTAAAAAGTATCAATCAGAGAATTGGCCAATAATTTACCTTGCAGAAACATGGTTCGATACCCATGACACTGTGCAAAAAGGGTGGCTTGACAGCAGTACAAAATACGAACGCACCCTCAAATAAAGGTAAACGAATAACCATTTTGCATGCTGGATCTGAAAGGGGCTGGGTTTCAAATTTTCTGTTATTATCTGCAAAAATCATAAAAGATTCTAGTTTGTACTATCACAAAGACACGACTGCAGAACTTTTTGAAAATTGGTTTCAAAATTCCCTTTTGTCAAATGTTCCCGACCAGAGTGTTATAGTTATGGATAATGCAAGTTACCATAGTCGCCTACTAAATAAGGTTTCTAATGCACACCAAATCGGAAATACAAGAATATATGTTAGAAAATGACATTTATTTTGACTTTAGTTATAAAAAATGTGATCTTTTGGAAGTTTTAAAAGACTATAAATTAAAAAGAAATATGATTGTGATACTATGGCTGAGAAAATGGGACACACTGTTTTGCGGCTTCCTCCGTATTATTGTGTGTTTAAAGCAATTGAACATATTTGGCATTAAGTTAAATCAAAAATAAGGGCACAAAATGTCTCTCCTACTTTAAGCGTGTCAGTGGTTGAATTTGTAAAAAAAAAAGTTATAAATGATATACCTTGTGAAAGCTGGAAGAATTCCATTCAGCACGTTGTTAATGTTGAAGATTCATATATTTATGTAAATAATATAAAAACCAATGATAATTACCTCAGCTGATGACAGTGATAGGGAAACCGAATTAGGCTTAGGTTAAAATATAATATGTCTCCTCTTGTAAACCCCATTCATGCAAACTGTATATTTGTACTTCTTATCCATTTGTTTTTACATGCATCTATGTATAAATAAACATCTCCAAAAACACTTATAATTTTATTTATTTGCATTAATGAATAAAATTCTTAAGTCCATCTCGCAACCTATCATAAACAAAAGGTCAGAATTTTTATATTGCCCACTTAAAACGGCAAAAAATCAGGATCTTATATTTTGGGACAGGTTATACACTGTACTGCAACTCACGAAACAACTAAAGATGTTTACCGTGTAAAATTTTATCTAGTTAGTATATTTGTTTTTTTTTGATTCTGTTAACAATATAACAACTTACCCCATTGGTCCTTGCTAGTGTGTTCAAATACTAATTATATCTGTTCACTTATTGTTTTAAAATGTTACAATAGAGAGTAAGTTGTTATATTAATAACAATAGAATAAAAAAAACAAAATTATAAAAAAAATTACACGGTAAACATCTTTAGCTGGTTCGTGAGTGGCAGTACAGTGTATATGTTTTGTTAAGTTTATAATGGATTAACTCCTATTTTCGTACGTATTTGATAATTTAGTAATGATTTTTATATTAGATTTTTGTTGATGGTACGATTTTTCTATATTTTGTGAAACGCTACACTGGTGAGCAAAAAAAAAAAACGACTTAAATGACTTTTCTTCATTTAATACCGATCCATACATTCAATTTTCTAACAGTATTATTTCTGGTATCATTAGAATGCTGATTTTCTACTCTTCCCAGTAATACCAAAAACATTTGGATTTCCAAAAGGTTTTCCTGATTAAAACGGTTTTACTCAATAGAACCATTTTTCCTCGCTTCGCAACGTACTCGTTGCGCGCTATTTATACGTATAAAAACACATGCAACTGCATTTTCATTCCTTTATCTGAACTTGAACCGTCAACATCTCTGCTATACCTGCTCACTAATACGTCATCGGAAAACGAATATAACCCCGGAAGAAACGGCACAAGTTATTGCCATATTACAAGAAAGGCATAGTCAACGTGTAGTCGCTACGCAACTGCACCTGAGCCAGTCATCTGTCTCCAGAGCCTACAGACGTTACCAAGAGACTGGCGCCTTTACACGGAGACCAGGATCAGGAAGAGGAGGTGCACCTCGGAGCGTGACGACCGCTTCATTGTCAACACAATTCTGAGAAATCGTTACTTGACGGGCGTTGAGGTCCAGCAGGAGCTCCGACAAGTTCGTGGTCGGGCTGTCAGTCATTGGACAGCCGAAAGAAGACTTAAAGAAGCTGACCTAACTCCGAAGAGACCAGCTAATGGACCTAAATTGACAGAAATCCATCGACAAGCGCGACTGAGATTGGTCCGAGAACATGGCGACTGGACTTTAGAGCAATGGCGCTCCGTTTTATTCTTCGACGAGTCCCGAATATCCCTACATAGCAATGATGGAAGAAAACGTGTCTATAGGAGGTCTGTGGAGCGATATGCGCAGTGTTGCATTTATAAAACGATCGCCTATGGAGGAGGTTCTGTCATGGTGTGGGAAGGCATCTCACTGGATTCTAAAATCAATTTGGTTTTCGTGACTGATGAGTCTCGTAGCGGTGAATTAACTGCTCATCGGTACATCGACGAGATCCTGCAGGAACAAGTCGTTCCTTACGCTGTGTTTGTTGGTGATGGTTTTATGCTAATGCACGACAATGCGAGGCCACATGCTGCTGCATCGGTGCGGAAGTGGAAATACCCACATTAGACTAGCCTGCCCGGAGCCCGTGTCCTCAATCCAATCGAGTACATGTGACATGAGCTCAAAAGATAGATTCGAGCCAGAAATCTAGCTTCTGTATAGTTGTGGGACTTAAAGGTTGTGATGGCGGAGGTGTGGGGAAGAATCCCACAGTCAGTGGTGAAAAAGCTCAGCCGCTCCATGAAAAACCGGTTGGAAGCGGTAATGAGGCTAGGGGGGTAATACAAATATTAATTTTGGTTTTTATCGATAAATTTAATTTTATTAAATTTAAAATTTGTGTAATTGTTCCTTTCTCTTACCCCTATTTTCATTCCTTGTTCCCCTTGTTTCCCCTTTCAATCATTTTAATCAGTAAAAAGCATGAGGTACTGTGAAATTTGATATCATTAGAAAGAGAATAAAATGGGCTAAATTCTAGGATCCGTGTTAAATGAAGCCAACTGAGTCGTTTTTTTTTACTCATCAGTATATATATATATATATATATATATATAATATATATATATATATATATATATATATATATATATATATATATATACCGAGTGACACAGCCAACGTGTAACACCCTGTAATTTTTTTATTTTGAAAGTTACATATTTGCATTTTTAGACACCAGAATGGGACATTATTAGGCTTTTTTATCACTTAAGAAATATTTTTAACTACTTTCGGTTTAACCGAAAGTGACTGCAACTTTCTTATTTTTAATGGAACTCTGTATATTTTTTTTTATCAATTTCAGTTCGCTTTAAAATTCTCTTTCTAACGATGTATCACAAGTTGATATTTGTTTGACAGGTAACAGGCAAAAACTGATTTAAACTCTTAGATTTAGGCGGCCATGGCGGATATACTAGCCATTGTTTTTGTTCGTTTTATTTCACTTTGGAAAGAATTTAAGACTATCCATTTATCGTGCCATTTTCGCCAGTCTATGTGGCTCCTACAAAATTTTATGCTTTACATTCAGTTACAGAATTTTCACTTTAAATAATGATCAATACCATCGAAAATAAGATAGGAACACATATTTTTTATTTAACTTAGTTACACATTACAGGCTTTTTGCCAACATATCTAACAGAATTATCTAGTGATAGTTAGATTTAATATTATTTTCGGAAAATAAGAAACCTATTTATTAAATAAATATTTAAATGCAAATAATAAAACCAAAACATTTAATAATAAGAAAAACACAACAAAACCGATAATTGTAATTAATTAATATTAGAAAGAAGTAATATTTTAACTAAGTAACACAATAAATATAAATAGGTAAAACTATTTTATACTAGATATAAATTTGCTAGGTATTTATTCCAAATGTTCAAAATGCTGTCCGTTGCTCAACAACAGTGCCTCGAATCGCTTCGTCCAACTTTTGGTAATGAATCTGGTACATAAAAAAAATAAAGGTCATCAGTTTTCAGTAAAGATTGGAAACAAACTTTGCTGAAAACTCATTTGGGGTGTGTTTTGTGAAGTCACTGATGATTTTATACAATTTTTTTTATTTTAAAAGCAATCAACGTACGGAACACTTATTGCGCAAGTTTAACTTGCCCTTGACCGGTTATTTTAAATAAAAATGTTTTATCACTGCATTCGTTCCTCGTTTAATATCCACATAAGAAGTTTTATCTCTTAACTAGTATATTGTTCTGAGACGAAACGGCCGATACATTCGGACAGCAGTGTATTTTTGATATAAACGAAGATTTAAAAGAAAATCAGGGAAAAAAAGGGCCTGACAAAATCTACATTTTAATAAAAAATGAAGATTTAGGGAAAAGTTCCCTATGCTTCAAAACATTATCTAACATCGCTTGACAATAAGTATTTTTCTCACGTTTTTTCAGGCATATATAAATATGCTGAACTAAAAATACGTCGGCTTTATTATGCGAGGGCTTTGTTTTATTTAGATAATACCAGGTACTTTTCAGTGAGTCTTTTATTTTAAATGAGAGTGTTTTCCATTGTCGGAGATAAAAAGGTATTTTTTATTACCTTTAAATCAAATATTCAAAAGTTTCATAAGCTTTGTTACGTTATCGCTGAAATGATATTGAAATTTAGAAAGAGAGTTGATAACAACCATGGAAAATATATTGGGATAACTGGAAGTTATGAACATATGGATAGTAGCTTATGCAGTTATATTATAGTATTTTTCATGATCTAAGAAAGTGACTTAGCTACCTATACCCATTCAAAATTCAACAAGATTCGAAAGTGATTAATTTATTTCTGTTTAATGACAAGGCATCGTGCAGGGCCTCACTATACCTGATTGTATAACTGTTGGGTTTAAAATTTTATTGTGACAAGAATTTTAATATGTCATTTACTGAATAATACACAATATAGTAATTACACAAATATATTAAAACAGTGTACAGTGTCCCCGCGTACATGTTACAGTTTTAGTTATTAATTAATATCTAGTTCAATTTCGCTATCGCTACTATCTTGCAAATCAATAATAAGATTTTTTAGAGATTTTAAACTATTGATATTTATGTACATACATCTATATGAATTTTCAATTTTTTTGACGTGTTGAATACAGTTTCTCTAGTTTTCAACGGTTACATTTTTGACTTCTGTCTTTATCGACTCAATCACACTACTGTTTAAAGTGAGTGTATTATTTTGAGAACGTATATTAGATTTTATTTTATGCCATATCAACTCGATCGCATTAAAGATACAATAATATAGTGGAAGCCGAATTATTTCGTATTCTGCTTCCTTTGCAATTTTATCACAAACATATTCCTTTGAAAAATTGTAACTTTTTAAAACTTCTAACAATTGTTTAACTGTATAACTTTTGTAGAAATATATGTCACGTTCGCACAAAAAGGCTTGTATTACCCTTTTTCTACTGGTGGAACTTGGCACCTTATTCATTTGGCGACTATGATAGGATGCATTATCCATCATAATACAGTTATTCGGTGGTATATTCGGTATTAATTGGTTTTGAAGCCAATCTTCAAAAACTTCAGCGGTTGTATCACAATGATAATCCAAACTGGAATGTGAAATATTCTTGGCTGCTAGAAATAGACATTGTGGTATCCAGCCTTCTTCTGACCCCGCATGTAAAATAGTTATTATTTTACCTTTATTTGATGGAGCTTTGGTGTTACATTTTTTGGATTTATCAATCCATCCTTTACTGGGTGTGTCGTGGGTGTCATACCAAGTCTCATCTACGTAGATTATCATTCGATTTTCCGATCTAGCTGTATTTATTTTTTCAAGATATTCCATTCTGAGTTGTAAGCGCCGTGATTCATTATAACTTGCCTTTTGTCTATTTTTTTGAACAAAAACCCCAAACGGAGTAGAATACGCCATACAGTTGTAGTGGAACATTTTACGTCACAACTATCCTCGGATAGCCTCCGTGAAAATGACAATAACGTAGGAACTTTTTGTTCGGCATACATTTCATAAATTTTGCGACGGATTAAGTCTTCTTGACAGAAATCAATACATTTCGACACGCCTTTGTCTTTTCGTGTTTTTTTAGGAGCTATCGAATTGTTTACAATTTTTCAAACTGTACTTTCAGGGATGCTTGTTAAAGCTGATGTCTCCATCAATGAAAAGTACTTTTCGTGGCCTCGCTTCACTAACTTTAAATAAACACTTTTAACTATTACTTTTGCCTCAACGGGCAAACATTTGCGGTTTCTGATGGAAAGGGCTTCGGACATTTTAAGACACTATTGAACTTTATAATATACGCTATTTCAGTATAATACTGCAGATAAAATGGAGAATATTCTTTATATTTATAAACACGAAGTAACCAATAAAATGTTAGATTGAAAGAGAGGTATATATGTATATATATATATATATATATATATATATATATATATATATATATATATATATATATATTATATATATATATACAATCGACACTGTTTATAGTGAAACTCTATATAGTGAAAAACTCTTTATAGTGCAATTTTTTCAAGACCTAGAATATTTTAATGAAATTTCATGTAAAAAGCCCTGCATATAGTGAATCTGTAAAATAGTAACGCTCTATATAATAAAATTTTTACCGGAATTTTATGTATAAATTTTTATGCATTTATTGAGATCTTGGCCATTTCGAGTTTCCCATTTTTATCTAACATTAGCACGAATTCCATTTTTATGACGCATTCTTTTGAAAAGGTTCTTAACGCGTTTATAACGCCTAATGGTTGGCAATAAATCAGGTAGATTTCTGCGAGAAACCCGGGGAATAACCCATTTTATAGAAACTCCGGGAAAAAACCATTTTATAGTCGAGCCCTAGTAATTCCCAAATTCAGGTTCAGTTTCTTTTTGTTTAAGAATCAAGTAAGATGTCTAAGCGAGTGTGTTTAAGTTTAGCTGAGAAAATTAAAGTTTTGGAGGAAGTTGATAAAGGCTGCAAAAAAATTTGGTGTTTCTCCAAGTTGCGTCTCTCTGATAATAAAAAGTCGCGACAGTATCGTCAAGAAACCTAGTGTTCCAAGCAGTCGAAAACGAGTACGGGTGAGTACTTACGAGGATGTAAATGAAGCAGTTTTACGATGGTTTCAAGTGGCCCGTGTGCATCAAAACCTACCAATATCGGGAAATTTAATAAAGCAAAAGGCTCTACAATTTGCTAAAAAATTTAACTGCGTTAATTTTTAAGCTAGTGAAGGGTGGTTGAGTGCCTGGAAGACTCGCAATTCAATTGTTTTCAAGACGGTGTCTGGCGAGAGTGCAAGCGTTAGTCAGGAGGACTGTGATATTTGGACTGAAACTGCTTTAAAAAGTGTATTGAAATAGTACGAGCCAAAAAACGTTTTCAATTGTGATGAAACCGGTTTGTTTTTTAAATGTTTGCCAAATAAAACTTTTGCTGTTAAAAGTGATAAATGTTTTGGTGTTAAAACAAGTAAAGAAAGGGTGACACTTATGGTTGGAGCAAACATGGATGGCTCAGAAAAACTGAAATTACTGCTCATAGGTAAAAGCAAAAAAATCCCCGTTGTTTAAAAGGAGTTAAATCTCTGGAGTTAGATTACGCCAATAATAAAAAGGCATGGATGACTTCTGAGACTTTCGAAAGATGGATCAAAGAACTGGACACGAAAATGAAAAGCCAAAAGCGAAAGATTGTAATGTTTATAGACAATTGTCCTGCACATCTAGTTACTGTAAGTAAAAAATTAAGGAATATTGAATTGATCTTTTTTCCACCAAACATGAGCTCCAAATTGCAACCTATGGACCAGGGTATTATAAAAAACATAAAACATCATTACCGAAACAGAATTGTTCACAAAATTGTTAATGCGATTGATAACAACCTTCCAGTCCAAAAATTGATTACCCTTAAAGAGTGTATAACCGAAGTCGCTAAAGTATGGAGTGAAAATGTTTCTCAGAAAACTATCAAAAACTGCTTTTCTATCTAAAGCAGGTTTTACTGAAAAAATTGACGAATGGGAAGAAGAAGACGAAATGGATCTCGCTACCTTAAAAAGGCAATGGGGTATTCTACAAAAAACTGCTACCGTGGACGCAGATTTTTTACTTGGAGATTTCTTAGAAATCGACAATGATGTTGGCACGACAGATCTCCCAACTGACCAAGACATAATTGACGATATAAAAAGTATAGAAGATCATAAAGAAGAAACTGAAACCGGGGAATGTCCTGCTAAGTTTAGTGAAAATGAAATAAGAAATGGATTTGACATTGTGCGAACTACTCTCAGGGGCCAGGAAAGTGTACCTGATCAGATCTTTATGTATTTGAATAAATGCGAGAATTTTGTTGAGCAACAATTATTTTTCAAAAGTAATGTTCAAAAGAAAATAACTGATTATTTTTTCTAGTACGTATGTACGTAGTATGTACATATGTATTAACAGATTTTGTATTATTCTTTTTATTTCGTATGTAGTACATACATTCATAAACTCCGTACGTTATATCGTTACACGTGCGTCATACTTTTCAGGCAATATCCCAGACGACTATTATATTTTTTGTCTCTTTTTACCAATACCTACGATTTATTGGTGAAAAGAGATAAATAATATAATAGTCGTCTGTTATATGGCCTGAAAACTTTGACGCACGGGTAAAGATATAACGTACGGACTTTATGTATGTATTTAGCCCTGTACATGCTATGTACTATTTAAACTTTCAAATGTTTAATAAAATCTTTTCTAATAATTCAATTTTGCAATTTTTTTTGTTGCTTGTACCTTATAAAATACAAGTAAATGATTACCAATATACAATACATACATAGCAATATATATGGATTTTTTCTTTATGTAGTGAAAAACTTTCTATAGTGAAATTTCGGTCAACATTTTGGTCTTTCACTATATAGAGTGTCGACTGTATATATATATATATATATATATATATATATATATATATATATATATATATATATATATATATATATATATATATATATATATATCTATAATATATATAAAATGCAACGTCTCTCTTACTGTCTGTCTGTCTGTCTGTCTGTCTGTCTGTCTGTCCGTTAGTGCGCTTATCACTGGAGAACCACTTATCCGATTTACGTACTTTTTTTTTTAAAAGATACATATGTTCTCTGGGCAGGTTATAGGCTATATTTTATTACGATAGGTAGCATAAGAAATGAGTAGTGACGTAAAATAGTGAATGATGTCGGAAAAAAGTTTGCCGCTAGCGCGTTGCCTTGCAATACACCGCCTAAACCATTAAATATGGAACAATATTATGTAGCAGAGAATATCTATAATCTATAATCTATAATATATAAAATGCAATGTCTCTCTGTCTGTCCATTAATGCGTTTATCACGCGAAAACCACTTATCCGATTTATGTGTCTTTTTTTTCAAATTCATACATATATTCTTTGGCCAGGTTACATAATAATAATAATCTATATCTATAATATATATAAAATGCAACGTCTCTCTGTCTATCTGTCTGTCCATGAGTGCGCTTATCCCTCGAGATCCACTTATCCGATATACGTGATTTTTTAACTTCATACATATGTTTTCTGACATCTTTTTATTACATCTATAATATATATAAAATGTAACGTATATCTGTCTGTTTGTCCGTTTGTGCGCTTATCACTGGAGAACCACTTATCCGATTTATGTGCTTTTTTTTAAATATGCTAAACCATTAAATATAGAACAATATCATGTAGCAAAGAATATCTATAATATATATAAAATGCAACGTCTCTCTGTCTGTCTGTCTGTCCGTTAGTGCGCTTATTACTGGAGAACCACTTATCCGATTTACGTGCTTTTTTGTTAAACATACATATGTTCTCTGGCCAGGTTATAGGATATATTTTATTACGTTAGGTGACATAAGGAATAAGCAGTGACGATAATAGTAATCAAGTCGGAGAAAAGTTGGCCGCTAGCGCGTTCTCTTGCAATACACTGCCTAAAGCATTAAATATGGAACAATATCATGTAGCAAAGAATATAATATATATAAAATGCAACGTCTCTCGGTCTGTGTGTCTGTCCGTTAGTGCTCTTATCACTCGAGAACCCCTTATCCGATTTACGTGTTTTTTTTAATTCATACATTTGTTCTCTAGCCAGGTTATCTATAATCTTCTATCTAGAATATATATAAAATGCAACGTCTTTCTGTCTGTCTGTCTGTCTGTCCGTTAGTGCGCTTATCACTTGAGAACCACTTATCCGATTTACGTGTTTTTATAAATTTAAAATATGTTCTATATAATTCGATATAAGCCTAGATAATGGGAGATAAGGAGAGATAATGGGAGATAAATCGAGATGAGGCTCAATAATGGGAGATAAATATAAATAATGGGAGATAAGCAAAGATAAGTCTAGATAATGGGAGTTATGGTGATATAGTGGGAGATAAGGAGAAATAATGGGAGATAAGGAGAAATATTGAGAGATAAGTCGAGATAAGCCTAGATAATGGGAGATAAGGTGAGATAATGGGAGATAAGCAGAAATAATGGGAGATAAGGAGAAATAATGGGAGATACGGAGAAATAATGGGAGATGAGCAGAGTTAAGCCTAGATAATCGAAATTATGTGGAGATAATGGGAGATAAGGAGAAATATTGAGAGATGAGGGGAAATAATGGGATATATTTTATTACGCTGGGTAAATTAAGGAATAAGCAGTGACGATAGTGGTGAATCAAGTCCACGCGAGCGGAGCCGCGGGCCCGGTTAGTATATATATATATATATATATATATATATATATATATATATATATATATCAATTACTACCCTGTTACGGCCAGGTACGTGCGAAAATGCTAACGGTCGTTTAATGTTTTTATTGCATTAATTTGCCAAATCACCTTCTTAGATCTGGAAGAATACTGTACCATTGCAGTCCTAAATAACCAGTTAAATGCAAGTTGGACTTGCACAATTAGTGTTCCGTACATTGATTGCCTACGCAACAAAAATTTTTGTTACGGAGGTATAAAATGATCAATGACTTCATAATACTTTCACAAAACCCACCCCAAAAATTTTCAATAAAGTTTTTTTCCGACTTTCAAATTTTTATTTTTTTTTATATACCAGATAAATTATTAAAGGTAATGCAGTTGTAATAGTTTTTGTTTAATCTACATCCTGTGGAGAATATTCTAGAATTTTTCCAAAATTTTTTGATTAGCGCTTTTCGAGATAAGGGAAGACGGTCATTTTTCGCAATTTTTTTAAAAATAATACGAAGAAAAGTGTGCGCAAGTATTGCATTATATATATTTTTGAACTCGTGTTTTTACAAGCTTTCATATGACACCCCACTCTATGATCTGGTAAAAAATTCACTTCCGATATCACTTATTTTAAATTTAAGTTGTATAATTAATAATAAGCAAAAAATACGTTTATCATGAACAGTTTTTTTAGAGCAAAATTACAAAAAAAAGGAAAGTTTTTAATGATTTTCTAATATCAAGTATGCTTTTAACTGTAACTAAAAAAAATGGTCCGACTTTTTTTGGCCATTTCGAGCTGCTTTGAATTTGTTTTTTTTTTAAAGCAATCAACGTACGGAACACTAATTGCGCAAGTCCGCCTTGCACTTGGCCTGTTTTTAAGAGCTAAGACGACCATATTGAAAGGTCTTGTTGTCTGAAATCTGTGGATAAATCTCTTTAAGTCGTTTTCGTTTTAAGCTATTACTGCATCGTCTTCTTAACAGAGTATTTTTTATTTCGTTACTAACAATTCAGTATCCTTTTCTCTTATTTAAGTTCTTGATTACCCATTATGCGATTGAATAGTAATTCAGGTTCCTATATCTTAGTTTAGCCAGTTGCCCCTCTGTCCTAGCTTCTATTCGGCTACTGTTGCAGATGTTCTCCCACGTCTTGATCCTTGGGAATTGTTCTATTGAACATAATGTGAATTACGTGTCTAAGTTTTACTCTGGCGAGTGTTATTTTTAGGTCGATAAAACATAATAAAGCTGGTGTGTTGTATACAAGGGAGGATTGGAAAGTCTTGTAAAAAACAAAATAAATAACATTTTTTTGCTAAAATAAAAATTTATTTCTCAACATAATCGCCACTGAGCTTAATAAATTTGGTTCATCGAGATTCTAGTTTTTTTATTCCTTCAGAAAAAAAAAATGTTTCGAAGTATGCTGTAAACTTGTTTACAGCACAGATAACTCCTGCATTCCACAAAAACTTCTTCGCCTCAAGCAATTTTTTGAGGTTAGGAAACAAAAAATTTACTTAGGCACAAATCGGGGGTATAGGGTAAGTGAGGAACTATTTTTTTTTTTTTTTTTTTTTTTTTTTTATGGGTCTAGCACTCGTGCTACAGGGAAGTCCCTAAAGCGGTACAGGAGCGACACGTGTGCGAAGAAAGCGATTCACGTTGTTCTTAAATCGCTGTAAGTTGTACTCGGTGGGAAACACAGTCCTGGGCAAATTATTCCAAAGGGATGATGTTCTCCATATAAATGACTGCTTGAAAAGCGTTGTACGAGGAGTAACAAGCTGA
Organism: Pachyrhynchus sulphureomaculatus; assembly: GCA_019049505.1. Classification (NCBI taxonomy): domain Eukaryota; kingdom Metazoa; phylum Arthropoda; class Insecta; order Coleoptera; family Curculionidae; genus Pachyrhynchus; species Pachyrhynchus sulphureomaculatus. The sequence continues at coordinate 199,244,249 of CM032449.1, forward strand.
ACCTTATACGGATGTGAAGTATTAGCGCGACGTGTACTTCTAACATGCACCGCTCTGGGAGGAATTAAGCGGGCCACATCCTTCGAACACTTTCCATGAAAATACTTGTAGAATAGGCTCAAGTCGCCAACCGTTCTTCGATGTTCCAGCGAATCAAGGCCACCTGTCAGTTCCGGGTCTCCAATCAGACGAACAGCTCTTCTCTGAACAGAATCCAACAAATGCAGTGTATGTTTGGGAGCGGAGCCCCAAACATGGGAGCAGTATTCCATAGTTGGTCGAATTTGAGCTTTGTAAAGAATTAACAGTTGTTGTGAAGTGTAAAGCTTTCTGGTTCGAAATAATATTCCCAACTTCTGAGAAGCTCTCCTTGCTATGCCTGCAACATGTTCATGCCAGGACATATTTGCTTCCAAATTTACGCCCAACAATTTGAGTGACGATGTTAGGGGAATGGAGTGCCCCGACATAACTATGTCGGGTTCAGCAACGTTAACTTTTTTAGAAAAAACTGCTGCCTGGGTTTTTGTAGCGTTAAATTCCACTTGGTTACTGTCACCCCAAGATAGAATTTCTTCCAGGTCTTTGTTAAGTTGAATGACTTCCTGCTGTCTGCGGATATTCGTCTGAGAAGCCGATGTCCGAGCGTTCAAAGTGAATGAAGAGATAAGTGTACTGTCATCTGCAAAGCTGTAGATTGAATTCTCGGTCTTTTCCAGCAGATCGCTAATATAAATGAGAAAGAGAGTAGGAGACAGTATGGAGCCTTGGGGTACACCGGCGTTGATAGTGAAGGAAACATGAGAGCCACAAACAGAACTTTTCAGAGATACCATAAGAACGTAGCTTAGCCAAACAGCCCATCGTGCCAAACACGGTCGAATGCCTTGGATATGTCAAGAGCAACCGCTCTAGATTCTCCAAAGTGTTCAATTGCGTTGTTCCAAACATGTGTTACATAAGTCAAGAGATCTCCTGTTGATCTATTTTTGCTGATATGTGTCTTGGTGCAGGAGTACCTTTTGGTGACCTAATCTTTGGGCGCTTCTGCTTCAATTTACGATTCAGTACTGTTACGTAATAAAAGTCAGTCACTCTTTTACGCTTTCTCAAATAGTTAATCATGTACGTGAGTGTGTGATACCTAAAAAATCGTGTCCATTCCATTTTCCTGCCGATTTTCGCTGTCGTTTTATCTCCGGGGTGTAATGACGGATCCACGTTTCGTCTACGGTCATAAAATGACGCCAGATTCGGATAACCCCAACTTTTCTTCGGTCTAGAGTTAACAAACGCGGCACCCAGCGTGCCCTCAGCTTCTTCATTTTTACAATTTCAAGCCGGATATTATGTATCCGTTCATATGAGAGGCCTACCATACTGTATGGTACTTGGCTTTATCCATTTCTACCAAATGTGTCACATCAATCACTTACGATTGCTACAAAGAAATAACTGCGCATTGCATCTGTTTGAAACTTTTAACGCAATCCTTACTGCTTAACAAAACTTTACGCCTTTTCGTAGATATTTCTCAGAGTTATCAATCAGTTATCATATAGTCTTGCTATTCTTAGTCCGGGAGATTTGAATGTTCTTATTCAAATGTATTTAAGTTCTCCAGCATAACTTAAGGAGGTTGAGGCGTTAAACGTAAAATATGAAAACTATTTTGTATAGATTTATTTCGATGGATTAATTAGTTTAGCGAAGAAATAGGTAGCACTACATAGAAATACGAAATGAAGTAAATGCAAAAATTAGGAAAATAAAGCAGGAATATTGGACAAATTTCACAAAAGGAATGGAAAAAGATTTATACACAGGACAAAAAAAGGTATGGAAAATGTTACGAAGAAGAAAAGCCAATATTAATGAATACTTGACAATCACAAATATTGAAACAAACGATTGGCCACAACACTTTAAACAACAGCTATATGAAAACCAGTCCTAATAGAAAACTACAGAATATAAAGAGAAGAAGTATCGATGGCAATTAAGAAACTTAAAAACCGGTCAAGTACAAGTTGAACTTGTACAATTAGTGTTCCGTACGTTGATTGTTTTTAAAATAAAAATTTTTGTTAGGGTGGTATAAAATGATCAGTGACTTCACAAAACACACCCCAAAAGAGTTTTCAACAAAGTTTGTTTCCAATCTTTACTGAAAACTGGTGACCTTGAAATTTGTTTTTTTTTTTATATATACCAAACAAATTATTAAAGGTAATGCACTCGTGATAATTTTCTTTCAATCTATACCCCGTGGAGAATATTCCAGAATTTTTTCAAAATTTTTCGATCAGTACTTTTCGAGATAAGGTAGGGGACAGCGATTTTTTAAAAGTAATACGAAGAAAAGTGTGCGCAAGTATTACATTATATATATATATATATATATATATATATATATATATATATATATATATATATATATATATATATATATATTTTACTCGTGTTTTCACAAGCTTTCATTTGACACCACACTCGATGACCTAGTAAAAAAAATTTTTTTTCACTTCCGATTTCACCCCTCAAAACGAAACCCTTAAGTCAAAATTTATGTAACGGTGGTATAAAATGATCAGTGACTTCACAAAACACATCCCAAATGAGTTTTCAACAAAGTTTGTTTCCAATCTTTACTGAAATCTGATGACCTTGAAATGTTTGTTTTTTTATATACCATATAAATTATTAAAGGTAATGCACTCATGATAATTTTCGTTCAATCTACACCCCGTGGAGAATATTCTGGAATTTTTTCGAAATTTTTTGATAAGTACTTTTCGAGGTAAGGCCCGGGACAGCGATTTTTCGCGAATTTTTAAAATAATACAAAGAAAAGTGCGCGCAAGTATAATATTATATATATATTTTTTACTCGTGTTTTCACAAGCTTTCATTTGACACCACACTCGATGACCTAGTAAAAAAAATTTTTTTTCACTTCCGACTTCACCCCCCAAAACTAACCCCTTAAGTCAAAATTTAATTCTCAAAACTACATGGCTCTGATGAGGCCATCAATTCCTATATTATTACCAAATTTCATCTTTCTATGTCAAATAGTTTCGGAGAAAATCGGGTGTGACAGACAGACAGACAGACAGACAGACAGACAGACAGACACCGAAGTGATCTTATAAGTCTTCCGTACGGAACACTGAAAATGGAAAAGCACCAGGAGAATATGGGATACCAAACGAACTAATTAAATATGCCGGAGAAAGCTACATAACGGAAATGACAACATTCTTTAATAGGATATTACAGGAATTAGAAATACCGAACGAATGGACAAAAAGTAAAACGATACCGATATTTAAAAAAGGCAGCAAAAAAGACCGGAGCAACTATAGAGGAATAACACTGCTAGAAAATGTTCACAAGTATTCTGAAAAGTGAAATAGAGAACAATATACACATAAGCGACGAGCAACAAGGGTTCCGCCAAAACAGATCAGCCATAGATGCTATTCTTGCAATAAGGCAAATAAGAGAAAAGCTATAGAATACCAGAAAATAGCATTTTTTTGTTTCAACGACTTAAGGAAAGCATTCCACAGAGCCAGGTTGAAAGATATATTAGAATTAATAAAGGACCTAATTCCGTACCCAATACCACAAATAATCGAAAAACTCAATCACGGTAACACAACAAAAATAAGAAGTAATAACGAATTAACAAAGGAAATAAATATAAAAGTAGGAATAAGACAGAGATAGCTTAAGTCCATTACTATTCTGCATAATAATGGACAAAATCATTGAGGAAGTAAAACTAGTCAACGATGGATACGAACTAGGATATAAACAAATAAAGATACTGGGATATGCAGATTGTTTTAATATCACAATTGGAACACGGCCTACAAAGACTAATCTATAAATTCAACCAACGTGCCGAAAAATAAATGGGAAATTAATAGAGAAAGTAATGAAATTCCCATATCTTTGAGTATTAATTACTAGCCACGGAGATATAACAGAAGAAGTAAGACAACAAACAAATAAAGCAGCAGCAATATCAGGGGCCCTCAGAGATGTAGTTTGGGGAAAACAAAGATCTAAATGCAGAAGCAGAAAAAACAAGAATATATAGAACTTGCGTTAGACTCATACTGGCTTATAGCATAGAAACACGGGGAGACACAAACAAAACCAAACAGATGAAAATACTGAGAGCAATAACAGGAAAAAGCTTGCTAGACAGAGTGAGTAACAACACCATAAGAGAACAGTGCAAGGTAGAAAATATAGTCAGATGGGGAAGAAAGAGAAGAAGAGAGTGGCGTGAACATATACAAAGGATGGAAGATGGAGAGACAGCTGGACAGCCGAATCACAGAAGGTTTAATAACAGAACAGTAGAACAGGTCTGTGACCTACTCAGAAGAGGAAGTAAGTAAGTAAGTAAGTAAGTAAGTAATTAGTTTAGAAATTTTCTACGAAAAATTTAAGGTCTTTAGGAAACTTATTTAGATAAAAATCGAAATTAACAATACCTATAGTCTTATGAAGAATACGTCAATTTGATATAAAAATGACACATTTCTTGTTATAACAAACGAAAAAAAAAAATGTAACTATGTTAGACACTGAAATTTCGCGATTATTTTAGATAATTTTCAAATTTAATTAGAAAGCTTTAACTTTATGAAAAATAACAATTATTGGAGGAACTTGTTAATGATTTACCTTTTATCTCTGAAAGAGCGGCAACGTTGCATTTAGTAGTAATGGCGGGAAATTTAAATATTTTAAATTGTATAGTAAAAGTTTATATAATTAAAACATATGGTGCAAGTAAATAATATTAAGTTTAACTAATAATAGATTTGCAATGGGTATCAATTTTTATAAATAAAATATAAATAAATAATTTAAAGCATTTGTTTTAATTTTTTAATTAATTTACTTGTTTAACTTATTACTCAGTATATATCACCACTACACCAAACATTTTATTTTTGCACTCGACGCGCGTTTCGCTAACCATGTTAGCTTCATCATTGCTCCTGATGAAGCTAACATGGTTAGCGAAACGCGCGTCGAGTGCAAAAATAAAGTGTTTGGTGTAGTGGTGATATATACTGAGTAGTATCATTGTGTCAAAGATTCCACATTCCCAACTTAGTGTTTAACTTATAATTACCTAGTGCGGCTTCAGTGGCAACATCATAATGTTCCTTATTGTCCTTCGATATATGTGTACTGTCTGTTGATACTGTGTTGTATGTTAGACATTTATCACACTTTATGGGTAGTAGTGATGTTAGGCCACAGCGTTTTTCATTAGTAATGTAACATAATGAAAGTGTTTCATTACATGAAGAACGTTTTAAGTTTTCTCCAAGTAATCGCATGTTAATAATTCGACGACCAATGTCACAGAGGTTAGGAGACACTTGATTTTCTGTTCCATTTACTAACACCTCGTTGGCTTAATCTTTGATTGTATACAGCCTCAGCAACGTGTTTTCGCTTCCACATAAAATTTATTTTACCATTTCTATCAATATTTGTTGATTTTTTATTATTCTCCATTTTTTTACTTGTTTACAACAGTTGATCACAATAACCACAAAATTCAATATATCTATGTATAAGCATATCAGTAGAGCCGACAAGTTACAATGTTGCCGCTTCGAGACACCGGAATTTTAAGATTTTTAATTATCATTTTTTTGCTAATTACCCATTGTTTTTTACCTATTAAAATATTTTTTTATTCTTTTATTTTTTTCATATTATTTGCTTTGATAATTTTTTTAAAAATTATAAAATGTAATTAATTTTTATGTTCCATATTTTCTTTTCTATAAGTTTGGACAAAATATACAAAAGTGAATCCATTCATGTTAAATTATTTAATAAAATTTAAAAAAAACGATATATAAGACTTAAAATCTTTGGATAATGAAATTATTATCATAATAATAATAGTCGTTAGTCTTTTGTTTGGGACTATCCCACCTCAACCTCCTTAAGTAATATATAAATAAAATTTTGCAGTAGTAGAGATATCCGTTACAGTATCATGAAATGATATTTTTTTCAGTCTCAAAGGAATATTTTTAAAATTTTAGTCCTATTAACAAGACCTTAAGTTTTTTTTTTTATTTATTTCGAATTTATTTAAATGGTCTCTCCGGCTAAAATAGACAAGGCGAAATAGGTAAATTGGACCATTTTGAACAAAAAATGTCTCTTGTGAATTTTCTCTAAAATGCGCCGTTTTCGAGATATCGGCGATTTTAGGTGCGAGGGAAAACGCGAAAATGGCCACTTTCACCTCCCAATATTGGGGTCAAAAATTAAAATTTTCAATGTTGCCAAGTGTCCAAATTAAAGTTTGAGATCTCTTCTACAAATTACCGTAGGAAATATTGCAATATCTTTATTTTTAAACATTGTTTTTTAACAGTTAACAAATTGCGTTCGAGCGCCCGCGGCCGCATCGAAACTGTATACATAGATATATACGCAACGCCCGTACGTAGGCGCGAATATATTTATTCAAAACTGTGATACAAAAATTCCAAAAAATATTAAAACTTTAATGATGAATACAAATAATAAGTTTCAATTGGTTCAATATTTATCTAATAATGCTGTAAATTACGTTGCATTAAGTCACACTCAACAATTAATAATATCAGGTGGATTCTATAACATTGAAAAGTGCTATTGTATACAGGGAAATAATATACATGAAATTATTGAGTTAGAAAACAATCACTTAGAGGCTGATACAAGGATATTTTGTCATGCTCGATATATGTTACCTTATAATTCTGAAATAATAATTCATTCCGTTGATACCGACGTTTTTATATTAGCAATTCATTATTGGAGCTTTTTCAAATTAATTGGTTGTACAGGATTGTATTTTAAAGTAGTTGGTCAGAAGCCAAGATTATTGTCTTGTAATGTAGCTGCTGAATATTTAACTAGTCAAGTTTGTCAAGTTTTGCCTGCTTTACATGCGTTTACAGGCTGTGATACTACTAGTAAAGTAGGTACTAAAAATAAAGCTTTAGATTTAGTCTTTGATTTAGATACTCAAAATGCATTAACCCCACTTGGTACTGGCTTACAATTAAATGCCATGGAATTCAATGCATTAGAAAAATTGTATTTGAAAATTTTGAATAAAGCTGGAGAAACAGCAGATAATGCTAGACAAATAATTTTAGAACGTTCTTGTGGGATGGGTATTAATTTTGGAAAAATTCCATGTACATCCGATGCTTTAAAATTGCACATTTCACGAGCTTCACTACAAACGTACATATGGAAAATGTCATTGTATTCTCGGTATCGACATTTAGATGCAACATAATTTGGTTACACTATAGAAACAGGTGAATTGTTACCCAAATTCATGTTAAAAAATTCGATACCAGATTCGTTAATTAGGCAATGTAAATGTACAAAAAATTGTAAAACTAATGCATGTAATTGCAAAAGCAACAACGTAAGTTGTATACTCATGTGTGGGTGTAATTTAAATATTTGCGAAAATTCTATTAAATATATATAAGTTATATTTCATAAAATTGTTTTAATTCTTCTACCATCCTAATCGAATATTGAATTTTTATTTATATTCATTTGTTATAATAATTAAATTTGATATAACAATTACTCTTTAATAAATAAATATTTTTTACATACTTTTCAAATATATTAATTTTAATAAGAAATCAAGAAACAAAGCTTTATAGAGCATCGCAGTGCGTATACAGTTCCGTGCGCCTACGTACGGGCGTTGCGTATATATCTATGTATACAGTTTCGATGCAGCCGCGGGCGCTCGAACGCAATTTGTTAACTGTTAAAAAACAATATTTAAAAATGAAGATATTGCAATATTTCTTACGGTAATTTGTAGAGGAGATCTCAAACTTTAATTTGGACACTTGGCAACATTGAAAATTTTAATTTTTGACCCCGATATTGGGAGGTGAAAGTGGCCATTTTCGCGTTTTCTCGCACCTAAAATCGCCGATATCTCGAAAACGGCGCATTTTAGAGAAAATTCACAAGAGACATTTTTTTGTTCAAAATGGTCCAATTTACCTAAAAAAACTTGTTTCGGGGCGAAAATTTCAATTTTTGGACTTTGTTTAAAAAAAATTTGTTTAAACAAATTCGGACCAGGTTACCGCCCGGCAACATGTTGATCCTCTTTCAGGGGCATCTCCTGGAGAAGGTTATGAAAAAAAATTCAATTAGAAAATTTTTTCCAACGATGGCGCCGATTTCGCCTTGTCTAAAAAATAACTATCCGAGGTCTAAGGTAATCCTATTCAGTTTTCAGGTGATCTTTGTCCCCGAAATCAATGTTTGACTATTCAAAACAGATTACAAAAAACCGGACGGTACGGCTGACCCAAGCTTTAATCTAATGGTTTTTAACTACGAGGAAGAGTTAAAAAGTTCTTCTTAAGGCTATCTACACCTTATTTGAGAAATCTTTGAAATTAAATAGAGTAACTTTTCGACGTTTTGGAATCTTTAGTCCTTGAGAAGACATTATTCAATAAGAAAGTTACTTCGCCAGGTTAATGTGTATAAACATTGAATAATAAAGAAGTTAAAAGTTTTGAAATTATTTTTAATTTGGCCCTGTGCAACAGCAGTTTATGTTATAATGTATTAGATTAGATTCTATTCAAGGTCGGACAGAGAAACATGTCTTTTATGAAAGTAGATGTTACCATTGTTTTATTTATTATTTGGGATAGATCCAACTTCATCTCCAACATCACAGACTCAATCCCAGTGATTTTTACTTGTCGAGTTACATGGAACGTTTGTTATGTGAAAACAAGTAAAAAAATTTAAAAAAATGCCGGAACTTAGATAACACCTTACAAAGACCATTGGAAGACATACTTTGCTTTAATTCGAATGTCTGAATCTTGGATACGAAGAACAAAGCTGTATATGGCAGAAAAGGGGATCGAGGTAAAGTGTTTTTATATATTTTTAAAATGGGTTTTTAAAATAACTTCATATTTACGACAAGTTACAATTCGTTAACTTAAAAACAACCCGTCTAGATGGAAACAAACAACGCAAACGTCAAGTAATATTTTTATATTTTCTGAGTTTCATCGATTAAGGTATTAATTTGCAGTCGGGACTAGAAATTAACAGTTCTTTCTTGAGGAGATTTTGAGAAATAATGAATAAATAAACCAATTTTAAAATTTCTTGACTTTAAGAATCCTGAATAGATATATAATACTATATACGGAAAGCAATTTCCTAACTTTTCCGCCACCTCGTTAATCCCTGATATGTGACCATAAATAATTGAAAATAATGAAAAAATAAATCAGTTTTCAGATTTATCGATTCCAAGAATCTTGAAAAGCACTTTGAACATGATATATTCTAAGAAGTTTCTCTAACACTTCCCTACAAATTTAACTACAAATGATTATGATTAAAATTTGTTCAGTATCTCAACCAAAAACTAAGAAACTTGTTATAATAATATTGAAATTACATAAAATGTTTCAACCTCCACTTGTTTCATGTCCTTTCCTTGAAGTGAGTCGCTCAAAAATTATGGGTTCCATTTAATTATTATGTATACACATGTATAAAACAAATTTGAAGTCGATATGTGGTTTCCTTAGAGAGTTACCGTTTCAACAGACAGACAGGTTGACGAGAATGGGGTCCTATGTTTTTAGTAATCTAGGAATCTTAAAACACGACATCATTTGTGATTTTTTTTTACTTCTTTTAAAATTAGAAATAATGAAAACATAACATTATTTTCAGTTTTCTCGATTCTAGGAATCCTGAAAGAGGTGTAAAATACGATATATAAAAAGCTGCTTCTCTAACGTGCTCCTCCACCACATTAAAGATTTTTATGTATAACTATACTCTATCCGTTTGCAAGGCGAAGTAATATATCATGTAAAATTATGCAAATTAGTAAAAAAAGTGACCCAGTAATTAATAAACCAAAGGCGGGTTGTTTTACCTGATGGGTTTAATTTGGATTATAAAGCGTATCGAGGGTATACGCTCAGTTTATTTTCTCACGTAACACGTAGTGCATCAGTTCAGAATAATGAAGATGTCTTCCCCGAAACGTCAAAAAATAACGGCTTTAAGCTGAAATGAAAAGATCATAATTAGGAATATGTTGATTTACATCAAAAGTGATGAAAACCTTAGTTTAAGTGTCGACGATAGTGTTTAAAAGTTAAAGGTTTTGAAATTATTTTTAATTTGGCCCTGTGCATCAGCAGTTTATGTTATAATGTATTAGATTAAATTCTACTCAAGGTCGGACAGAGAAACATGTCTTTTATGAAAGTAGATGTTACCATTGTTTTATTTATTATTTGAGATAGATCCAACTTCATCTCCAACATCACAGACTCAATCCCAGTGATTTTTACTTGTCGAGTTACATGGAACGTTTGTTATGTGAAAACAAGTAACAAAATTTAAAAAAAATGCCGAAACTTAAATAACACCTTACAAAGACCATTCGAAGACATACTTTGCTCTAATTCGAATGTCTGAATCTTGGATACGAAGAACAAAGCTGTATATGGCAGGAAAGGGGATCGAGGTAAAGTGTTTTTATATATTTTTAAAATAACTTCATATTTACAAGTTACAATAATTCGTTAACTTAAAAACAACCCGTCTAGATGGAAACAAACAACGCAAACGTCAAGTAATATTCTTATATTTTCTGAGTTTCATCGATTAAGGTATTAATTTGCAGTCGGGACTAGAAATTAACAGTTCTTTCTTGAGGAGATTTTGAGAAATAATGAATAAATAAACTAATTTTAAAATTTCTTGACTTTAAGAATCCTGAATAGATATATAATACTATATACGGAAAGCAATTTACCTAACTTTTCCGCCACTTCGTTAATCCCTGATATGTGACCATAAATAATTGAAAATAATGAAAAAATAAATCAATTTTCAGATTTATCGATTCCAGGAATCTTGAAAAGCACTTTGAACATGATATATTCTAAGAAGTTTCTCTAACACTCCCCTACAAATTTAACTACAAATGATTATGATTAAAATTTGTTCAGTATCTCAACCAAAAACTAAGAAACTTGTTATAATAATATTGAAATTACATAAAATGTTTCAACCTCCACTTGTTTCATGTCCTTTCCTTGAAGTGAATCGCTCAAAAATTATGGGTTCCATTTAATTATTATGTATACACATGTATAAAACAAATTTGAAGTCGATATCCTAGAGAGTTACCGTTTCAACAGACAGACAAGTTGACGAGAATGGGGTCCTATGTTTTTAGTAATCTAGGAATCTTAAAACACGACATCATTTGTGATTTTTTTTTACTTCTTTTAAAATTAGAAATAATGAAAACATAACATTATTTTCAGTTTTCTCGATTCTAGGAATCCTGAAAGAGGTGTAAAATACGATATATAAAAAGCTGCCTCTCTAAGGTGCTCCTCCACCACATTAAAGATTTTTATGTATAACTATACTCTATCCGTTTGCAAGGCATGTAAAATTATGCAAATTAGTAAAAAAAGTGACCCAGTAATTAATAAACCAAAGGCGGGTTGTTTTACCTGATGGGTTTAATTTGGATTATAAAGCGTATCGAGGGTATACGCTCAGTTTATTTTCTCACGTAACACGTAGTGCATCAGTTCAGAATAATGAAGATGTCTTCCCCGAAACGTCAAAAAATAACGGCTTTAAGCTGAAATGAAAAGATCATAATTAGGAATATGTTGATTTACATCAAAAGTGATGAAAACCTTAATTTAAGTGTCGACGATAGTGTTCAAAAGTGTTTCCTAATGACCGGAGTTGGAAAAACAACTATCTATCGAATTTTGAAGGAAGAAAGGGCAGGAAGAGTTACTGTGCCAAAGCCAAAACCAGGTAAAATAAAACTGGAGCTGACAGAAGATGTAAAAATTTCCTGCGAAGAATCATTTATGGGTTTTTCAGTAAAAAAAAAATCCCAACTTTGGACTTAACTCTAGGGGCTCTTAAAAGTAACCCACAGATCAAGCTGCTAATTTATAAAACCATCGTGAGGGCAGGACTCACACACGCCTGCCCTACTTGGTCTAAACTCACCAAGACACGCAGAGCTCAACTTCAGGCAGTACAGAACAAGGCCCTGAGGATGATCACGGGAGCCCCATGGTTCGTCCGAAACCGGCAATTGCATAGAGACCTCGGTGTGCCAACAATTAAGGCACACATGAGGTCCACCAACCTCAAGTTCTTCGCAAAGGCGCTACAACACCCAAACGCCACCATAAGGAGCGCATTCCACGTGCCCGCCATCACTATCCAAGACCTTCTGACCCCATATCCGACGAAGACGATGGCCCTCCCCCACCCCCATGAAGATTGTAACCTAGATTAAGTTTAGAATTAAGTTCTAGATTAGTTTAGAATTAAGCTCTAGTTAAGTTAGATTAGTCAACCAATGTAATTAAAACCCAATGTCCTAGGTTAAGTTAATTAGGATTACTGTATAGAACCTAGGTTAAGTAGTATAGGAATATAAGCTATCATAAATGTAAGTAAGAGGCATAGCCTAACTTAAATTCAATAAAGACAATGACAATGACCCACAGATACCAACGATGGGCAGGACCAAGTTGTGGGACGTTTTAAAATCAATCAATTTTCGTTAGGAAAAATTTCAAAGAAAATCCTTGTTAATTGAAAGGGGAGAAATCGTATGCTGGAGAAGAGATTATCTGAGAAAAATTAGACATGAGCGTTCTCAAGGAAAACGTATTTATTATTTAGACGAAACTTGGATAAATGAAGGGTACATCGTAAATAAGTTTTGGCAGGACAAAAACGTTTTGAGTTCAAGAAAAGCTTTTATGGAAGGTTGGTCAACCGGTCTCCGTCCACCATCTGGAAAAGGACGCCAATTAATTATAACACATATAGGGAGTATCCACGGTTTCGTTAATGGCGGTCTGCGAATCGAAAAAAACAGGAGATTACCACGAGGATATGAATTCTGATATGTTTGAAGAAGGGTTTACGTAGATGATAGATTTGATTCCCCGATGCTCAATAATTGTCATGGATAATGCAAATTACCATTCCAAAAAAGTTGAACATGTTCACACGATGGGATGGCTTATTAAACGTACAGTCTTGGTTCGCTCAGCGAAACATATTATTCTATGATGAAAATGTTAAACGCGAGTTAATGCAGTTAGTTAAACAAGAAGTTTTAATTAACAAAGATAAGTACAATAAGCACGTTATCGACGAAATTGTCAAAACTCGGGATATAACTGTTCTTCGCTTGTCACCATACCACTGTGAGCTTAATCCTATAGAGCTTATTTGGGCTCAAGTAAAAAGCGAAGTGGCTAGCAACAATGTGACCTACAAATTAATAGACCTTAAAAATCTATTTGCAAAAGCAATATGTAATATCACTCCAGAAATCTGACAAAAATGTGTTGGATATGTAATTAAAGAAGAAGATAAAATGTGAAAACTAGATTCATCAATGGTCCAAATTGTAGAACCACTAGTTATACCATTAGGTACAGATGATGCTATGTCAGATTTTAAAATTATATAAAAACAACACTATGTTTTAATTTCCAATATATTTAAAGTCACTTGACAATTGTTTCACCATACAATGGCTTCTTCAGAAGTAAATAAGAAAGAAAAATATTTGGTGGTTAAATAAACTATCCTTATTACCTAAGATTATGCTAATCATTTTATTATATTATTTACAGACAGAATTATTTGAAGAATGCAAATCTATGGTACTATTTCCGAGAACTAATAAAGATTAAGTAAGGGTGAATGGTTTAAGTCTACCTGTTCGTTTAATAATTGATTGGAGTTTTTTCCGTTTGTTAATTTCAAGACATTCAAGCAAATTTAATTTTTTAGATTTATTTTCTACATGTAGGATTTTTAACGTATCATCAAAATTATGAAATTCGTTTATTATATGAGTTGCGTAATGTGAATTGTTCTTATTTTTTTAAATAACTATGTTTATGTTCTTTAATGCGAGTTTCAAAAGATCTACCAGTTTGTCCTACGTAGGTTTTAGTACAAGATCCACAATTTAATAAGTAAACTCCTGATTTTAAGGAATTCTTAGATTTGGTTTTGTTATTCAAAATTATACTCCCTAAGGAATTACTGGTTTTGAATGCTATTTTATTGTTCTTTTTTATTAAATGTTTGGAAATTGTTCTAGTTATTTTCCCTGTGTATGTGTAACAATCTATGTATGAAAGAGTTAAAAGCTGCCATTTTGTGAGGATACGGGTGGGATGAGCTATTGTGTATGACTGTGTCAGTATGTGAAGGTTTGTGAAAAATCGAGAAATCGTGTTTATTGTTCACTTTTGATATAGATATGTCTAAGAAATTTATAGAGTTATTGGTTTCTAATTCTATGGTAAATTTAATATTAGGATGCAAATTATTTAGGAAGTTAAGGAGGATTGTTAGTTGTCTATCTGTTCCTGTGAAACAGGAAATGATATCGTCAACATATCTATACCAGTAAACCATATTTTTGCTTATCGCGTTTTGATGAATTTTTAGTTCTAGATGATCCATGAAAATTTCCGTTAGTAGCGGACTTAAAGGATTACCCATTATTAGACCTTCTTTAGATGTATAAAAGTTGTCGTTGAATTCAAAATAGTTTTGATCCAAGCACGTCGTAAGTAAATCTAAAATATCCCGTTTAATAATTTCGTTTACTTTATTCTTGATTAAGAGCTTATCTACTAATTCTATGATTTCATATGGTGGGATGCTAGGAAATAAGTTTTGTACATCAAATGAGATAATTCTAGAATTTTCCGGTAAGTTAATATTTTTAATTTTATCGATTAGTTCGTACGTATTGGCTATACTATATTTCGGTTTAAATTTGCAATGTTGTCGTAGTAAAGGGATGAGTTTTTTGTGATAGTTTGATTGATGGTGCAGTAACAAACGATACAACTGGTCTAATATAAAGTCATAGAATTAGTAGATAAGCTCTTAATCAAGAATAAAGTAAACGAAATTATTAAACGGGATATTTTAGATTTACTTACGACGTGCTAGGATCAAAACTATTTTGAATTCAACGACAACTTTTATATATCTAAAGAAGGTCTAATAATGGGTAATCCTTTAAGTCCGTTACTAGCGGAAATTTTCATGGATCATCTAGAACTAAAAATTCATCAAAACGGGATAAGCAAAAATATGGTTTACTGGTATAGATATGTTGACGATATCATTTCCTGTTTCACGGGAACAGATAGACAACTAACAATCCTCCTTAACTTCCTAAATAATTTGCATCCTAATATTAAATTTACCATAGAATTAGAAACCAATAACTCTATAAATTTCTTAGACATATCTGTATCAAAAGTGAACAATAAACACGATTTCTCGATTTTTCACAAACCTTCACATACTGACACAGTCATACACAATAGCTCATCCCACCCGTATCCTCACAAAATGGCAGCTTTTAACTCTTTCATACATAGATTGTTACATATCCCTATGATTAAAACTAATTTTAACAAAGAATTCAACATAATCACACAAATAGCAATTAATAATGGATATGACCCCAACATTATAGATAATATTTTGAATAAAAAATCCTTTAAAAAGCAATCTCTCTAATTTATCCCTCAATTAATGACAAAAAAGGAAAATTTAGTACACTCACATACACAGGGAAAATAACTAGAACAATTTCCAAACATTTAATAAAAAAGAACAATAAAATAGCATTCAAAACCAGTAATTCCTTAGGGAGTATAATTTTGAATAACAAAACCAAATCTAAGAATTCCTTAAAATCAGGAGTTTACTTATTAAATTGTGGATCTTGTACTAAAACCTACGTAGGACAAACTGGTAGATCTTTTGAAACTCGCATTAAAGAACATAAACATAGTTATTTAAAAAATAAGAACAATTCACATTACGCAACTCATATAATAAACGAATTTCATAATTTTGATGATACGTTAAAAATCCTAGATGTAGAAAATAAATCTAAAAAATTAAATTTGCTTGAATGTCTTGAAATTAACAAACGGAAAAAAACTCCAATCAATTATTAAACGAACAGGTAGACTTAAACCATTCACCCTTACTTAATCTTTATTAGTTCTCGGAAATAGTACCATAGATTTGCATTCTTAAAATAATTCTGTCTGTAAATAATATAATAAAATGATTAGCATAATCTTAGGTAATAAGGATAGTTTATTTAACAACCAAATATTTTTCTTTCTTATTTACTTCTGAAGAAGCCATTGTATGGTGAAACAATTGTCAAGTGACTTTAAATATATTGGAAATTAAAACATAGTGTTGTTTTTATATAATTTTATTAAGAATTTCCAACAAGTATCGGCTAATACAATCAAAGATGTCAGATTTTAGTTCGGATATGTCTGACATGTCGGATATAGAGGGTGTTTAAGATTAACATAGCATTAGGGCTGGATATATTAATTTTACTTTGTCATTAAATTTAAGTTATAGTTTAAGGTGTTAATTTATAAATGATAAACTTTTAATTGTTACCCTCAGTGTTACATGGGCATGTCCCGTGGATAAATAAATAAATAAATATTAATAAAAATAAAAAAACCAGTCTACATACAGTTATTGGGTCTTCCCTGTGTGACATTTGTATTTGTTTCCTTTTAGATTTTAGGTTTTAAATAGTGTTTTGTAAAGGCACATACAGAAGCATGCACCTAGGTGCGTTTATATTTTAAAACTTGTTTATATGTAATTAATTTCCTATTTATTTGTAAATTTATATGTTTTGATAAATAAATTTGATTTGATCTGAACTATCATATTGCTTTGTATGCATATATTATGCAGGTAGGTAATTATCTGGCATTGATGGGCGTTCTGTCATTTTATTATAATTCCTCAATTTTGTTTAATACTAGTTTTACTCTTGTAATATTATTGTAATATCTGAAATATTTTGTCATATATTTTTTTAATATAACCAACCTTTATTATAGTTATAATTAATACAAATCAGTCGATACGCTACTGCTTGGTCATTCTCGAGTTTTTCAAGGCAAAAATGCCATAACTCTATTGTAATTTTCCATAAATGTTACTCCAAGCTAATACTACCGGTACAAATAATCTTGTTGTAACTTTTTTGCGTAAAATGTACTGTGCAGTACGGAGACTGCATAATTTTACATGATTTATTACTTCGCCTTGCAAACGGATAGAGTATAGGAAGAATTCTGCTTAAAATTTGTTTATTATCCAACCAAAAATCAGAAAAAGTTCACATAATATCATATAGGTCAAAAACTTTTTCGATTTCAAGTGTTATGTATGCGCCAAATTTAAAAATCAGTAACTCATTCCGTTCGAGAGTTATCGTGCCAACAAGTAGACAGATAGATAGATGCGTAAAAAATTGGTAAGTAGGTTTTTCCCTATTTAAGGATCATGAAAGAAGAAATTCAAAGATCTCGTAGGGTGGTTTTTTTCACGAAAAAAATAAATTATTTAGTAGGGGAAACCTAAAAAGTATAACAGTAGTCGAACTCATTTATCGTAAACTTATATTCTCGCATTCAAAGGAACTCTTTTTTATTTTTCACTTACTGTAAGAATTATTAAGTAAAAACCTAGTAATCTATTAAGAAAGTAAAAACAATATTAAGTACTAGAAGAAGCTCACGACGGGTCAAAAAAGTATATTGCTTAGAAGGAATGAAATAATCCCTTGTAATATAAAAACTCCTTGAACAGTAAAAACCATATGTTATTCACTTGAGGACGGATATGAAAAAGTTTTATACAACTCTTCGTTTTATTTGAAAAAGAAAAACTTTCTTTAAAACAACTGTCTCTGAATTTATTTACAGAACTTTTATTTTTTCTCCTTATATTTCATAATAAAACTAAATGGAAAACGATCATTCAGTTTTAGTCAAAGAAATTGATTTCCGAATCGCAACAGATTTTACTACGATACAAAATCAAACACCCTTCTTATATGGGGCCCTGCTCCCATATGGTATATAGTCTACATTTTTTAGATTTTATCTAGAACTAGCCGTGCCCGCGGCTCCGCTCACGTGGACTTGATTCACTATTATCGTCACTGCTTACTCCTTATGTTACTTAACGTATATAAAATATATCCTATAAACTGGCCAGAGAACAAATGTATTTTATAAAAAAAAAACACGAAAATCGGATAAGTGGTTCTTGAGTGTTAAGTGCACTAACGGACAGACAGACAGACAGAAACGCGTTGCGTTTTATATATATATTATAGATTTTTTTTTGATAAAGATTAAGTTAAGAATTAAAAAAAAAAACACGTAAATCGGATAAGTGGTTCTCGAATGATAAGCACACTAACGGAGAGGCAGACAGACAGACAGAGAAACGTTGCATTTTATATATATTATAGATAACTTGGCCAGAAAACACATGTATGTTTTTTAAAAAAAAAAACACGTAAATCGGATAACTGGTTCTACAGTGATAAGCGCACTAACGGACAGACAGAGAGACGTTTCATTTTATACATATTATAGAAGATTATAGATAACCTGGCCAGAGAACAAATGTATGAATTAAAAAAAAAAACACGTAAATCGCATAAGTGGCTCTCGAGTGATAAGCGCACTAACGGACAGACACACAGACGGACAGAAAGACGTTGTATTTTATATATATTATGGATATGTTTGTAGGTCCAATAATTTTTCGATAATATTGTAAATTAATGTTATGTTTATTTATCAATATTGTTAGATATCAGTTGATAACAATATTAAATATATATTGAAAAAAATAGTTTTATAAATTTTCTAGGTAAAACTAAATAAATAACACTGGTCAACAAAAAAAAGAAAATTGCTTGTTTCCTGCGATTTTTTTTTGTTTCTATCTCAAATTGACGCGTATTTTTTAAATATGGCAACAATTTTTCTCTAACAGCTTTTGATTTTGAGTTATAGCTAACTACCCTCATTTACTATTTTTACTTAGATTTTCGTTTTTTATTGGACACTAAAATATATTTTGTTGTTGTTTTAGATATGGCTTCGTCAAGAAGATGTTGTGTGCTTAATCCCGACTGTTTTTGCTATATTTGTGGTGAATATATATTTGCAAAATATCGAAAACCTATATCGGACTTTGTGAAAACTGCGTATCATCAATACTTTAAAATAAAATTGTGTAATCAGGACAAGCCATGGGTTCCTCATATTGTATGCCAGAAATGTGTGGTATGTCTACGGTTATGGTCCAGTCGAAAAAGAGATGCAATAATGTTCGTAACACCCATGATTTGGTGAGAACCTCGAAACCATCATGACGATTGCTACTTCTGCGTTGTGAAAATAAACGGAATTAACCCTGGAAATCGAAGTAAGTGGTCATATCCTAACTTATCTTCTGTTCAACGACCTCAATTAAAATCACAAGAGGTACAACCCAGCACATCTAAATCTTCTGGTGATCCAAATCTCTGTGAACCCGAACGAAATACATCAAGTGAAGACTCTGATTCAGACTACAAATGTAGCCTTTCAGAACCTCAACCATTTAATCAGAAAAAACTAAATGACTTAGTAAGAGATCTGAACTTACCAAAAGAAGCTTCTGAAATTTTAGCATCTCGTTTAAAAGAAAAAAATTTACTTACTCCGTAAACCAACATTACATTTTATCGTACCCGAGAAAAAAAATCTGTTACCGTATTTTTCTTAAGAGAAGGATTTAGTTTTTTGTAACGATGTTGGTGGTATTTTGCAGCAGATGGGATTAAAACAGTACCAACCTAGTGATTGGCGTCTTTTCATAGACAGCAGCAAAAGAAGTTTAAAGTGTGTTTTGCTTCATAACGGTAATAAGTACGGATCTATACCTATTGCACATTCGACGACTTTAAAAGAAGAATACGTAAATGTTTCTAAGGTTATGGAAAAAAATTAAGTATGAAGACCACAAATGGGTCATGTTTTAAACGTGCCTTTAGTTAGCCGAGACCGCATCATACTTCCACCATTTCATATTAAACTCGGCATAATGAAACAGTTTGTGAAGGCGCTTGACAAAAGTGGCGAATGTTTTAATTTTCTTTCACGCAAGTTTGCAAGATTAAGTTCAGAAAACTTAAAAGCTGGTATTTTTGATGGGCCACAGATTAGGCAACTCGTGAAAGATCCTAATTTTGTCAAATCAATGACTGAAGTCGAATCCAAAGCTTGGAAATCATTTGTTTTGGTTATGAGTAGCTTCCTAGGCAAAAAGAAATCTGACGACCATGTCGAGCTTGTTGAGTGCATGCTATCGAACTTGCAAGAGCTAGGGTGCAACATGAGCATAAAAATCCACTTCCTGTACTCGCATTTAGACCGATTTCCACAAAATCTGGGTGATTTTAGTGAGGAGCAGGGTGAAAGATTTCATCAGGATCTTCGGGAAGAGCGTTATCAGGGGCGGTGGGACTCACATATGATGGCAGACTACTGTTGGAGTTTGCAACGAGATCTACCTAAAGTCGTTCATTCAAGGAAATCTTATAAAAGATCATTTACTAGTGTTCAATAGAAATTTTGCTAACATAATGTATTATTTTTTTGTATTTTTTTGGCAAAATAATAAAACTGTATATTTCAAAAGGTAAAGCTGTTAGCAATCTCCCAGTATTTTTTTCATAGTCAGGGCCATAAAAATACCCAATAACAGAAAAAAAATAAAGAAAACAAGACTTGTGTTGACCAGTGTAATTTATGATACTAATGATAAATAAATAAAGTATTATAAACTATTTGTAAAGTAATTAATTACTTTATTTAATACTCGCTTATCTTTGGTTACACGTGGTTTCCCATTGTCTTTCTGACTAAATAATTATTGCATTATTCCTGTAGAACCCCAATTTACCAAAAGAACTTTTTAAAACCTCCAAGAGATGCAATTTGATCTCTTAATAATAAGTTCTGAAATAAGATTTTTTAAAGGTATTAAAGATGGCAATATTAGTCTTTTCATGACGCACTCTTTATACGATACGTAATTTGTAATTACGACCTAAACGTTTCTCATGAGTTATCTTTTCTAGTGAAAGGCCTTTTTTACAAAGTATAATAAATATACCTATATAAACGTTACTTCTATAGAGCATTCGGTATACGCATTGGCAGCGTTGCCACATTTATTTTCGTTAAAAGTGTGATTGTATTAGTGAGTGTCTGCATATGAAAGTTTCCATCTAGTATTTTAAACCTTTTGTAATTACTGTCGGACTATACTTTTGGCTTCGATTGTCACGAGTGAACTACCTTAAATGGAGATTAATTTTTTTATGAGCATAGTGAACGTGCTGCAGGGAAATCCTTAAAACGCTACAGGAGAGGCTCGTGTGGGGAAAAAGCGATTCACGTTTGTTTTGAATCGCTGTAAATTTTACTCGGTCCTAAAGAAATCATTCCAGAGGTATGACGTTCTTCATATAAAAGACTGCTTGAAAAAGGTTGTACGAGGAGTGACAATGTGTGCTTCATACAGATATGAAGTATTAATACGACGTGAATTACTAGCATACATCGCTTTGGGAGAAATTAAGCGGGATACATCCATCGAACACTTTCCATGAAAATACTTGTAGAACTCATGTCGCCAATCGTTCTTCGATGTTCCAAGACAATAAGAATGCTGGTGAGTTCTGGCTCTTCAGTTAGACAACAGCCCTCTTCTGAACAGAATTTAACAAGTGCCGTGTATGTTTGGGAGCAGAGCTCCAAACATGGGAGCGATATTTCATCGTAAGTTTTTTTAGAAAAAATTGCCACTTGGGATTTTGTATTATTAACTTCTTCTTGCTGAGTGTCGCCCTAAGATAGAATTTCTTCCAGATCTATGTTGTGTTAAACGACTTCCTGCTGTCTGTGAATATTTGCATTAGTAGCTAACGTTCGAACGTTCAAAGTGAATGAAGAAAAAATCCTTCATCTGCGAAACTATAGATTGGATTCTTGGTTCTTTCCAGTAGATTGTTAATGTAAATGAGAAAGAGAGTAGGAGACAGTATGGATACTTGGAGTAAACTGATGTTAGTAGCGAAGGTATTAGAAAGAAATCCGTCGACTGCCCTAAACAAAATTTTTTAGATATACCGTAAGAGCGTAGCTTAGCTAACATACTGTTATCTTAGTGGGGAATGTGGAATCTTTGGCACAATGATACTACTCAGTATATATTACCACTACACCAAACACTTTATTTTTGCACTCGACGCGCGTTTCGCTAACCATGTTAGCTTCATCAGGAACGATGATTGACTAAAGCTAAAACTACAAATCTACCCTATTTATACTTAGCCTAACCCTTGAATTACTCAAGCGGAACTAATGACATAGGCAAGGCCCTCAGTTCCGGTCAAGTACCCAGTAGAGGGAGGAATAGGCCCTCTGTCTTTATTTAAACTACTTTTACGTTTTATGATTTCCATACTTTCGTATGCGTTCAACAATCTCCTATCAGATACATTTTTTATTAATCTTAGATTATCTAATGTTACAGTATGATCAGCTTCAAGAGCATGTTCGGCAATGCTAGACTTTTCTGTTCTATTGTATCTTAAGTGTGCTAAATGTTCTTTAAATAGTGTTTTAATTGACCTTTTAGTTTGCCCAACATACTTTTTGTCACAATCATTACAACTAATTTCATAAATTCCACTTTTCTCACAATTAGGAATCTTATCTTTGGGATTTCCTAAGATATTCCTCAGATTGTCTGATGACTTATAGACTAAGATGAGGCCTACCTTATTAAATACCTTATTGAGTCCCTTGCTATATTTCGGATTATATGGTATGGACACATATTTGGTGTTATTTTCTTCGCGTGTAAAAAGGTGGAATTCTGAATATTCAACCTAAATTTATGTCTATTTATTAGCTTATTTACTAAGTCATCGTCGTAACCATTAACTCTAGTTATATTTCTAATACGATTCCTTTCTTTATTGAAGTTTACTCTGTTCAGAGGGAAAGTGACCAAACGATGAACTAAAAAATGTAATGAGGCTAATTTATGTTGTTTGCAATGAAATGAATCATTAGGAATATGTGCAACTGCTCGAGATTCTCCAAAGTATTCAATTGTGTTGTTCTAAACATGTGTATGTGTTACGTAAGTTAGAAAATCTCCTGTTAGAAGTTGCTGATGGATAGCATTTTTCATAAATTTCGATATTATTGAAAGCAATGCAACTGGTTGGTAGTTGTTTGGCAAGCTATATATTCCTTTTTGTAGGATAGGTTGAGAAGTCTACAGAAAACTGTTTTTTTTAGTGTCTAGCTAGACCAAAAAAATGTGATACGCTATCTGAAAACTATATTGGGCATCCTTGACAACACTATGGAAATAGTTGGTGGTGTTTTTCCTTGGAACCCGATAGTAAAATGTGAAGCAACGAGTTCAGTTAACAAGTTGGCTTTCTCAACTAGTGTTGTTGCACTACTGATTATCAGACCCTTGATTTTGTTGATGTTTTCTTCTGTGGTTGCGGTAGATGATTTTTTAAGAAGCGGTTCATCTTTAACTGTTTCTTTACACTCTTTGAACAATTTGAAAGCTTTTGACTTTGCTTAACGTTTACTACCGTAATGCTTTTCTAACGTATCAGATTATAAAATTTCGTTTTTAAAACTCAATAAATAATCGCCAACAATAACACAGGCCAAGAAAAAAAATATTTGTAAAAACTTTTTAAACCAATACAAGTAAGTATTATGTATTTTTAGGTGCTGAAATCGTATCTGATATCAGTTTTTTTGTATCATCCACAGTTCCCTCACAATATGACATCGATTAAATTTCAAAATAGGGAAAATTTGAGACATAAAAAACTGAGGAAACTGTTGATCTCTTGTTCTGTAATGGTAAATAGATGTTCTAGATTCCAACAAATGTTTTTCTTTCAGCCTAGAACCAAGCAATTCTGTTTTTTCCTTAGTCAAACCTAAATCTCTAACTAAATCATTTAACTCAGCTTCTATAAACAACTGTGGTTTTAAATTTTCTAGAGAACATTGAACCTCATCATCATCCGGTCGACTTTCATTAAATTCGGGACTGGATTGTAAAACGACATCAATAGACTGAGGTGGCTCAGGGACAGGAAGTCCCGGTCCATGTCCTACCGGTCGATTAGCTGAAGTAAAGTTAATATAGACAATTACTTTCTTATTTTTGGAGTTATATCCAGAAACATTAACGCTGCAAAAATAACAATCATTTGAATCATTTTCTTGCTCTCTCCATACCATAGGTACTGCAAATCTAAAAGCCTTCTTTTCTTTTTTATGCCATTTCCTAAGATCCTCGACACAAACATAATATACTTTGTGAGGAGCCCAACATTTTTCTTGATTACCGATTTCTACACTAAAATATACAAAGTATACTTCTATAATATATATAAAATGCAACGTCTCTCTGTCTGTCTGTCTGTCCGTTAGTGCGCTTATCACTGGAGAACCACTTATCCGATTTACGTACTTTTTTTTTTTAAAAACATACATGTATTCTCTGGCCAGTTTATAGGCTTTATTTTATTACGATAGGTAGCATAAGGAATGAGCAGTGACGATAATAGTGAATGAAGTCGGAAAAAAGTTTGACGCTAGCGAGTTCCCTTGCAATACACAGCCTAAACCATAAAATATGGAACAATATTATGTAGCAGAGAATATCTATAATCTATAATATATATAAAATGCAATGTCCCTCTGTCTGTCTGTCTGTCCATTAGTGCGTTTACCGTACGTAGTACCGTTTTCCCAATTTACGTGTCTTTTTTTAAATTCTTTGGCCAGGTTATACAATAATAATAATCTATATCTATAATATATATAAAATGCAGCGTCTCTCTGTCTGTCCATTAGTGCGCTTATCACTGGAGAACCACTTATCCGATTTACGTGCTTTTTTTTAAAACGTTCTCTGGCCAGGTTATCTATCTATAACACAGGGCAACAAAAAAATATTTTTGTTTTGGTGCCTGGGATTTTAGAGCTGATTTTGACTATATTTGGGACGCTAAATCTATACATGCAATCCGTTTTTCTCTATCAGCTCTACTTTTTTAGATACATCAACTTATCTACCAATGTGGTTTTTATTCAGTATATTCATTTATGAGAGTTATAAAATTATTATATATTCATTAATGTAGGTACAATGGTTTTATTGTCAGTCTGTAATTGAGTAAATTCCAGGTAAATCTATAAATAGTGGAACCATTGCCTATCAGGTACCTGAACTGACCCTTTTAATCACCTAACTCGGGTAAGTCTCGTCAGTTTGTGCGTTCTTACTAATGAGAGTAGATCGAATTCGGCGTGTTATTTTATGTTAAGAAAAGAGTGTTTTTGTGTTATTGAACAGAATTAAAATGAGTTCAGGTTCCAGTTCAAGAAGAAGTTGTGTAAATCAACCTGATGTGTTTTGCTATATATGCGGAGAATACATGGATAAACAGACAAACTATTACTGACTTTGTAAAGCGAGCGTATCTTGGATACTTTGGAGTTAAGCTTGGCGATCAGGACAAAACGTGGGCCCCGCATCTCGTATGTAAAACTTGTACAGAGCATTTACGGCAGTGGACTACCGGGAAAAGAAAATGTCTAAAATTCGGCGTACCAATGGTTTGGAGAGAACCAAAAAACCACTTCAATGATTGTTATTTCTGTTTAGTAAATACTAATGGAATCAATCGAAATAACCGCAGTAAGTGGACTTATCCCAATTTAGACTCGGCAATACCGATTCCAACATTTCATCAGCTACCACATATCTCTGATGACGAATATTTTCCCTCTGATCGCTCTTCTAATGCTAATAAAAGTTCTGATGCTAATGAAACTAACAGTGACTATGAGGGGACGTCATCAGTTCCTCAACGCTTCAATCAAAATGAATTAAATGATCTCACCAGGGATCTCAATTTATAGAAAAAAGCTTCTGAAGTACTGGCTTCTAGGTTGAACGACAAAAATTTACTGGAACAAGGAACCAAAATTACCTTTTACCGTACAAGAGAAAAAGATCTGCTACCATTCTTTTCTCAAGAAGACAATCTTGTATTTTGTCACGAAATTAGGGGACTCATGAAAGAAATGGGACTTTCTGAATATATTCCAGATGATTGGCGCCTATTTATTGACAGTTCAAAGCGAAGTTTAAAATGTGTCCTTCTACATAATGGGAATAAATATGGTTCAATACCACTAGCTCATTCAACGAAACTGAAAGAAGAATATAATACCCATAGCTTTGGTCTTGCAGAAGATAAAGTATTACGAACATCAATGGATGATTTGTGTAGACTTAAAAATGGTAAACTTTCTTCTTGGGCAGCAAAGTGGTTACACGAAATATCCGTGTTTCTTGTGCCTCTGGGATAGTAGGGACAAAACACACCACTGGGTTAGAAAAGATTGGCCTCAGAGAGAAAACATGGACGTTGGGGAAAAGAATGTCATTAACGACGCTTTGGTTGAAAGAGAAAAAATCATACTTCCTCCGTTACATATAAAGTTGGGCTTAATGAAACAATTTGTAAAGGCTCTTGATAAGAATGGGTCTTGTTTTGCATATATAGGGGTAAAAATGCATCAGTTGAGCACAGAAAAACTCAAAGCAGGGATATTTGACGGCCCACAAATAAGACAATTAATTAAGGATCCTGCCTTCATAAATTCAATGAATCAAGTTGAACGAGAAGCTTGGATATCATTTGTTGCAGTTGTAGAAAATTTTCTAGGCAAACATAAAGCTCAAAACTATGTTGAAAAGGTTAACAAGATGCTTAATAGTTTCAAATCCTTAGGTTGCAATATGAGTATTAAAATACACTATTTACACAGCCACTTAGACCGTTTTCCAGAAAATTTAGGAGACATGAGTGAGGAACAAGGTGAAAGATTTCACCAAGATATTAAAGTTATGGAGGACCGCTACCAAGGAAGATGGGACATGCACATGATGGCAGATTACTGCTGGAGTTTAAAAAGGGACTGTTTAAAAAAACATTCAAGAATGTCGCGGAAAAGAAGCTTTCCAAGTGTTGAGTGACTATTTCATTTCTTCAATGTTTTTTTTTTTGTTTGTAAGTACGACATAATATTGTATTTTGTATAACTAAAATAAAAATTTCGTATCTACTCTTGTTTACTACACTTACGGATTTGAGTTACAATAATGTAACTTATATTTCTCTAAAATTGTATATCTTAAAAATTTGAGCTCCTAGGTACAAATGAATACGTTATTTGAATTCAGGACATCAAATTGATATAGAATCAGCTCAAAACGATACCAAAACAGCTGTTCCCCTGTGTAATATATATAAAATGCAACGTCTCTCTGTCTGTCTGTCTGTCCGTTAGTGCGTTACGTACATTTTTTTTAAAACATACCTATGTTCTCTGGCCAGGTTATAGGATATATTTTATTACGTTATGTAACATGAAGAATAAGTAGTGGCGATAATTGTGAATCAAGTCGGAAAAAAAAGGCTACCGTTAGCGCCTTTTCTTGCAATATACTGCCTAAATCATTAAATATGAAACAATATCGTGTTGCAAAGAATATAATATATAAAAAATGCAACGTCTCTCTGTCTGTCTGTCTGTTAGTGCGCTTATCACTTGAGAACCACTTATCCCATTTACATGTTTTTATAAATTTATACATATGATATGTTCTATATAATTCGATATAAGCCTAGATAATGGAGATAAGGTGAGATAATGGCAGATAGGTATAAATAATGGGAGATGAGGAGAAATAATGGGAGATAAGCAGAAATAAGTCTAAATAATGGGAGTTATGGTGAGATAATGGGAGATAAGGAGAAATAATGGGAGATAAGGAAAAATATTGCGAGATAAGTCGAGATAAGCCTAGATAATGGGAGATAAGGTGAGATAATGGGAGATAAGTATAAATAAGTATAAATAAAGGGATAAGAAGAGATAAGTCTAGGTAATGGGAGTTATGGTGAGATAAGGAGAAATAATGGAAGATAAGGAGAAATGTTGCGAGATAAGTCGAGATAAGCCTAGATAATGGGAGATAAGGAGAAATAATGGGAGATGAGCAGAGATAAGCCTAGATAATGGAAATTCTGTAAAGATAATGGAAGATAAGGAGAAATAATGGGAGATAAGCAGAGATAAGTCTAAGTAATGGGAGTTTTGGTGAGATAATGGGAGATAAGGAGAAATAATGGGCGATAAGGAGAAATATTGCGAGATAAGCCTAGATAATGGGAGATAAGGTGAGATAATGGGCGATAAGGAGAAATAATGGGAGATAAGGACAAATAATCGGAGATGAGTAGAGATAAGCTTAGATAATGGAAATTATGTAGAGATAATGGGAGATAAGGAGAAATAATAGCAGATATTTTATTACGTTAGGTAACATAAGGAATAAGCAGTGACGATAGTAGTGAATCAAGTCCTCGCGAGCGGAGCCGCGGGCACGGCTAGTTACATATATAACAAGTTTTTTCAACCACGATTAGCCATACTTTGAGTGTGAATTAAAGCACATGGGTTAAACACTGCAATGCGAAGTTATATTAACTGAAAGAAAACAAAAAGTTGTGACATTTATCGGAACTGCCAACCTAATAACATTTGATTTTACTGCCAACCTTATAAAATTCTGATTTTATTGTCAACCTAATAACATTCGAATGATAAAAAATGAACTTTTCATATTTTGAATATTAAAATGTGAAAAATTGGTGGGTGATACGACTTTTTATTATTATTTTCGGACTCAGCACACAAAAAACATAGGAATCGGGTAAAATTATTAAAAAAGTTTTTTGATCGTTGACCTGTGTAATTACAAAACACGCTTTTATTTATAACGTAATAACTCAAATTTCAATAAAATTCTTGTTCGATGTCAATAACTATTCTACAGACCTAAAGAACAAATAGGGTAACGAATAGTAATACTGCCAGTGTTTTAAAAGAAATTTAGTATCCTTAATTTTTGAACCGAATAGTATCCTCCCTATAGCGAACTCCGGATAAGTCGAACACCAAGTAGACTCATTTATAGTAATTCTTTAATATTTTTTTGAGGCTCAAAAATCTCTATCAGGGCTCAATATTATACATGCTGAATCCATCAAAATTAAAGTGCTTTTTCTTGTGTATGCAGCGATCGGGCGTATGAGAAGGAACCTCAGAACATTTTCACTTTATCAAGTGAAATGTAAAAAATTATGTTAAACGTAATCAACGAAATAATTGCAGAAAAAGCCTAATTTATTGACACCGAATAAGGCTCATCGTTTCCATTATATTTTTTCGTTATGAATTGCAGTTTTTAAAAAGTATTTACGTAGTTAAACTAGAATTCTTCTAATGACATTTTCAGCCTATAACAGTAATAATTCTAATTCCCCTAGGTCGTATTTAAGCATGTCTTTCAGAAGGTTGTATAATTTACCGAAATATCTCAGCAGTAATTCTTCTTTAAAGGGAGTAAAAGAGATTAATTAAGCTCGCAAACAATAACGTCAAGTTTATATAGATGACTTAAGGAAATTTACGGTTTTAAGCCCCCTTTTATTTGCCTGTAATGTTTACCGCTATGTGTTGTTTAAAAAACGTAAAGAAACTTGGTATAGAGACAAAATTTTTAACTTTATTATAGTACTTTTTGGGATTCATCCGCAGAAAGAATACTCACTCCCGGTGACCTCCTTTATCGGAGTTTAAATGAAACTAAGTATTTTAAATTCGTTGGATGCGATGGGCGCTGTTAAATGGATGTTCATAACTCACTACTTAAATTACCGAGTTGAATGATCAAGATTAGTTGGTTTATTCATGAAAAAAGAAGATTCGAAGAAACGGAAAATCGTGCATTTGGAGGCAGTTATGCGAACGAAGTATATGTGGCATACCAGATTTAAGAAAAGGGAGTGGGAGAGGTTATGGACACAAAGGGCGACCGAGAATATTAAAGGCACACCTAGTTATAGAGGAGAAGCGTTAATTGACAAAGAGGGGAGCATATAAATTAAGTTAAAATGTTATAAAATAAATAATTATTTCTTAATCAAAATTTGAATGACTATTTTCATACCAAGAAATTGTTTAGAAAATAATAATTTTTCCAACCAATGCATAAGAAAATATTAATATAAAATTTTTATTTTACTTACATTAGTACCTATTCTGTCCAAAAATGGAACTGAACTTTTTGAAAATGGAAAAGGAGAGTAGTGCCAACTGATTTTCTTTTTTGTTGTCGAAAGTGGCAACTTTTATTAATGTTGTGTCAGCTATTTTACGACATTTGTTCGATAAGATGCCTAGTTATAATGGTAAAAGTGACAGTATGTTTTGACGAACAATCGGAAAATGATTTTCAAAAAAAAAAAATGTTCGACTGACTTCTATGTTAAACTTGACAACCAAAATGTTTCATCATTCAAAATCAAAATGAGAATAATGTTTGTTCCGTATCCGACACGTACGAGTGGTTTATTTATTTTAAAAATAACCGTAAAATAGTTGGGGGTAGCAAAAAGTTGGACTGAGTGAAGTTAGTCTTTAAAAAGTGCTAGATTTCATCATGGAAAATCTCAAGTTATGCAAGATCGATGAAATAAACTCCTGGACAAAATAAACGCAACAATCTAAAAATTAATTTATCTTTTTCTTATGTCAGTTTTAAAGTTTATCGAGTAATTGAATAGTATGCTATGAATATTTTGTTTCGTTGTTCATGACAGAAATCAAAACAATTCGTTTAGCTTTACAGTTTTAAAGAATTTTTTAGAAGATAAATAATTTTCTGTAAAGTAATAATGCAATAGATTTTCTTTATAAGTAAGCTTATAAATTGTTCTCTTTTTCAAAGTAATACGTTTTTGTGGTAGACTGTTTTAGTTTTAATCCCGAAGAATTAGAAAAATAAATCGAATAAGGAATTTAACTGAACACGAGGTAGTGCGAGCCTCAGTTTTATTGGACGAGGGATATTGTCAGAGTTATGTTGCCAATTTGTTAGGCAAACATCGTTCCACAATAAGTCGTATGGTAAGACTCTTGAATGAAGTAGGAACTTATTCTAGAAGGCTAGGGCAAGGGCGAAAAAAAACGATGCACTAGCGACCTAGATGAACGTTTTATAAGACAATATGGTTTAAGAAACAGGACTGTCACTAGTTCTATAATAAGAAACGAACTCGAAGCTGTTCGCAATGTCACAATTTCTTCTAAAACAGTTAGAAGACGGTTAAATGAAGCTGGATTAAACAGTAAAAGACCAGCCACTGTGCCCTTGCTTACTAGTGAGAACAGAGTTACCAGGTTACGTTTTGCTCGAAATCACGAAAACTGGTCTGTGGATGATTGGGAACAAGTTTTCTTCACAGATGAAACTAGGGTTAGTCTAAAACATCCAGATGGTCGTGAGCGAGTATGGCGAAGACCAGGAGAGAGGTTTGCTCCTTGCAATATCTCTGCAAGGATTCCATTCGGCGGAGGCTCTGTTATGTTCTGGGGTGGCATCTGCTTTGATGCTCGCACAGAGTTAGTTCCTGTCCGTACGAGATCCATGAATGCTGACTACTATCTTGAGAATATTGTAATAGAACATGTGATGCCTCTCGGTCACTTTGTGGGGCCCAATTTCCTGTTTATACAAGACAACGCTCGACCTCACGTGGCTAGGGAGGTACTCGATTATCTTAATCAAGTTGATATACCGATTATGCAATGGCCACCAAAAGCCCGGATCTGAATCCGATAGAACATGTATGGGATCACCTTAAGAAAAATGTGAAACGTCATATACCTGCACCTAGAAACCTGAGGGAACTTGAAAATGCAGTTATCGCAGAATGGGAGCAAATTCCTCAAGATTTTATCCAAAATTTAATTAGAAGCATGCCTAGGCGCATAAACGCTGTCATCCGAAGTAGAGGAGGCAACACACGCTACTAGTGTCCCAATTACACCATTAATTTTGCTACTAGTGTCCCAGTTTATTTTTTTCATTATTACATAATTTCAACGATTTTGTTATTAGGTCTTAAGCATAATTTTAATTCGAATCTTACAGAGAAATTTGGTAGCTAATTCACGTTTAAAGTATCCGAATAAGTTTTTTCTAACTTTTAGTGTAACCAATGTTCATAAAAATTATTAAAATTAATTCATTATAAAGATTTGTATGACTTAATATATTGTTGCGTTAATTTTGTCCAGGAGTGTCTAAAATTAGGTATATATAGCAGCAAGGGTCTTTCGAAAATTTAATTAAAGATTTGTTTTCCACAAGTTCACCTATTCATCGTTTGGTCATCAGCAAAAACCAAGTACATCTGTTGGATCAGTCACCGTATTCGCCTGGTTTAGTATGATGTAACTACTTTCGCCTCTCTCCTATTTGCCAATATGTGATATTACTTTAAAAATTGATATAAAATAATTAATTATATCTACCTAGGTCAATTAATTAGTGAATTAATTGACCTAGGTAGATATTGTATCGAAGCAAAGATAGCTGTTATCGATTACAATAAATAATACAGGTATATAAAAAAAAATTCTCTGCCTTTTAAGCGAGACACGTGTCTTCTCAAGTGATTTTTTTTATGCTGAATCCAAAAAAATCATAAAAAAGATATCCACCGTGAGGTTTTTTCAGAAAAAACATTTAAATTTACCAGAAAACTATTAAATTGGAAAAAAGATACATTTTAATAAATAATGTAAAACTGTATAATCATTAAAATTGTGGAATAAAACTATTATATCGGATATCCTTAAATGTTCTGAATCTACATTTATCATAAAAACTTTAAAATATTAGGTCTTAGTGTTCAAAAAACACGCATACACAACCTTTATGGTAACTAACCTACGTAGCAAAATGCTGTTTAAAATAAGTATGTGCAACCGCTAAATTAAAAAATTGTTTTTGTTAATTTTTATTAATATTGACCAAAACGATTAATTCCAGTGTTTTTTGATGTTCTTAATCTTGACTTTACATCAAAAAATAAAGTTTGATGTTCAATTTCAACAAGAAACTCGCTTTTAACACTTACAAGTGTGCTATATGGTTGGTAAAATGCTTTTTTAAGTAAATAAATCCAATGAAATAATAGTCTTGCTCAATATTAATAAAAATTAAAAACATTTTTTAGTGTTCCGTACACTACACTTAGAAGATCACGTCGGTGTCTGTCTGTCTGTCACACCCGATTTTCTCCGAAACTATTTGTCATAGAAAGTTGAAATGTGGTAATAATATAGGAATTAATCGCTTGATCAGAGCCATGTAGTTTTGAAAGTTAAATTTTGACTTAAGGGGTTAGTTTTGGGGGGTGAAATCGGAAGTGAAAAAAGAATTTTTTTACTAGGTAATCCAGTGTGGTGTCAAATGAAAGCTTGTGAAAACACGAGTAAAATATATATATATATATATATATATATATATATATATATAATAAAGAAAAAATTATTAAAAATACAATCTTAATTGGGGAACTCGGCAAATTAGGGCGTGATAGGAGATCACACAATTTTCATTAAGCCGCCAATATTTCGGTCCTGGATTGGGACCTTCTTCAGGGCAGAACTGAAAAGAAGAACAGAGCGTATTCACTGATAGTGTCTGGGACAACTTTAAATTAATGATGTTATCATTAGGTTGTTATAATAAATAAAATTAGTGTGGAACAAGAATAAGATATTAGTAATAATAAGTTAAAAAACTCACATGAGAAGTGCAAAGATTTCGTTAGCCTGAATGGCCGTAGGTTATACATAAAAAGTTGTTACATATAAAAGTTGGTTAATCCATAAAATATACAAAATACACATTAAAACACTGTAGACAAATTTTTAAAAAACTAATTTAACACATGGATGTAATTGGGAACCTTGGATGTTGAGAACATCGTTAGTTATTTCACTTGTGACCACCACATATGGCCACCGCCATTTAGGAACAAATGACAAGAACGACAGGAGACAGCTACCCGACAGAGATAAGGGGTTTAGTCAAGAAAACTCAATTAACCAGAATGCGGGGTCGACACCTGGAAGGAACCGATAGAAAAGGAAGTACAAATATTGGACCCTAAGTGAGAGAGAGGTAGCCAATTGAGCGACCAAAACCATCCGGTATGTAGTAGCGGAAGGATAAAACATTATAACAACCTAATGATAACATCATTAATTTAAAGTTGTCCCAGACACTATCAGTGAATACGCTCTGTTCTTCTTTTCAGTTCTGCCCTGAAGAAGGTCCAAATCCAGGACCGAAATATTGGCGGCTTAATGAAAATTGTGTGATCTCCTATCACGCCCTAATTTGCCGAGTTCCCCAATTAAGATTGTATTTATATATATATATATATATATATATATATATATATATATATATATATATATATATATAAAATGTAATACTTGCGCGCACTTTTCTATGTATTATTTTTAAAAAATCGCGAAAAATCGCTGTTCACCCGCCTTATCTCGAAAAGTACTTATCAAAAAATTTTGAAAAACTTCTGGAATATTCTCACACGGGGTGTAGATTGAACGGAAATTATCACGAGTGCATTACCTGTAATAATTTATCTGATACATAAAAAAAACAGAAATTTCAAGGTCATCAATTTTCAGTAAAGATTGGAAATAAACTTTGTTGAAAACTCATTTGGGGTGTGTTTTGTGAAGTCACTGATCATTTTATACTTCCGTTACAACATTTTTTATTTTAAAAGCAATCAACCTACGGAACACTAACTGCGCAAGTTCAACTTGCACTTGACCGGTTATTTATTTTTATTTAGCGGTTGTACTTATTTATTTTGAACAGCATTTCGCTACGTAGCTTAGTTAAAGGTAGTGTATGCGTGTTTTTTTTTTTAAACATGGGCACTAAAACCTAATATTTTTAAAGTTTAATGATAAATGTAGATTCAGAACATTTAAGGATGTCCGAAATAATAAATTTATTCCATATTTTTAATGATTACATTTTTTGCATTATTTATTAAAATATATTTATTTTTTAATTTAATAGTTTTCTGGCAACTTTAAGTGTGTTTTCTGAAAAAACCTCACTGTAGATTACACAGGGCAACAAAAAAATATTTTTGTTTTGGTGCCTGGGATTTTAGAGCTGATTTTAACTATATTTGGGACGCTAAATCTATACATGCAATCCATTTTTCTCTATCAGCTCTACTTTTTTAGATACATCAACTTATCTACCAATGTGGTTTTTATTCAGTATATTCATTTATGAGAGTTCTAAAATTATTATATATTCATTAATGTAGGTACAATGGTTTTATTGTCAGTCTGTAATTGAGTAAATTCCAGGTAAATCTATAAATAGTGGAACCATTGCCTATCAGGTACCTGAACTGACCCTTTTAATCACCTAACTCGGGTAAGTCTCGTCAGTTTGTGCGTTCTTACTAATGAGAGTAGATCGAATTCGGCGTGTTATTTTATGTTAAGAAAAGAGTGTTTTTGTGTTATTGAACAGAATTAAAATGAGTTCAGGTTCCAGTTCAAGAAGAAGTTGTGTAAATCAACCTGATGTGTTTTGCTATATATGCGGAAAATACATGTTTCAACAAAACAGACAAACTATTACTGACTTTGTAAAGCGAGCGTATCTTGGATACTTTGGAGTTAAGCTTGGTGATCAGGATAAAACGTGGGCCCCGCATCTCGTATGTGAAACTTGTACAGAGCATTTACGGTAGTGGACTACCGGGAAAAGAAAATGTCTAAAATTCGGCGTACCAATGGTTTGGAGAGAACCAAAAAACCACTTCAATGATTGTTATTTCTGTTTAGTAAATACTAATGGAATCAATCGAAATAACCGCAGTAAGTGGACTTATCCCAATTTAGACTCGGCAATACGCCCTATCCCGCACTCAGATGAAATACCGATTCCAACATTTCATCAGCTACCACATATCTCTGATGACGAATATTTTCCCTCTGATCGCTCTTCTGATGCTAATAAAAGTTCTGATGCTAATGAAACTAACAGTGACTATGAGGGGACGTCATCAGTTCCTCAACGCTTCAATCAAAATGAATTAAATGATCTCACCAGGGATCTCAATTTATCGAAAAAAGCTTCTGAAGTACTGGCTTCTAGGTTAAACGACAAAAATTTACTGGAACAAGGAACCAAAATTACCTTTTACCGTACAAGAGAAAAAGATCTGCTACCATTCTTTTCTCAAGAAGACAATCTTGTATTTTGTCACGAAATTAGGGGACTCATGAAAGAAATGGGACTTTCTGAATATATTCCAGATGATTGGCGCCTATTTATTGACAGTTCAAAGCGAAGTTTAAAATGTGTCCTTCTACATAATGGAAATAAATATGGGTCAATACCACTAGCTCACTCAACGAAACTGAAAGAAGAATATAATACCATAGCTTTGGTCTTGCAGAAGATTTATTTATTACGAACATCAATGGATGATTTGTGTAGACTTAAAAATGGCAAACTTTCTTCTTGGGCAGCAAAGTGGTTACACGAAATATCCGTGTTTCTTGTGCCTCTGGGATAGTAGGGACAAAACACACCACTGGCTTAGAAAAGATTGGCCTCAGAGAGAAAACATGGACGTTGGGGAAAAGAATGTCATTAACGACGCTTTGGTGGAAAGAGAAAAAATCATACTTCCTCCGTTACATATAAAGTTGGCCTTAATGAAGCAATTTGTAAAGGCTCTTGATAAGAATGGGTCTTGTTTTGCATATATAGGGGTAAAAATGCATCAGTTGAGCACAGAAAAACTCAAAGCAGGGATATTTGACGGCCCACAAATAAGACAATTAATTAAGGATCCTGCCTTCATAAATTCAATGAATCAAGTTGAACGAGAAGCTTGGACATCAATTGTTGCAGTTGTAGAAAATTTTCTAGGCAAACATAAAGCTCAAAACTATGTTGAAATGGCTAATAAGATGCTTAATAGTTTCAAATCCTTAGGGTGCAATATGAGTATTAAAATACACTATTTACACAGCCATTTAGACCGTTTTCCAGAAAATTTAAGAGACATGAGTGAGGAACAAGTTGAAAGATTTCACCAAGATATTAAAGTTATGGAGGACCGCTACCAAGGAAGATGGGACATGCACATGATGGCAGATTACTGCTGGAGTTTAAAAAGGGACTGTTTAAAAAAAACATTCAAGAATGTAGCGGAAAAGACGCTTTCCATGTGTTGAGTGACTATTTCATTTCTTCAATGTTTTTTGTTTGTTTGTAAGTACGACATAATATTGTATTTTGTATAACTAAAATAAAAATTGCGTATCTACTTTTGTTTACTACACTTACGGATTTGAGTTACAATAATGTAACTTATATTTCTCTAAAATTGTATATCTTAAAAATTTGAGCTCCTAGGTACAAATGAATACGTTATTTGAATTCAGGACATCAAATTGATATAGAATCAGCTCAAAAAACCTCGACACCAAAACAGCTGTTCCCCTATGTTATGATTGTGGTTATGATTTTTTGGAAACAGCATAAAAAAATACTTAAGAAAAACATGTGTCTTACTTAAAACACAGAGATTTTTTTTCTTTTGTATATCTACGTAATTAGTACAATTATTACCGGTTTGTGCTTTACTTTTCAACTAAAGTTCGATTTCCTCTTGGAGAGAGTATATACTTAAAAGAAACTTGTCTTAAACTTAAATGCGGCATTAAAGTTACCCTAAAACTCAATTTACCAAG
Source organism: Pachyrhynchus sulphureomaculatus (assembly GCA_019049505.1). Classification (NCBI taxonomy): domain Eukaryota; kingdom Metazoa; phylum Arthropoda; class Insecta; order Coleoptera; family Curculionidae; genus Pachyrhynchus; species Pachyrhynchus sulphureomaculatus. The sequence continues at coordinate 199,282,177 of CM032449.1, forward strand.
CTAATAACTTTAACCCTGTTTCCTCAATAGACTTGTGTACAAGTTATGATATATACATGTTCAGCTCCTAAACAAACATTTTCAAATTGCCTTAGTACTGTTAGGGTAAAACTTAGGTTGATAGAAAGTTATGTGTACACATCTTTCGAAAATTTTGACCGGTATTAATTTCTTATAAAGGAGAGAACTTTCCAATATTACCTGAAGTTGGGTAAATCTACATGTCCACGTAAAAATTTTTCAAAATCTATGAAAAACGTCATATGCTCAAACCAAAGTAATCAACATACGAGTACAGTGACTCACAGCTTAAATGATGCAGTCGCTATAAGAAAAGACTAGCTGGTCTCAGTGCCTCTTCATTTATTTGGAAAAAACAACTTATTGAAATTAAATTAGTAAAGAGTCTTCTAAAAAAGTATGAATTACTTTTTGTCTTAAATATGCCTTACTTAATTAACAATAAATAATTAATCAAATCATATGCAATTTTAACGTCACAGCTTAAATGATGCAAAATAACAACAGGGGTCAAAACTTATCGCATTTTTGAAATTTACGAAGGCGGCGTTGCTTTGATTTCTTAGTGCAATTGTTTTTTGTTTAGTTTGACATTTTTTCATTCAATAAAACGAAATTGTTTAAGAATGGGTCGTCGAACTACAATTTCTGAGAGAAATTTAATTATTACTCATTACAGGAATGGATACAGCCAAAGAGACATAGCCAAAATGGTAAATAAATGTCTGTCAACTGTTCAGCATATCATTGAACGTTACCGGAATGAAAATAGAGTCGAGAATAAGTCAAGGTTGGCTCCAAATAAGATCTTCAGTGACCGTGAAGAAAGATGGATTTTAAGAGAGGTATCAAATAATCAAAAAAAAAGTGCGCCAAAGTTGTGCCCGAGGTGGAAAGACAGTTTGGAAAAAGGTGTAACCCCGAAACAGTTCGACGGATCTTGCGAAATAATAATTTACATGATCGAACTGCTAAAAATAAGCCTTTCATTAGCCAAAGAAATAGACGCATGAGATTGGAATTTGCCAGAGAGCATATCAATAAAGACTTGAACTTCTGGAATTCAGTAATATGCTGATGAGACCAAAATAAACTTATTTGGGTCCGATGGAAAAATATCAGTGTGGAGAAAGCCTAACGAAGAATTAAAATTGAAAAATATGGAAGCTACGGTAAAGCACGGTGGAGGTGGAGTGATGTTATGGGGCTGTATGTCATCTGCAGGAGTAGGTAACATGTATTTCGTCGAAGGGAATATGAACCAATATGTATACTTGGATATACTAAGGCAGCATCTCGTCGCTAGTGCCCAAAAATTAGATATTGAAAACAATTATCGGTTCTATCACGACAATGATCCAAAGCACACGTCATTTCGAGTCCGCAGTTGGTTGCTTTATAACTGTCCAAATGTTATTAAAACACCAGCCCAGTCACCAGACTTAAATGTAATTGAAAATTTGTGGCTGACATTAAAAAATAAAGTAAATAGTGTCCCAATATCAAATAAAACTGAATTAAAAGTAAAAATTACTGAAGCATGGAACACTATTTCCCCGGAGTATACTAGAAAGTTAGTTGAATCAATATCCAGAAGATTACAAGCCGTTATTGATAATGAGGGAGACCCGACCAAATATTAGCAGGTTTATTTCAAATTCTACAGTTTGTTTTCTCTAATAATTTTGGTATATTGTATTTTGCGTCATTTAAGCTGTGAAGTTAAAATCGCATGTAATTTAATTAATTATTTATTGTTAATTAAAAAATAAATAAAGAGGCATTGAGACCAGTTAGTCTTTTCTTATAGCGACTGCATCATTTAAGCTGTGAGTCACTGTATGCTCAATCAATTTAGTTGTTGGTTGTCTCGCTGTGGAATGTATTATGTTGCCAATAAAGGATTGAGCCTTTTAAAGTGGAAATTAAGACAATTTTTTTATATTGTGAAAGAACTTTATTAAACTAAGTACGTGGCATTTTATTCGATGAGCTTCAGCCATTACCGGCTACATCATAATCCCGTCACTGTAGAATTTCTACGGAGTCTGGGGAAAAATTTATGACAAGTAGTTTTCACAGGCCTCTCTTTAAACTAACTTAATAGCATTCAGGGAGTTCTGCAGAGACCGAAACAAACAGTAGTCTGAGACGGTACCAGGTCCAGGCTATACGGCGGATGCATTAAAACTTCATAATCAAGCTCTCTTAATTTTTGACGAGTCATCAAAAAGGTGTGTGGTTTGGCGATTTCATATCATTAGTATTTCCGGCCGATTTTTAGTGTTCCGTACGGAATACTTATGGGATCACTTCGATGTCTGTCCGTTCGTACGTGACACCCGATTTTCTCCGGAATTATTTGACACAGAAAACTGAAATTTGGCACAAATATAGCAATTGATGGTCCAATTAGAGCTGTGTAGTTTTGAAAGTTAAATTTTGACTGAAGAGGTTAGTTTTAGAGAAATGAAAAAAAATCAAAATTATACCAGGCCATCGAGTGGGATGTCAAATGAGAGCTGGTGAAAACACGAGTTCAAAAATATATATGATGAAATACTTGCACACGCTCTTCTTTGTGTTATTTTAAAAAAAATGGCCAAAAATTCTATCTTGAGGTGACAGTAACCAAGTGGAATTTAACGCTACAAAAACCCAGGTGGTAGTTTTTTCTAAAAAAGTTAACGTTGCTGATCCCGACATAGTGATGGCGGGGGACTCCATTCCTCTAACATCGTCACTCAGTATATTGGGCGTTAGTTTGGGAGCAAATGAGTCCTGGCATAAACATGTCCCAAGCATAGCAAGGAGAGCTTCTCAAAAGTTGGGAATATTATTTCGAACCAGAAAGCTTTACACTCAACAACAACTGTTAATTCTTTACAAAGCTCAAATTCGACCAACCATGGAATACTGCTCCCATGTTTGGGGCTCCGCTCCCAAACATACATTGCATTTGTTCAGAGAATGGACCCGGAACTGACCCTTGATTCGCTGGAACATCGAAGAAGGTTTGGCGACTTGAGCCTATTCTACAAGTATTTTCATGGAAATGTTCGAAGGATTTGGCCCGCTTAATTCCACCCAGAGCGGTGCATGTTAGAAATACACGTCACGCTAATACTTCACATCCGTATGAGGTTCAGCTTGTTACTCCTCGTACAACGCTTTTCAAGCAGATAAAAGACTGCTAGAGAACATCATCCCTTTGGAATAATTTGCCCAGGACTGTGCTTCCCACCGAGTACAATTTACAGCGATTCAAGAACAACGTGAATCGCTTTTTCCGCACACTCGTCGCTCCTGTAGCGCTTTAGGGACTTCCCTGCAGTACGTGTGCTAGACCCATAAAAAAAATTAATTACCTTCAGACCGGTAAAACAATCACAGAAGAGTATTACTGCAACCTATTGGACCAGCTGTACGAGAAAATTCTTGAGGAAAGGTCCAGTTTGCAGAAGAAAAAAAACATTTTTCATCCTGACAATGCACCTCCTCACAGTGGTGCTTTGGCAACGGTAAAACAGGTCGGATTAAAGTACAAATTGTTGAAACATCCACCCCATTTGCCAGATCTGGCTCCGTCTCACTTCCATCGGTTCCAAAACCTCAAAAGATTTCTAAGTTTTTCAATAAATGATGAAGTCCTAGCATCCCTAGATGGATATTTTGAAGGCCTTCCGGAAAACCACTTCAGAGAGGGGGTAAATGAATTGGAAAATCGCTGGAAAAACTGTTTAAGGGAGATTACAGTGAAGAATAAATGTATTTCGACTCGCTAATTCATCTTGTTTCATTTCCGCTTTCAAAAATTGGAAATTGGAAGGTTGATATTCCGTGATTCCGGCGACAGATAGATTGGATGGATTAAAACACGTAGGTTCCCAGTTAGTTATTAGAGTAAAAATGAACTGTTCCCATGTATGATCAGAAAGATAAACTCAGCACGAATACTGCGCTAGAAAAATTATTTAGTGTAATACAGACGTTCTAATCGAAAACAAGTAAAAAGTGGAACATAATAAAGAAAATAACACAATTTTCGGATCTAGAAGGTAAGGAAGCTGACAAGGACGTATAATACAATATATAAGGAGTGACCCTTTCGACTTCTTCCGACTGCCTTAATCTGATAAATGTTTGACTGTAATTAACTGAAAATAATTAAAAAAAAAATAGAAGTATTTCAAAAAACAACAGTGTAAAAAAAAAATATGTGGAAAAGTATATTGCATAATTTACGAATCTGTTACTTTTTACGCAATGTGTGAATAAAAGATGGTGTATTTTATGTATGTAAATAACACTGGTCAACACTAGTCATGCCACACGAACTTTTGATAGCTAATACTGTTTTAGCTAACTACCCTCATTATTAAACTGCAGTTGTTTTGTTTCAATTAGCCTCCGTTTTCTTGTGATACGGTAATAACTAGTACGACGACAATAAAAGCAAAGGAACGTTCGCGTAGAAATAGTCATAAAACTATTTGTCTGTGATTTTGTCAAAATATTGTGATTTATTAACTGCGTTAACATGTCGAAAAAGTGTAGTAACGATCCTAACTGTTTTTGTTATGTTTGTGGTAAACTGACTTTCAAAAAACAAAGACGAAATTTCACAAAACTAGTCTTGGAGAGTTAGCATCGGTATTTTGGTTTCGCTGTGGCCCATCAAGACAAATCCTGGGTCCCTCATATTTGTTACATAACGTGAAAGAAGAATTTAACCGATTGGAAGAAAGGGTCCCGTCGTATGCCGTTTGCTGTACCCATGATTTGGACCGAACCAAGAAATCACATTTCATGCTGCTATTTTTGTCTTACTGACGTAAATGGTATAAATTTCAAGAACAAACACACAGTTATATACCCTAATTTGCCTTCAGCCATGGGACCAGTCCCTCATAGTGAAAATTTGCCTATACCAGTTGCATCTGCGTCCGTTGAGATTGACGATACACAATCCTCCACTTCAAGCCAATGTGTTGATGAGGACGATGACTATGAGTTTGAAGAAATTCTAACCAAGCCACACTTGATAACTCAAGTAGACCTAAACGATTTATTTCGCGATTTAAATTTGTCAAAAAAGCAGTCAGAACTATTAGGATCTCGATTAAAAGGAGGGAATTTGCTACATCATGAAATTAAAATCAGCTATTTTCGAAATCGTGAACCCAAATATGTTGGCAGATTACTGCTGGACAATCAAAAGGGACCAACCAGGATCTAAATTTCCTAGAAAATCTTAGATCGTAATTTCATAATAAAACTTTTTTACATTTTTGGTTTAGGAGGTCATTGTTTTTTGAAATATTTTAAATTACTTAAGAGAATAAAATTATTGGCTAATAGATTTTTTTTAATGTTTATGTTTACTGCCAACCACCTATTAAAGTAAAAAATATCATAAAAGTCCATGTGGCACGACAAAGTTACAATTTTGTTTACCAGTGTAATTAGTTTGCGTAAACAGCTTAATTCTAAATAACCGAATCTTGAAACATAAGTTATACCTGATATTCACACTTTCCTTCGACATCGTACACGGCAACTCCAAAACAAATCTATTTGGAAACATGAACAAAGATATAAGCTGGCTAAATTGAATTTTACATTCACGTCAATCCCAAATCAAAGTTTCAAATAAGCTTTCTTGAAACATGTTCTCTGTTCAATCTCTGGCTAATAATATAAATCCGTTATCAAAGTTAAGAGATTACTTACTGGCATTTTAAGATTAAAGTTATATTAAAGGAGAGTTTTTTTTCATGTTGGGCTTTAAACTTCCTCCTCCTTTATTATTAATATTAAAATTAACTTTTTTTTGTCAAAGAACCTTTTGTAATTAAAGGGGACTTCATTTCACAACGTTGTAAACAAAAGAGCGCAAAGAAGATGTTTATAGTAACCAGAATTTGGTAGAATTAATGGCAAATTAGTTGCTATAAATGTCTTATCTGTACTCTTTTGTTTACAGTATTGCAAAATGTTGTCTGCTTTATGATTCATGGCAATGTATATGTCGTATCTACATGGGGTGAAAAGTCCCGATCCTTTTAAATAAAAAACAACGTTTTTATCAAAAATTGATTTTATTTTTCAACATAGTTTCCATCAAGACTTAATTCAGTGATTTTCCAACAATTGGATAGCTTTCATGTAGTATGTTTTATCGAGCTCTCTCAAATAGGCTTCAGTTTCCCATTCGACTTCTTCATTTGCTACCTTTTCAAATTTGAAAATAGGTAATAATCGCTGTAGGCCAGATCTGGTGAATACGATGGATAAGGAAGCAATTTATAGCCCAATTGGTCTAATTTCACCAACAATGTTATGAAGTACCAGTTGTACAAGTATGAAATACGGATTTCAGACAACAGATGGTGCGATAAAGATATGACACTGCGCCATTTTGTTGTATCATCAACAAGTATCAGACGCGCATGAGTGATAAATTTGAAAAGTGTGTGCATAATGTTGTGTTGTTGTGTTCAATATGTCGAAATTTATACCGAACAAAGTGCATTCGCGGACAACATTAATTTTTTGTTTTTCAATTGAAGAAAACTGCTGTTGAATCATACCGATTACTTCGAGAAGCTTATGGTGAACATGCTCCATCGCAAGATACGTATGAACGATGGTTTCGGCGTTTCAAAAGTGGTGACTTCGATGCTGCAGCCAAGGAACGTGCAAAACTGCCAAAAAAATACGAAGATGTGGAATTGCAAGCATTGTTGGATGAAGATGATTCGCAAACACAAAAACAACTCGCCAAGCAATTGGGCGTTAGTCAACAAGCTGTTTCCAATCGGCTATGAGAGATGGGAAAGATTCAGAAGACCGGTAGATGGGTACCACATGACTTGAACGACAGGCAAATGGAAAAGCGCAAAAACACGTGTGACATTTTGCTCGCTCGGTACAAAAGGAAGTCGTTTTTGCATCGTATAGTTACAGGGGATAAAAAGTGGATTTATTTTGAGAATCTCAAGCGCAAAAAATCATGGGTAAACCCAAGCGCACCATCCACATCGACCGCAAGACCGAATCGCTTTGGCAGAAAGACGATGCTCTGTGTTTGGTGAAACCAGAGGGGCGTGGTCTATTATGAGCTGTTATAACCTGGGGAAACGTTTAATACTAAACGCTACTAACAACAATTGACCGATTTGAACGGTTCGCTGCTTAAAAAAAAGGCCACAATACCGAAAGAGGCAACGCAAAGTCATTTTTCTTCATGACAATGCTCCTTCACATACGGCAAAACCAGTTTGCGACACGTTGGAAGCACTCAGCTGGGAAGTTCTACCCCATGCGGCTTACTCACCAGACTTGGCTCCTTCCGATTACCACTTGTTTGCATCGATGGGTCACGCACTTGCTGAGCAGCGCTTTGGTTCGTACAAAGATGTGAAAAAATGGCTCGATGAATGGTTCGCAGCAAAAGGGAAAGATTTTTATTGGCGTGGTATTCACAAATTGCCCGAAAGATGGGAAAATGTATAACAAGCGATGGAGCATACTTTGAATAAAGCACTTTTTATCATTCTTCCGAATTTAACATGTTTTTTTTTTAGAAAAAAAAATCCGCATTTCATACTTGTACACCTGGTAGTGAGCTGGTGTATTATCTTGGTGAAAAAACACATTTTTTTCTTCGCTAAATGCAGCTTTTTTTCTTGATTTCACCACTTAAATGGTCCCATAAATCAACTTAATAGTCTTCAGTAATTGTTCGCCCCTTCTCAAGATAATGGATCAGTATTATTTCATGCGTATCTCAAAAAATACTTGTCGAAACCTTTCCAGCTGATGTTTGTGTTTTTGAACGCTTCGGTCTGCTTTTATGCGGTTCCAGCGGTTCCATATTTCATCCACTGTTACGAATCGATGCAAAAACTCCTTTTTATTACTCCGAAACAGTGTCAAAGAGAGTTCTGAATCTTCCACGCGTTGCTGTTTTTGACCAATCGCGAGAATGCGGGGCACCCATCGGGCACATAGCTTTTTCCTATACAAATATTCATGCAAGATATACCTCACGCATTCTGTCCATATGTTCACGATGTCTGCTATCTCTCTCACTTTCACTTTGCGGTTATTCAAAACAATATGGGGGATTTGCTTCGTTTGTACGTCCGGAACGTGGTGGATCATTGGCGCTTGTACCTAAATGCGGTCGCATTTAAGTTTACTAAACTATCGACATATAGTTTCTTTCGACTAAGCAGATGTGCCACAATACTTCTCAAGCCACTCTTGGCTTCTGGCTGTATTTTTCCCATCAAAAAACAATGTTTAATCACCACACGAATTACATTTTGATCTATCGTTTTGCAAAAATCAAAAGTAGCCTTACTGAAACAGCTCTTACTCGTAAACTAATATACACAATGTCATGAAAATTTTACACGAATCTTCTGAGAGTTGACACTAATCGAAAATAGTATGGGTTTTTCGTTGATATTGCCATATCTTGGAAAGTTTCAGGACTTTTCATCCTATATTAGTATACATACAAACGAGCAAAAATAAGTAAGTAAGGATCATTAAAACAGTATCATTTAGATATTTTTAGGTGATACGTATCTTTTGAACAAGCTCTTTTTTAAGATGTGCCAATCCTTATAGATAAAACTTAATTTTTTTCTTCTGTTTAATTAAGAACATTTAACTTTGAAGTCAGCCTAATGTGGCAGTTAGGTCACTAATACGAGGCTGGTTTGAAAAGTCCGTGCAAAAATAAAAACTACTTATGTGTTTGGGGTAAACCTCTTTTATTTTTCGACATAGTCTCCTTTTAGGCTTATACACTTCGTTCAACGATGTTCTAGTTTGTTGATCCCTTCCGAATAATAGGATTTGTCCAAGTCTGCAAAATATCCATTAGTGTCTGCAATCACCTCCTCGTTTGAATAAAATCTTTGTCCCGCCAGCCATTTCTTCAAATTGGGGAACAAATAGTAGTCCGAGGGAGCCAAGTCTGGAGAATAGGGGGAATGTGAAACGAGTTGGAATCCTATTTCCATTAATTTTGCGACCACAACTGCTGAGGTGTGTGCTGGTGCGGTGTCGTGATGGAAAAGGACTTTCTTGTGGGCCAATCGCGGGCGTTTTTCTTGCAGCTCGGTTTTCCGACGGTTCAATAACGATGAATAATATTCACCTGTAATAGTTTTACCCTTTTCCAGATAGTCGATGAGGATTATCCCTTGCGAATCCCAAAAGACAGTCGCCATAACCTTTCCGGCCGAAGGAACGGTCTTTCGCCTTTTTTGGTGCAGATTCCCCTTGGTAACCCATTGTTTAGATTGTTGTTTGGTCTCAGGAGTATAGTAATGTATCCATGTTTCATCCACAGTGACGAAACGACGCTTAAAGTCCTCCGGATTCTTCTGGAACAGCTGCAAACCATCCTTGCAACACTTCACACGATTCCGTTTTTGGTCAAGCGTGAGCAATCGCGGCACCCATCTTGCGGATAGCTTTCTCATGTCCAAATGTTTATGCAAAATATTATGTACCCGTTCAGTCGAGATGCCCACAGCACTAGCAATCTCACGCACCTTAACTCTTCTGTCATCCATCACCATATCATGGATTTGATCAATGATTTCTGGAGTCGTAACCTCCACAGGCCGTCCAGAACGTTCAGCGTTACTTGTGCCCATATGGCCAGTCCGAAAATTTTGAAACCACTTATAAACTGTTCTAATCGAAGGTGCAGATTCACCATAATGTTTATCAAGCTTCTCTTTAGTCTTCTGAGGCGTTTTGCCTTTCATAAAGTAATGTTTAATCACCACACGAAATTCTTTTTCGTCCATTTCTTGAAAATCACTCGACTTCCTTGATTCACACGAATGCCAAACACAAAGAAATAGACCAATATAGCTGAAACTTGGTGTGCGTTCATTCAAGAGATGCTACTAACTAAACATGACCTCGATATGCGTCGGTGGTGCCATCTCTCGGACTCTGCACGGACTTTTCAAACCAGCCTCGTATTATGCTGAGGAGTACAAGACCAAAAAATTGTATATATATATATATATATATATATATATATATATATATATATATATATATATATATATATATATATATATATATATATATATATATATATATATATATATATATATATATATATATATATATATATATATATATATATATATATATATATATATATATATATATATATATATATATATATATATATATATATATATATATATATATATATATATATATATATACTAGCCGTGCCCGCGGCTCCGCTCGCGTGGACTTGATTCACTACTATCGCCACTGCTCATTCCTTATGTTACCTAACGTAATAAAATATCCGCCCTTATTTCCCTTATCTCCTAATATTTCTCCTTATCTCCCATTATCTCTACATAATTTCCATTATCTAAGCTTATCTCTGCTCATCTCCCATTATTTTCTTCTTATCTCCCATTATCTCACCTTATTTCCATTATCTAGGTTTATCTCGCCTTATCTCGCAATATTTCTCCTTATCTCCCATTTTTTTCCTTATCTCCCATTATTTCTCCTTATCTCCCATTATCTCACCATAACTCCCATTACCTAGACTTATCTCTGCTTATTTTCCCATTATTTCTCCTTATCTCTCATTATTTATACTTATCCCCAATTATCTCACCTTATCTCCCATTATCTAGGCTTATCTCGACTTATCTCGCAATATTTTTCCTTATCTCCCATTATTTCTCCTTATCTCCCATTATCTCACCATAACTCCCATTACTTAGACTTATCTCTGCTTATCTCTCATTATTTCTCCTTATCTCCCATTATCTCTACATATTTCCATTATCTAGGCTTCTCTCTGCTCATCTCCCATTATTTCTTCTTATCTCCCATTATCTCACCATAACTTACATTACCTAGACTTATCTCTGCTTATCTCCCATTATTTATACTTATCTCCCATTATCTAACCTTATTTCCCATTATCTAGGCTTATATCGAATTATATAGAACATATCATATGTACAAATTTATAAAAACACGTAAATCGTATAAGTGGTTCTCAAGTGATAAGCGCACTAACGGACAGACAGACAGAGAGACGTTGCATTTTATATATATATATATATATATATATATATATATATATATATATATATATATATATATATTGTATTCTTTGCAACATGATATTGTTCCATATTTAATGGTTTAGGCAGTATATTGTAAGAGAACACGCTAACGGTAGCCTTTCTTACGACTTGATTCACTATTATCGTCACTGCTTATTCTTTATGTTACCTAACGCAATAAAATATATCCTATAACCTGGCCAGAGAACATATGTATGTTTAAAAAAAAAAGTACGTAACGCACTAACGGACAGACAGACAGACAGACAGAGAGACGTTGCATTTTATATATATTATATATAGATAACCTGGCCAGAGAACATATGAATGTTTTAAAAAAAAGCACGTAAATCAGATAAGTGGTTCTCCAATGATAAGCGCACTAACGGACAGACAGACAGAGAGACGCTGCATTTTATATATATTATAGATATAGATTATTATTATTATTATATAACCTGGCCAAAGAATATATGTACGAATTTAAAAAAGACACATAAATTCGATAAGTGGTTCTCGCGTGATAAACGCACTAATGGACAGACAGACAGACATTGCATTTTATATATATTATAGATATAGATTAAAGATATTCTCTGCTACATAATATTGTTCCATATTTTAATGGTTTAGGCTGTATATTGCAAGGGAACGCGCTAGCAGCAGCAATTTTTTTCCGACTTCACTCACTATTATTGTCACTGCTCATTCCTTATGCTACCTATCGTAATAAAATATAGCCTATAACCTGGCCAGAGAACATAAGTATGTTTTAAAAAAAAAAGTACGTAAATCGGATAAGTGGTTCTCCAGTGATAAGGTCACTAACGGACAGACAGACAGACAGACAGACAGACAGACAGACAGAGAGACGTTGCATTTTATATATATTATAGATATATATATATATATATATATATATATATATATATATATATATATATATATATCTTAATCCATCCAGTAATGCATAGCCTCTTACTTCTCTTTATGATAAATGTTAATACATGTTGTGAGTGTGCTTATTCCAACATAACCTAAACATTTACACTAGTGGCCCTATATTAACTTAACCTAGGAAATGAGTTTTTTTACAAGATTTTTCTATCCTAACTTAATCTAGGACTTATGCTGGTTTAACCTAGGACTTAATGTTAACTTAACCTAGGTCTTATGTTAACTTAACCCAGTTTAGCAATCTTCTGTCATGGTGGATGGGGAGGGCCATCGTCCCCGATGGTTGGGTTTGGGTGCTGGGACCCCTTGTCCATGAACTTCAGTTGGACTTTCCTCAGGTGTGCCTTTTACGGTTGGCACACCGAGGTCTCTATGAATTTGGTTATTCTTCATGAACCATGGGGCTCCCGTGATCATCCTCAGGGTCTTGTTTTGCACTGCTTGGAGTTGGGCTCTCCTTATCTTGGAGAGTTGGCACCATGTAGGGCAGGCGTACGTAAGACCTGCCTCTACAATGATGTTGTAGATTAAGAGCTTGGTTTTTGTTTGCAACTTACTCGAGCGATTTAAAATAGGATATAGTTTGCCTAGCAGCTTTGCTTTCTTGGTGGCAGTGTAAACCATTTTCTTCTATATTTTCTTGGTTGTTTATTCTTGGATATAAGTTTGCTTATGGTTATGTTTATGTTATAGAAAACACTTTTTCGAATTTTATTTTTATATTTGTACTTACAAAATTAAAAGTATGTAAAATAAATCATCTTATTTCTAAAAGGTAATAACCGGTTAAGTGCAAGTTGAACTTGCCCAATTAGTGTTCCGTACGTTGATTGCTTTTAAAATAAAAAAAATTGTTACGGTGGTATAAAATGATCAGTGACTTCACAAAGGAGTTTTCAACAAAGTTTGTTTCCAATCTTTACTGAATACTGATGATCTTGAAATTTTTGTTTTTTTTTATATACCAAATAAATTATTAAAGATAGTGCACTCGTGATAATTTTCGTTCAATTTACACCCCGTGGAGAATATTCCAGAATTTTTCCAAAATTTTCTGATCAGTACTTTCGAGATAAGGTGAGGGAACAACGATTTTTCGCGATTTTTTAAAAATAATACAAAGAAAAGTGAGCCCAAGTATTACATTATATATATATTTTTTACTCGTGTTTTCACAAGCTTTCATTTGACACCACACTTGATGTCCTAGTAAAAAAGTTTTTTTTTCACTTCCGATTTCACCTCCCAAAACTAACCCCTTAAGTTAAAATTTAACTTTCAAAACTACACGGCTCTGATGAGGCCATCAATTCCTATATTATTACCAAATTTCAACTTTCTATGACAAATAGTTTCGGAGAAAATCGGGTGTGACAGACAGACAGACATACACCGAAGTCATCTTATAAGTGTTCCGGACGGAACACTAAAAAGGGGGAGGGTTTATGTTTTAAGGCTGCTTGCTTTTACTTGTATAATTGATAAAGAATGCGAATTTATATAGAGCGGTGTTAAAGTTTGTTTCTTAATTGAGCAATATGTAGCCTGACTTACCACTACATGATTGCGGAAATCTATGACGACTTCCTATCTGGAAAGTCGAGTTCGTGATTTCATTTGCCTTGTGCTTATGTAAGACTGTGGATGCATTTTTTGTATATTCAATTTGTTGTCTAAGTATTGTGTAGTCAGTCCAATATACTTTTTAGGGCAATTTAGAAAGAGTATAAAATATAATACAGCCCAGTACAGGACGGGAAGCTAGTCTGGAGGCTAAAGCTGGCAGCCCCAATAACACAATCAGATTCAATGGACCAATCACCCATTAGTCTTAAAAACCCTTATTACTGAAACTTACACAGAAGTAAGCCGGACGACTCTAGTGGGCAAAAACCTGGCTCAGAACAGAGTGGGATGGAGCGCTTTTCTGGAGGCCTTCTATTCCGACTGAGGAATCATGGGGAACGATGGTGATGATGATAAATAAGTTTGAGTTTTTTGGGATATTATTTTTTAGAAAAGTGAATATGGGAGATTTTATTCTTTTAAAATATATTTAATATCTTGGATAGGTCTCAAGTACATATTAATTTTTTTAAGTTAATTAAATTTTGTTTCGGTTTTTGGGCAGTCTTGTTGTTAATTAATTCTGTATAGGTACTTGTTTATCTTATAAATGAATATTATTTTTGAGAATTTTCATTAATGTTCTTAAAAATTCAGGTCTAACTTAGAACCTGACTCATCTGTAACAATTCAATACTCACGTGGATAGTTACTTTTTGCGTGTGTATCTACAGCACTAATACTGTGTACAATAAACAATTTCTACCTTATTTCTTTTCTGAACTAAATAATGCATAAAAAGATTTTTGTTTTTGTATTTAATAATTTGATATTTTAAAAGGAGAAAGTCAAAAGATTAGGTATATTAAAACGAAAATGTCAAAAAATGTTTTCATTTCCTTTTATACGTAAAAAATCCCGAGAAAAAAATGAAAAAAACACAATGGTAACGTTAAATCCGACGACAGTAGCTTTCAAGAAATTTTCAGTAAATAAAGAAAAGAGTCACCAAAAACTCCCTTTTATAAGCCGTTGTCAGGTGAATAGCATGTTCTTTTATTGTCTTAAGTCCCTTTACGAAAGCGCCTAATGTGATTGTCTCGCCTCTCGACACGCAATGCACTTCCCTTTTAGAAGCTTCCTGAAGTTTCTGTCTCAGTTAATATTAGTAATATATGAGTCTTTTTTGAGAGGCTTGCATTTCAGCCAAAATTACTTGTTACGCTGAGACGTAGTTAAAAAGACTAATTTGTTCGTACATATTGTAGGTGGTAGTACTATATGTTGCTTTAACATCGAATGGAAATTTTAGCTGGCTTATTAAGTTAAGAAACTATGATTTTTAGGGTTAAACCGTGCCAATTGGAATTAAAACTGTTTATAAAATTATTAAATAGGGAACTTTATAACAACAAAATAGCCCAAAAATCAGAACAAAATTCAGTTAACCTGAAAAACTACACAGCAATGACATCTTCTCAAGAACAATCCGAAAAACTCAAATATATTCTAAAATAACCGGTCAAGTGCAAGTAGAACTTGCACAATTAGTGTTCCGTACGTTGATTGTTTTTAAAATAAAAAATTTTGTTAGGGTAGTATAAAAATGATCAGTGACTTCACAAAACACACCCCAAATGAGTTTTCAACAAAATTTGCTTCCAATCTTTACTGAAAACTGGTGACCTTGAAATTTTGGTTTTTTTTCCTATACCAGATAAATTATTGAAGGTAATGATAATTTTCGTTCAATCTATACCCCGTGGAGAATATTCCAGGATTTTTTCAAAATTTTTTGATCAGTACTTTTTGAGATAAGGTAGGGAACAGCGATTTTTTCACGATTTTTTAAAAGTAATACGAAGAAAAGTGTGCGCAAGTATTACATTATATATATATTTTTTACTCGTGTTTTCACAAGCTTTCATTTGACACCACACTCGTTGACCTAGTAAAAAATTTTTTTTTCACTTCCGATTTCACCCCTCAAAACGAATCCCTTAAGTCAAAATTTATGTTACGGTGATATAAAATGATCAGTGACTTCACAAAACACACCCCAAATAAGTTTTCAACAAAGTTTATTTCCAATCTTTACTGAAAATTGATGACCTTGAAATTTCTGTTTTTTTATATACCAGATAAATTATTACAGGTAATGCACTCGTGATAATTTTCGTTCAATCTACACCCCGTGGAGAATATTCCAGAATTTTTTCAAAATTTTTTGATAAGTACTTTTCGAGATAAGGCGGGTGGACAGCGATTTTTTAAAAATAATACAAAGAAAAGTGCGCGCAAGTATTACATTATATACATATTTTTTACTCGTGTTTTCACAAGCTTTCATTTGACACCACACTCGATTACTTAGTAAAAGAAATTTTTTTTCACTTCCGATTTTACCCCCCCCAAAAAACTAACCCCTTAAGTCAAAATTTAACTTTCAAAAACTACATGGCTCTGATGAGGCCATCAATTCCTATATTACTACCAAATTTCAACTTTCTATGACAAATAGTTTCGGAGAAAATCGGGTGTGACAGACGGACAGACGGACAGACAGACGGACAGACACCGAAGTGATCTTATAAGTGTTTCCGTACGGAACACTAAAAATACATCATTGTCTGCTATAAGGTACGAAATATATTCTAAAAAAATACATCGTTGTCTGCTATAAGGTACGAAAGCGTTTATCTTTAATATTCACTCCTATAAAAGATGAAGTTTCAACCAACAAAAGGGAAAACTTAGTATATTCTATACCCTATCTAAATTATCCTAAAAATAACACATAGGCTGAAAAGTTTTTGGTCTGACACATAAATGTCGACCTTTTCAAAAAATCCAATCATTTTTAGGGAGTACCAACCTTCAAACGATACGTGTTAAAATTTCTTGACATTTCGACATGAGTGGTTTTAGTGACGCTACTTTCCATGTTTTCAAAACAATGGAAAAAATCGAATTTCGCGTGTTGATTAAACATTGTTTTTTGTTGAAAAAAAAATACCGTTCAAGCAAAGCAACAGTCTGATCAGTGTCATGGGGACTTTGTCCCAGGAAAATCGCTCGTTATTTACTGGTATGCTGAATTTAAACGCGGTCTTACAGATACAAATGATGCTGAACGTTCTGGACATCCAAATGAGGTGGTTACACCGGAAAATATCAAAAAAATCCACAAAATTGTTTTGGATGACTGTAAAGTGAAATTGCGTGGGATAGCTGACACTGTAAAGATATCAAAAGAACGTCATATGTTGCATGAACATTTGGGCATGAGAAAGCTCTGTTCAAAATGGGTACTGCGTTTGTTGATGTTGATGATTCTGAGCACTGTTTGGACCTGTTTAAGTGCAATAAAAAAGATTTTTTCATGCGATATGTGACAATGGATGAAACATGGATCCACCACTATACACCGGAATCAAATCGGTAGTCAGCTGAGTGGACTGCGCCGTCTTTTATAGGCCGGTGTGTACGCCTCTAGACGCGTCTAACGGCGATGCACTTCGGTCTCTTAGTTAGTTTCGAGCGGCAGCAGCAGCAGCAGCAAGATCACAGTATCGAGTAGTAGCAGCAGCAAGAGCACTTAAAAATGAGATTTTGGCGAAATGTCGTGCAAATTCAGTGTTAGACGAACGGATTGAAACCAGGAATTTTAATATATATATATATATATATATATATATATATATATATATATATATATATATATATATATACGCCGTCTCAGAATTTTATTAATTATTGAGGAATCGTGGTTCTTGGATAAATTACAGAAGTAAAACGGTAACCTGGTGTAATTATCATTATCTACCCGTGATGCAGACTGTAATCCGAGTTTCTGTTTATTATGTTATTATTAGGGTGTTAGTAAATTTCGATTGATTTGATAATGATATATTAGCCAAATTTCGTAGGTCAGTTCAGAAGCTTACATAGGTATATTAGAGTATTTGAATAATACAATACACATATATATATATATATATATATATATATATATATTGAACTTTCTTTTTTTTTGAAGTCGGTTAAAAACCTTAAATGTTTTTATCCAGTCACTTAAACCAAAAAAGAGGGTCAACCTCGGAATGAGAGATAATAAGCTGTAAACTTGTATAAACCTTTATTTTGGCATTCTAAAAGTTGTCTCAAAAGTCTCATAAAATCTCGTGTCCGCATCTTAAGATATTCAAGGTCAAAGGTCACAAAAATCGGTTTTTCGCAAATATCTCGCTTCCTATGATTTCAATGATATTTATATTTATTATAAAAATTGTAGAGCATAAAATTCTTTATAAATTTTGTTTAAAACATTTTTTTATACGATTAACCGTTTTTGAGATAGAGCGCGGAGAGCATGTAGCACTCAGCCATACATAGCATAATGCAAGGTTAACCGTGAGTCCCGGTAAATAATACGGCGTTTAAAGTTAATTAATCACTAGAAAATTCATAATTATGAATAATTTACATTATTTATTATTTAATTATATTTAATAATATTTTTCATTTTACCTACTTCGTGTAATTAAAAAATTGTTCAGTATATTTTAATTATATTCTAATATATCTTAATTATATTTTAAGTAGAAAAATAATTAAGTACTTTTTCTTTAAAATGTGTAAACTCTTAAATACTTATATTACTATTAAGATTATACTTGGGAATATGGACCCCTATAATACGACCTTTTCTGTTTAAAGTCAGTTGGGACAGATGTTCCATTGTATAGTTAAGATCGATTTCTTTTTCAAGGGACCACTTTCTACTAACCAAGTTTATTCGTTAGTTTTAAACTGTATCTTGGCAACGACCGACGTACAATTTTAAGAGTTAAGGCTGATTTGTGTTTTATACGTGATAAGTCACTTTCAGAAGGTGATTCTGTTAATGTAGTGCGCGACTTACAAACTTTAAAAACTGCAAGTATTGAAAGAAATGACGGTCACATAAACTATTTAAATACCTTAACCTCTGTGAATGTGCATATCGAGTGTCGAAAAGTGTATATCAGTAAAAAAGACAATGTCATCAAAAAAGCAGAAGAACGAAGCGATTCCTTGGGAGAATTAGGAAAAGATCGTATATTTTATGAGTATGAGTTGTTCGCTGCTGAAGCAAAGTACCATACCATTTGCTATACTGATTTCTTAAGTCGAGTACCATCTACTGATAAGAAGCCTCGCGAAGATAATCAAGTCACACAAGCAATGAAAGAGATTTTTTGTTATATAGAAAATCATGAAGATTCACAATTTACATTGAAAGAGCTTAAAGATGTCCTTACGGAGTATGTACCAGATGATAAGACTATCATTACAAGACTTCAACAAAAATATTTAACTGACATAATAATTACGAGAAAGGTAGGATCATTCACTATCAAATCTTTTCGTGTTACACAAGCTTGGTACGACAATAAAAAAAGGATCCCGAAGAAGAACGGTTACGGATTGTAGAAGCTATTGTTAGGGAAGATATTGGATCATCTGTAGTCGAAACCAAGTCTTATCCACCTCCGAGTAAAATGTTAGATGATATTAATGAAGAAATACCAAAAACTTTATTGCATTTTTTACAAGAAGTCATAATAAAAAATAGAAAAGGAAAAACAGATCATTTAAAAACGAAATGCACATCAATCAGTCATGCAATAATGGCTTCGATACGAGAACGGTCATTTTCATCACAGCTACTATTAAGCCTTTCTGTATTTCTTCATAGAAGATATGGATCTAAAATACTATTGGATGTTTTATCTAGCTTGGGATTTGTAGCTTTGTATGGTAATACTAAAAATAATATATTTGATAATTGAAAAATATTATTAAAAATAATGTATTAATCAATAAATAATGCAAATTATTCATAATTATGGATTTTTTTAGTGCTTAGTTAACTTTATACAACGTATTATTTACCGGGACTCACGGTTGACCTTGCATTATGCTATGTATGGTTGAGTGCTGCGCGCTCTCAAAAACGGTTAAGCGTATAAAAAAATGTTTAGGACAAAAATTTGTAGAGAATTTTATGCCCTATAATTTTTATAATAAATGTAAATATCATTGAAACTATAGGAAGCGAGATATTTGCGAAAAACCGATTTTTGTGACCTTTGACCTTGAATATCTTAAGACGCGGACACGAGATTTTATGAAACTTTTGAGACAACTTTTAGAATGCCAAAATAAAGGTTTAGACAAGTTTACAGCTTATTTTCTCTCATGCCGAGGTGAAACCCCTAATGTGACTGGACAATTTGATTGATAAAGTTTATAATATACAACCGTTGCTTTGTGTGAAAATATTGAGAATCAAACTTTTAAACGTCAAGTTACAAATTTAATTAAATGCTGGAAACCTAGGTAACGTGGGATCTTATATCGTATGTAACCCAAATTTTAATTAATTTGTCACCGTAAATAACGAATATTTTTCAGTTTGTAGTTATAATTTATCAATTGTCCGCAATTTTCAACTAAAATAAGGATAGTGGTAAAAGGACAACAAAAACAATTTGTTGGGCCAAATAACAAAAAGGACTGTAAGTGGCTGAAGGTTTGTACAAAGCATATGAGAAAATAGTTATGTGGACTTTATATTCCCGTTTTGTGTTTAGAGTCGCTCAAAGATTATTTAAGTCATTAAAAATAAATTGACCGCACATGTGTTAATATTTAATTAGGGGCTTTTTGATGTGTTTGGCTAATGGTTTTTAAATAAAACATTTGTAGATGAAACATTTAACCAGGTTAATTACTTTTTAATTACATAAGACTGCTCTATAAATTCAAACAAGTAGCAGAAAAATACAACATGGAAGTCAATATCGACAAAACAAAATGCATCACAACAGCTAAAGAACCAGTAAGGTGTAAATTAGAAATAAGTGGGAAATTAATAGAACAAGTAATGAAATTCCCATATCTTGGAGTATTAATTACTAGCTACGGAGATATAACAGAAGAAGTGAGACAACAAACAAATAAAGCAGCAGCAATATCAGGGTCCCTTAGAGATGTAGTTTGGAAAAACAAAGATCTAAGTGTAAAAGCAAAAACAAGAATATATAGAACTTGCGTTAGACCCATACTGGCTTATACGAGGCTGGTTTGAAAAGTCCGTGCAAAAATAAAAACTACTTATGTGTTTGGGGTAAACCTTTTTTATTTTTCGACATAGTCTCCTTTTAGGCTTATACACTTCGTCCAACAATGTTCTAGTTGGTTGATCCCTTCCGAATAATAGGATTTGTCCAAGTCTGCAAAATATCCATTAGTGTCTGCAATCACCTCCTCGTTTGCATAAAATCTTTGTCCCGCCAGCCATTTCTTCAAATTGGGGAACAAATAGTAGTCCGAGGGAGCCAAGTCTGGAGAATAGGGGGATGTGAAACGAGTTAGAATTCTATTTCCATTAATTTTGCGACCACAAACTGCTGAGGTGTGTGCTGGTGCGTTGTCGTGATGGAAAAGGACTTTCTTGTGGGACAATCGCGGGCGTTTTTCTTGCAGCTCGGTTTTCAAACGGTCCAATAACGATGAATAATATTCACCTGTAATAGTTTTACCCTTTTCCAGATAGTCGATGAGGATTATCCCTTGCGAATCCCAAAAGACAGTCGCCATAACCTTTCCGGCCGAAGGAACGGTCTTCGCCTTTTTTGGTGCAGATTCCCCCTTGGTAACCCATTGTTTAGATTGTTGTTTGGTCTCAAGAGTATAGTAATGTATCCATGTTTCATCCACAGTGACGAAACGACGCTTAAAGTCCTCCGGATTCTTCTGGAACAGCTGCAAACCATCCTTGCAACACTTCACACGATTCCGTTTTTGGTCAAGCGTGAGCAATCGCGGCACCCATCTTGCGGATAGCTTTCTCATGTCCAAATATTTATGCAAAATATTATGTACCTGTTCAATCGCGATGCCCCACAGCACTAGCAATCTCACGCACATTAACTCTCCTGTCATCCATCACCATACCATGGATTTGATCAATGATTTCTAGAGTCGTAACCTCCACAGGCCGTCCAGAACGTTCAGTGTCACTTGTGCCCATATGGCCAGTCCGAAAATTTTGAAACCACTTATAAACTGTTCTAATCGAAGGTGCAGAGTCACCATAATGTTTATCAAGCTTCTTTTTAGTCTCCTGAGGCGTTTTGCCTTTCATAAAGTAATGTTTAATCACCACACGAAATTCTTTTTCGTCCATTTCTTGAAAATCACTCGACTTCCTTGATTCACACGAATGCCAAACACAAAGAAATAGACCAATATGGCTGAAACTTGGTGTGCGTTCATTCAAGAGATGCTACTAACTAAACATGACCTCGATACGCGCCGGTGGTGCCATCTCTCGGACTTTGCACGGACTTTTCAAACCAGCCTCGTAGCATAGAAACACGGGCAGACACAAACAAAACCAAACAGCTACTAAGAATAAATGAAATGAAAATACTGAGAGCAATAACAGGAAAAAGTTTATGAGACAGAGTGAGTAACAACACCATAAGAAAACAGTGCAAGGTAGAAGATATAGTCAGATGGAGAAGAAAGAGAAGAAGGGAGTGGCGTGAACATGTACAAAGGATGAAAGATACGAGAGTGATAAAGATATATGAACAAAAAACCACATGAAACCAGACCAAAAGGACGACCAACAAAGAGATGGAGAGACAGCTAAACATCCGAATCACAAGAGGTTTAAAAACGAAGTAGAACAGGTCTGTGACCTACTCAGAAGAGGAAGTAAGTAAGTACATTTCTGTTGTAGGGTACTAAATAGTAAAGAATTTGGAAAACTCTTATTCTTAGAGCTGCTAGTTATTATTTAAAAAATAACTGATTAATGAGGTGACATTTTAATAGACCAGTTATTAATATTTAACTTACGCATTACGGAGTCCTTTTAAGACTTGTTTTAATATACAGGGTGCGGCGCTTAAATACGGACAAATTTAAATTTGAATTTTCCGCCATACATTAGTTTCGCTATAAGTCGTTGTCGACGTTCGTGAAAGCCACATACTTCTAGTAAACAGTTATAACCTCAAAATGACCACGCCGTTGCGAACAAATGCGGAAGAGCCGCGATTATCGAAAATCCTGGACGTTCGGCGACTGAAATAATTCGTCTCCTCGGGTACCCGAGATCAACTGTGTACGATATGAGGCGTGTATATGTATCAACAGGATGCACCGGCACACATGAGCCATCTAGTCCAAAACTGGTTATCGGATAACGTGGACATATTCTGGTCTAAAGAGTTCTGGCCTCTCAATAGCTCGGATTTGAATCCCTACTCTGTTTGGAGCGTCATCTAAAGAGTTACTAACAAGTCCAGACACCCTAATGTGGCATCTTTACGCAGCGCTATCGAAGCAGTATATGGACAGCCCTGTTTTAAATAGAGCGTACGAATCGAATAATTCCATTCTGGATAAATCACACAACTGACATGCATAAGGATATTCTTTCATTTTAATTTTTGGACCAATAAAATTTTCTTTTAAAAAAATGTTTAATTTATCCGGATTTAAGCGCCGTGCCCTGTAATTTTGGATCTTACTACTTATGTTATAAGGTTTAATTAGAACTTCATAATGAAAATTTACTCCTTGCATACGTATTAAGTGGCATCAGTAACCAGACATGATGGAAATCTGTTGGGCTTTGGCTTTAAACTATAAAAGCAACGCATATCTTATCGTACAGATCATCAAATCATCGCGCGGTATGTGATTAGCAACGGCCCAGATAATACGCGTATGTAACCTGCAAGAAAAGCATGTAACAGTGGCGTTAGAGCGTATTATTTATTGAAATTTCCATGTTGGTTGATTCACCACTGCACTTACAATAAATATTAAGCACTGAATTTTAAGTTTAGTTTATTTATTTAGCAACGGTTGTTTTTTTTAAACACCTTTAACGTTGATTTTGCGGCCCAGATAAGGCTCAAAATACTACATCCAAAAATGTACTGTCGTGTAACCACTTGAATCAAGTGCCATAACATTTGTTGACACTAAAAAGTCAAGAGCCCCAAAGGGAAGACGCCGCCGAGACCGGACCAGCTTTAGGGCTCAAAAAAACGTCGACCCAAAAATGGGCTGTCATTTAACCATATAAAATTGATAAATTTAGTTTGTTCTTGATAAAATAAGAGGGAACCTGCAAACGGCAGACGCCGCCAATACCGGAGGATGAAGCTAGATCCGCTTTTTCCAGCCAGAAACGACCGGATTGACGTTTTTTAGGGCCCTAAAGCTGTGTCCGGTCTCGGCGGTGTCTGCCCTTTGGGGCCAAAAAAACTCTCGAAATTATTAGTGGAACTGTCAGGGACAAATTGGGTCAACGATCCTGAGCTAACATGGTTACATCCAATTCTCTCTGACAATCGTGTGCAAATTGACAATCAAGCTAACCATGGTGAATCTGACGATGATGATGTTATCGAAGAACCTGACATGTTATGCGATTGCAATAATGATGAAGATGGTGACCTTTATGACATGTAAAATGCCATTATTGTTGATTTAGTTTATAAACATTATTGTGTATTTAAAAATAAAACACTATTTTTATAAAGCTACAAGTTTTTTTATATCGTTACTATCAAAAGTCAGTAATGCCGCTTTGTGTAGACGATCAAAATGCATTTTGTCCCAGGATGACAATCTAAATGCAGTTTGTCCATCAGTTTTTTCCAATTTTTTGGGATATTATCAATACTAGATTTTTCGCATATACGTCTAATCCTTGAATTATTTTTTATTCACATTTTAGGTATATCAACTTTTCGGTTAATATCTTGCCAAACGCATAGTAGTTTTTCTTCGTTTCCCAAAATTACAAAAAATGGACAAAATGCATATAGAAAGTCTGCTCCTCATATGTTATGGTACTTGATTCAAGTGGTTAAACGACATTCCATTTTTGAGTGTCGTATTTTGGGCATTCCAGGGCACGGGGACCGCAAAATCAACGTTAAAAGTTTTTATGTCACTCGTCCAACAGAATGAACAACTAGGTAGATGGTTAGTCGACAGGTCAAAATTTCGGGTCACTCTCTTTGTCTATAAAGGTAAAATCCCTTTTAAATTGATTTAAAATGAAATTATAAACTATTAATTTTAAGCATGGCAATCCAATTTATTATCAAAATAGGCTTCAATTGTTTTTAATGTGTATATTCATTACAACCATTGGCGTACATGCTGAATCACCATAAATATTTAGTGTCCATTTTCTCATTGGTTGTCGGAAAGCATTAATTATCACTTATTTTTCCACAATTCCACTTTACACAATAGTTTACAGTCTTGATGGATACAAAAGACTATACCACTAAAATAAAAGGCCTGCTAAACAATGCATGTTAAAACTAGTATTTTGGCACCACACAACGTGGTAGAAGAGATTACTAAAACCAAATAAATTCCCCATATATTCTGAAACTAAACCCTAATTGATCCCCAGGAAAAAATCTAGCGGGTGCCCCAAACTACACTGCCTTCAAAAATACACAAATCGATTGATTACTCACCACAACGAATTATAAACATTTTAAACTCACCGCTTTACAAACTCAAAAAATATACATCGTGTATTACAAACCATAGTAGAGCAAACCGAATCAAATATGCAAAATTGTCAATACTTTACCCAGATTCCTCAAATTCTCATCTTGAACAAAACAACATAATAGTAAGTTTCGACGTCAAGTCCTGTGTCCTAGCCCTCCAGTATATGAAACTTTCCAACCAATTTTACGAAACGAAATATACAGGCAAATAAAAGGCGTCGTCGTGGGCGCATCTCTATCATAGGTCACTTCTTTAAGACCCATTTAAAACAAAATGTATTAAACAAGGAAGATTGGAAGCCAAAATTTTGGTTGGATACTGTAACATTCATTTTTTCCTAGATTTTAAGACCATGTAATGTTACTGATTTTTCACTTCAAATTGTACTTATTTTCATTTTTATATCGAACGGTATATTAACAAGAGATTCCAAGCCGTTCGGTATATTAGTGTGCTGTGCGGGTTTCTGACCGAATCTATCGGCACGCCGGGATTGGTTGAAAATGTGTATGCGGATTTTTGGTTTCGGCGTCGCGATATGACCGAGAGAAGGCCCACGGCTTATTTAAGGGTCCGGTAGGACAGGGATCGAGGCTGAGTACCATCAAGCCGCAGCCAGGCTAATTTTCATCGGAGCCGCCAAGTAGGCTTCCTTCGACAGAGCTGCAGTAAAGGCTCATAACTACAATCATGAGAGCTAAATAAAGCACAAGTTTTTTAACGAAAAGCCGTAGTGGGCTCTCTAAGTGTTTACTAGAAAAATGTGAAATCGGTCGTGTTCCATCGAAGCCGAAATAAAAACAGTAAGTTACCAAAACATCCTTCCATAGACTTATCCCTGAGTAGTGCCTTAACAGCAATTTGAACTGACTAAAAAGTGAAGTGAAAAGCACTATTTTTCGTCCTCGGGAGTAGTCAGAGTTTAGAATTTAAATGTCATAACTACCTGTTAGGCTAAAATTTTTTAGTAATCCTGTAAAACTGCAAAGGTTAGAACTTTTTATTTTTAAAAACATGAATAAATTTTCTTTTTGTTGATTAAAGCTAGTGTCTCACTGAATACCTATCTTACTTTTCAGGATAAGAACGGCTGTACCAAACTGATTTTTTTATTTACCAACAGTACACCCTTTCAGTATTTTTTCATTTTTTTAGCTGAAGTTAGATCCTTTCTATTTTAAAATGAATGGTGCCCAAAAAGTCGTACAGCTGAGGTTTCTTTAAAAATAGAAAATAATTCCAAAAAGACGTACAAAAATTATCTCTTACCCATATCTCTCTACCAAAGAAAACTGAGCTAGTGTGTGTTTAATTTCTTTAGCTCTTTTAAAATCAGGATTCACTCAATTCATTATCAGAAATTAAAGCGGGGCTGCAAGAAAATTGTGCTCAAGCGTGGGACAAACAACTTCTCACAGGGTAAAAAAAAAAAAAAAGATGCCTCAAACTGAGGACAGTTTAGCATGTTACAATACATCGATGACATATTCTTTCTAGAGTCCTTTAGAAATTATGAACTCCACAATTTTTTGTATCACCTAAAGTGTGCTGGAAGTACAGAAAACAATCTTTTTTACACGTGTTCGTACAGAAAACTTCAGGTCAAGCATCAACCGTCAAAACTGCAAGCAATAGCCAATACATAAACGAAACATTCCTCTACTTCAAAAGATGATCTGCATCGTACATCTTCTACGAAAAGCCGGCAACACATATACCGCCTACAAACTACATAAAATTATAAGATTGTCCCTCAGAAACTCAAAAGACAAAACAATACTAAGAAATCAGGGCGTATTGTTATGTGGTTAGATAGGATTAACTAACAGGAACATTTACAAAGTTTGAGGACTACAAACTTAGTCTCCGCAACAAGCAAACCACATCAGCTGTTTTGCAACATAATTTAGCTACAGGACATAAAATCAATTTAAGAGCTACAAAGAAATAGCCACTGTTGAATTGGCACCTTAAACCAGAGCGATGATGCTCTCAACCACCCAGCCATATGAATGTGTAATAAAAAATGTCACCAGCGCATCAACTGCCAGCAGCCTACGGAACAGAACGGAGACATTCTACGTCAACCTAGAAAGGAGCATCGACCATTAATTTAATTAAGGATAATTATATTACTGTACATATCATATAAGTGTATCTAAAAAAAAATAAATTAATAATAATAATAATAATAATAATAGCTTTATTCCCAACAGTAAGAACCATTTACAGGGAAAACAAGAAAAAATATGAATGAAATTTTCTCTCAAAACTAAGGTACTAAAGTAACAACAAAAATAGTCAAAAACAACAAAAAAAAGAAGAACAAAGAAAGAAATAAAAATGAATAAAGAAATTAAATGAATCAGCGCAGTACAAATTAGAATAAAAGTGAAATAAAACAAATATTAGTTACATACATCCAACAAGCAAAACAAGCTTCTAAAAGAATTTTTATAAATGTCCTATTAAGTGAAATGATCTAAACACATTGACCGAATCTTATTTTTTCGGTGCCTGCAAAAATGTCACATTCATTACTAATTAAGTTAAATTTATTGCACATAACATTGATTGGTTCAATTAACCTGAGATTAGTCCTAGCACGTGAACAAACAAAGTAGCGGTATTTCGTGAATTAATTCTAGGCACCAATATAGCCTCCTCCGATAGCAGCTGAGGACAGTCGATGACTCCGTGCAACAATCTATACAAGAAAATTACAGACGAACACTCTCTGCGAGCCTCAAGTGATTGAAAATTAAATCTCTCCAATAACAAAGAGTACTCTATTCCTCTCATTGGATAGACACCATCTACCTTATATGATAAATATTTTAGAAATCTTCTTTGAACTCGTTCTAGCATTAATTTGTAGCATAAATAATATGGGCTCCAAATAAGAGAGGCATACTCTAGTTTGGATCTCACATAAGACATAGCAGTATTAAAGATCGTTCACTATTAAAGCTTCTACAGTTGCGCACTATAAAACCATATAGACGATTGGCTTCCAGCGTTACGTTATTAATGTGATTAGAAAAATTCATTTTGTTATCGAATACTACTCTCAAGTCCCTTACACTGTTGCTGCGCACGAGAGTTGACGTTCCTAGTGAATATTCATATGTTATATGGTTTTTCTTCGTCACCGACATAATTTTACATTTAGAAATATTCAAGTCTAATTTATTGTGCTTACACCAATCCTCAAGCACGCAAAGCTCAGTTTGAAGCACTTTACAGTCCTAAATACATGAGACGGACGCATACAGCTTGAGATCATCAGCGAAAAGCAGCCTGCCACAATTCAGAGTATCACAGAGGTCATTAATATATAGCAAAAATAGTAGGGGACCAAGATTGGATCCCTGTGGCACGCCCGAGGTTGCGGTATAGGAATCGGAAATATATCCATTATAGTGTACTGACTGAGAGCGGCCCCCCAAATATGAAGAAAATAAACTGCACGCATCCACACCAAAACCCATACGCCAAAGCTTCTGCAGCAAAACGAAATGAGATATTCTATTAAAGGCTTTAGAAAAGTCCGTGTATATTACGTCCACCTGCCCTCCTGCGTCTAATATGTTCTATGTAAAGTTTGTATAAACTCCCAAGTTTGTTACAGTGGATCTACCATCAATAAATCCATGTTGATGGGTTGACAGAATACCTCTAACCTGAGTATAAATGCGATTATACAGAATTACTTCAAATAGCTTCGAAAAATTGTTCAGAATAGAAATAGGTCGATAATTGTTTACCCCGCTACGTTCGCCGGACTTGAAAATGGGGCATACCCTCGTTTCCTTCCAGCTCCCCGGAAATGTTAACGTCCTTAACGCCAGATGAAATATGTGTTTTAGAGGCACCATAAGTGCACCCTTACAATCTTTAACCATAAAAGATGGAATACCATCACGTCCTGCGGTCAGCCTATTCTTTAATTTTTTAGTAGCGTGTTGAATCTCTGTTACAGAAGCTAATGAAATGTCAACACTACCGAAAAGCTGACAAGCACTCTCCGGAGCAAAGTCGATTTCATTCTCGTTAGGCAAGAATACACTTTCAAAATAAGAAACGAACACATTTACTATGTCTTGCGGCTTTTCATATCAAGCACCCCGCAAATGAATTGCTCCGGGAATCCTTGATTCTCGATTCTTCTGATTAATAAAGGACCAAAACTTTCCTGAATCACTGTTAATTGCTTCCTGGACACCAAGTATGTACCTAAATTAACAGCATCGCAGAGCAACCAATTTTATTTAAAAACTTGTGTCAATAAAATTGTTCAATTTCATTTTAAATTGAATATTTACTTTACTTATTTTCCTTAAATCCCCATTGATTAAATTTTTTAAGTACAAACCTATTTCGACAGCAACAGCTTCAATCAATCCGTTTAAAATAAGTCTAATTTATTTTTTAAATTACTTTTATAAGTCAATATCGAAATACGTTAAATCTGTTAATTTCTTTTTATTTTATTTTTAAAATAAATTGTATTTACTTCTTAAATTTTTTCTTTTTTAACGTAATTGGGTTAGTCGGACTTGATAAACGCATTAGGTTTTGAAAAATTTAAGCCGACGTATAAAAGAATTTATTTTGTCATTTATAAATGAAATAAGAAACTAAGAAATACGTGCTGTATACTTGGAATTACAAAAAAAAAAACGATTTACATTGGTTACTCGTTGAGAAACACAGTCCTTTTAAAGGGTTTTACATGTAACCGAATTTGTGAAAGTATGAAGCCTAACAACCTGAACCTCCTAGATATTCACGCGACCAGTACTCTTAGCATATACTGCTACGGGAGGGATCGAAAAATTATCACCACAGTATTTATAGAATAGATTTAAGCCACCAACTTTTCTTTGATATTCCAAGGAATCAAAGTTTTTGGTGAGTTCCGGTATCCTAATCAGGCACTCTTTTAAACAAAATTTATTAAAAGCAGAGTACGTTTAAAGTCTGTTTGTTTGGAGTTGACAGTACATAACATGGGTTACAAACATTAAAATGTCATAAACCATAAGCGTCCGAAATTCCTTTATCAGTTATTTGCATTTTTAGTTTTAATCACCTTTATTTTCTATCTCTATACAACAGTGCTACCTTTTTCTAAAATATATTTTATTACATGCCTTCTAAACTTTACAGTAAGCTACATAAATCAACGCAGTTTAAAGTTTATTTTAATGAATAAATGATGAAACTAAAAATCTTATTTGTATGATAAAAGCCTAAACGAGTACAATTAACAATTCTTAAGAACTAGAAATCTAGTGTTGTAAAGCTTAATGATAATTGATACAATAAAATTATTTGGGATTTTAGCAGTTATTGGAATATAATTAACCAAAGTACTTATCGGTAGGTAGGTGCCTAAGTACCTAAGTATGCAATAAAAATATTCTGTGTAACTATAAAAATAAAGCAAAAACCTATAATATGTTTCCCCACCCCCATGAAGATTATAACCTAGATTAAGTTCTAGATTAGTTTAGAATTAAGCTCTAGTTAAGTTAGATTAGTCAACCAATGTAATTAAAACCCAATGTCCTAGGTTAAGTTAATTAGGATTACTGTATAGAACCTAGGTTAAGTAGTATAGGAATATAAGCTATCATAAATGTAAGTAAGAGGCATAGCCTAACTTAAATTCAATAAAGACAATGACAAAAAAATATAATATGTTTAGTTCAAATCAGAACAGGGATAGCTTTAACTTTTAGTTTTCCTCCGATCAGACTTCACGGAGTCCGTAAATCTGCATTTTCCTTGCGAGAAACAACAATGATACTCAACGTCCACGATGTGCTAGTGCATGATCAGTCAACAAGCCAAGTGAAATTGTGGAAACCTATGCAAACCTGACGGGAGTTGGATCATTAGATTTCTAAAAGAAAGAAAACGCGGTCCTTGCGAACCTCAGAATCACAAGGGAAAGGAGCCCTTAGAGGTTGATAAAGACTTTAAAAACGTAATAAGAAGAAAAGTACACCATTCTTTTTATTAAGAAAGAAATACCTACACTACATACACTTTTACAAGAAATCAGTGAAGACCAGGACTTACCAGATTTAAAAAAAATAGAAATTATGGAAAACCCTTCATAACCTGAATTTTCGTTGGGCAAAACACAACAGAAAATCTTGTTCTTATCGATAAAACAGAAATAATTTATTGGAGAAGAGAATATCTACGAGCAATCAAAAAATTTCGATCAGAAGAAAGAAATATTTTTTCTTTAGATGAGACTTGGGTTAATGAGGGACACACAGTGAAAAAATTCAGTCAGTCAACTGGATTACAACCCCCTTCAGGAAAAGGTCGCAGGCTAATTATAGCATATATTGGTAGTGAAAACGGATTTCATGACGGTGGCTTGTTGGAATTCGAATCAAAGTCCACTAAAGAATATCATGACGAGATGACGGCTGATGTTTTTGAGGAGTACCTCCTACAAATGATTGAATGTTTACCAGCAGAATCAGTAACATTATTAGACAATGCCCCATACCATTCTCTGTTATTAGAACTCCCGACAAATTCATGGAAGAAAGCGGATATTCGTCAATGGATAAAAGACAAAAATCTTAAACATAAAGATGGTATATTAAAAGCGAAACTTCTCAAAATTGCGAAACAAAATAAGTCACAGTTCAAGAAATTCGCAGTCGATGAGATGGCAAATGAAACAGAATATTACAGTGCTTAGATTACCTCAATATCATTGCAAATTGAATACCATAGAGCTAATTTGGACACAAATGAACGGCTTCGTTGCAAGGGAAAACACCACGTTCAAACTTGAAAGCTTAAGGGCATAATTACTCGCCGGAATAGAGAGGATCAAAGAGGATATTGGAAAAATGCCATTCGACATGTTATAGAAGAAGCAAATAAAAAGTGGAAACTTGACGAATACATCAAAGAAACTGTGTAAATAGAACCCTTAATTATCAATTTAAGAGAAGTCGAGTCTTCAAATTTTGAATATGATGATTGTTTTTGATTGTATTTAAGGTACTTACATATCGTGAATTGATAATTTGTGTATATACATAGATCTATAATTTAAAATTTTTTTGATATTAACTCTTATATTTGTAAAACTTTATTTTTAAGATAATTTTATTTATTAAACACTATAAGCAGGTTACGCTCGGATGGCTATGCTACCGATGAACCCTCATTTACATTTTACGACTCCATTGTATAGCAGAGGTTTTCTACCTAAAATAGGCTCAACACTTAAAAATAATTCAAAACAGGTAGCAAAATCCAGTGCATACATAAGAAATCTCTTTTTTTTTGGGCGCACCCCAACATGTATTTGCATCTACTCCTATAATGAGAGAATTCTGCTATCAACTCCAAACAAATACACTTTAGTCCCAAATATAGTTTCATATTCCAAGGTTAGTATGAATTGAGCTACGGACAGGATTAAAAGTTGTAGAGTGTAAGCTTTCTAGTATGAAATATTACTCTCAGCTTTTGAAAAGTTTTTCTTACTACGCAAACAGCATGGTCAAGTCAAGACTTCAGCTTGTTTGACAACTGCCGCATAATCTTCCTCTTTTTCCTCTCCGCATGATTAGGACTGCTTCTGCTTGTCTGCCGTTTATCATTAGGGTTCTGTTGTTATTAGCAGGTTATCTTCTTTGGTTTTCCTGTCGGTCTTTTACTGTACAGTTCGTTATTTTTGCAGATGTAAGCCAGTCCGTCAATCGCCATTCTGTTCACCTGATCAACCCAGTTTCTTTTCCTAGCTTACTCGGGATGTTACATTACTCCCATATGCCCTTATTTGTTTGCCTGTTCCTGAGTATTATGCCCCGTACTGTTTTTAAAGTCTTCATTTCTACATTACTTATTATCTGATTTGTTCTTTTGGGGTCTGCTCGGGTTTCTGTCTCACCGTTATTTTGCATACTCTCATTTTGCTCTCTGTGGAGATATATTTATTATTCCATATGGAGTCTCTGAAGCAGCCACTGACCTTCGATGCTTTCATTGCCTGTCTTTTCACTTCTGCTTTTATGTTCCTTTCGCTCGTTATGTTAATTCCAAGATATGTGAAAGTCATAACCTGTTCTATGCTTCTGTCATTTACTTCCAGTTTGCACCTTCGAGGCTCTCTACTATGACCATGCATTTTGTATTTTCCACAGAAATCTTAATGTTATATGTTTTCGCTGTTTTGTTAAATGTGTAAACTTTGTATTATAGATTGCCTTCATTATTTGTTATCAGTAATGCATTATCAGCTCATAGTGATTTCGTTTTAATATGTACCACATAAGTTTTAGCAAATAAAATAGTTGCTACATTATTTATACTTTGCATCAGCAAATTGTATTTTTCTCTTTTCCGTTAACACCGTCGATATTGACTGCAAATAATTCAGTTACTCAGTACGTTATTATTCATTTTAAATTAACACGAAATCATTGTTACTCGGATTCAGTTAACTCGTTTTTCTTTGTATACGGATTGCGTTTAAATGCAGTTTAAACGTTGTAAATGTTAATTAGTTTTGTTAAAATACAAGCAAGAATCGTTTCAGTTTAGTTTTTTATATATAGTATGTAATAACAATACGTGGGTTGCTATTTATATTTCTGGCCTAATAATCAAAAACAAATATATATGCTCGAAATTGGTTTTACTGTTTTTCAAAATATTCTCCATGAAGATCAATACACTTTTGCATGCGTTTCAATCAATTTTCGAAGCATTTTTTCCACTCCGATTGCGGTAACTCCGAAACAGGCGTTTTGAATGCATCAACCGATTCTTCGGGTGACGAAAATCGTTGATCATGTAATTTGTTTTTCGTGTGCGCGAATAAAAAAGTCACTGGGTGCCAAATCAGGGCTGTACGGCGGATGACTCATCAATTCGATATTTTGGCTGGTCAAAAGTTCCTTTGTTTGAGGCGATGTGTGAGAGCTCGCATTGTCATGATGAAGAACGATTCGCCTCTTCTTCGACTTTTTCCGAATTTCTTCGAAGACTTCTGGCAAACAAATGGTGGTGTACCAATCGGAACTGACCCTCCTACGTTGCTCTAACGTCACTGTCGCCACGTGACCGGTAATGCCGAAGAAACAGGCAACCATTTGCTTCGATGTGTTTCTTCCGCGAACAACTTTTGTTGGATTTGGCTCGTCTTGGAAGAGACATACAGTCGATTGCTGTTTTGTTTCGGACTCATTTGCATAGATCCATTCGTCACTTGTGTAGATGTTATACACAGCATTTGATGCACCTTGATCGTATTTTTTTAACATTTCCTTGCACCAATCGACACGAACCTTCTTTTGAGCTTTGTCAGATTATGCGGGATCCAACGGGAACAAATCTTTTTTACGACCAAATGATCATGCAATATCTTATTGATGCTGGTCATACTAATGCCCAAAGATGCCTCAATCTCACGGTATGTCACATGACGATCTTGCTTTATCAGTTCACGCACAGCATCGATGTTTTCTGGCACAACAATCGATTTTGGGCGACCTTCACGGAATTCGTCCTAGAGCGAACGTCGGCCACGATTGAATTCGTTATACTAGTTTTTTACAGTGCTGTAGGATGGTGCTTCATCGCCGTATAAAGTATCAAGTTCATCGATGCATGCTTGTTTTGTTAATCCACGTCGAAAGTTATGAAAAATAATCGCACGAAAATGTTCACGAGTTAATTCCATTTTTTGCTCGAGATGAATTTTTCAAGTTACTGTAAACCACACAAATTGCGCTCAAATAACAAAATGTTTGTTCAAAGGTTATGTTCAACAATGTCAAGTTTCTAATGGAAACGTCAGATGGCACCTGGCAACACTTACTGTTGCCAAGACCAGAAATATAAATAGCAACCCACGTACATATCTAAAGGCAAACGAAAACATATTCTGGAGAGAATTTTATTGCAAGAAATTTTATAATTAATAAAACGTTAACACAATACGAGTATTTAATCCGATCTATTTGAATATACATAAAAACGAATTTTCTAGTGTTATAATACAAATTTTAGAAGTTTATTGATTAAATTTTGATACTGTTACTGCACATATATTTATGTACAAGTTAGGTTGTAGTAACTCATTGGAGAAGAAATATGTAGAAGTTTCGATTCAGTTACCAGGGTATATCTTGACATTTTCAATGCTGTCTATACTCTATCCGTTTGCAAGGCGAAGTAATAAATCATGTAAAATTATTCAAATTAACTTCACGCGATAGTACGAGTCTCGGTACCGCAAAGTACATTTTTCGCAAAAAAGTTACAAGATTATTTGTTCCGGTAGTATTAGCTTGGACTAACATTTATGGAAAATTTTGTCTTGAAAATCTCAAGATTTGACCAAGCAGTGGCGTATCGACTGATTTCTTTTGTATTAATTAAAGCTATAATAAAGGTTATATTAAAAAAATATATTACAAAATATTACAGATATTACAATACTATTACAAGAGTAAAACTAGTATTAAACAAAATTGAGGAATTATAATAAGATGACAGAACGGCGCCCATTAATGCCAGATGATTACATATCTGCATAATATATGCATACAAAACAATATGATAGTTCAGATCAAATCAAATTTATTTTTCAAAACATATAAATTTACAAATAAATAGGAAATTAATTTCATAGAAACAAGTTTTAAAATATAAACGCACCTAGGTGCATGTTCCTGTATCTGCCTTTACAAAACACTCTTTAAAGCCTAAAATCTAAAAGAAAACAAATACAAATATTACACAGGGAAGACTCAATACTTGTATGTTGACTGTTTTTTTTTTTTTAATTTTTATTAATATTTATTTATTTATTTATCCACGGGACATGCCCATTTAACACTGAGGGTAACAATTAAAAGTTTATCATTTATAAAATAATACCCTAAACTATAACTTAAATTTAATGACAAAATAAAATTATTATATCTAGCACTAGTGCTATCTTAATCTTAAACACGTTTTATATCCGACATGTCAGACATATCCGAACTAAAATCTGACATAGCATCATCTGGACCTAATGGTAAAACTAGTGGTTCTACAATTTGGTCCATTGATGAATCTAGTGTCCACATTTTACCTTCTTCTTTAATTATGTTTTCAACATATTTTTGCCAGTCTTCTGGAGTGACATTACATATTGCTTTTGCAAATAGATTTTTAAGGTCTGTTAATTTGTAGGTCACATTGTTTCTAGCCACTTTGCTTTTTACTTGAGCCCAAATAAGCTCTATAGGATGAAGCTCACAGTGGTATGGTGGCAAGCGAAGAACAGTTATATCCCGAGTTTTGGCAATTTCGCTGAATTAACCAAGACTGTATATCACGTTTAAGCCAGCCCATCATGGGAACACGTTCAACTTTTTTGAAATGGTAACTATCATCTGCATAAACCATTCTTCAAACACATCAGAATTCATATCCTCGTGGTGATCTCCTGTTTTTTTCGATTCGAATGTAAGCAGACCGCCGTGGATACTTCCTATATGTGTCATTTTCCAGATGGTGGACGGAGACCGGTCGACCAAGCTTCCATAAAAGTTTGTCTTGAACTCAAAACATTTTTGTCCTGCCAAAGCTTATTTACGGTGTACCCTTCATTTATCCAAGTTTTGTCTAAATAATAAATATGTTTTCCTTGCTTATGTCTAATTTTTCTTAAATAATCTCTTCTCCAGCGTACAATTTCTCCCCTTTCAATTAACAAGAATTTTCTTTGAAATTTTTCCCAACGAAAATTGATTGATTTTAAAACGTCCCACAACTTGGTCCTGCCCATCGTTGGTATCTGTGGGTTACTTTTAACAGCCTCTAGAATTAACTGCAAAGTTGGAATTTTTTTTCAATGAAAAACCCATGAATGATTCTTCGCAGGGAATATTTTACAACTTGTGTCGGCTCCAGTTTTATTTTACCTGGTTTTAGCTTTGGCGCAGTAACTCCTCCTGCTCTTTCTTCCTTCAAAGTTCGATAGATAGTTGTTTTTCCAACTAAGGTCATTAGGGAACACTTTTGAACACTATCGTCGATACTTAAATTAAGGTTTTCATCATTTTTGATGTAATTCAACACATTCCTAATTATGATCTTTTCATTTAAGCTTAAAGTCGTTATTTTTTGACGTTTTGGGGAAGACATTTTTATTGTTCTGAACTGATGCACTACGTGTTACGTGAGAAAATAAACTGAGAGTATACCCTCAATACGGTTTATTATCCAAATTAACCCCATCAGGTAAAACAACCCGCCTTTGGTTTATTACCCACTGGGTCACTTTTATTACTAATTTGCATAATTTTACATGATTTATTACTTCGCCTTGCAAACAGATAGAGTATAGTTACAGTTAAGTGGCTTACTGAGAGGGTAGGTTGCCGCTGGATGTTTTATATCCACTTCTGTTTTATGACGAACTTACAAATTTACCGACATATTGAAGGAGGAAGGAATATATGTGATCGTTACTATAACCAGCAGTCGTTAATCTAGTTATGATCCTTTTCAAGAGGAAAGATGATGATGATGGGATCCATGAAAGTGAAGCTATTGATTCGATACGTCGTATGTGTGGTAGGGAATTGTACAGAATAGTTCACCTTTCTAGATCATCTAAGGTTTATTCATCAAAGAATTTAGTTCACCTCGGAAATGGAACAAAACAACCATTTGCATTTTCTAGGTGTGCATATCATCAAAGTTCAAGTCGGATACCTGAAACAAGAAGTATACAGGAAACCAACACATACAAATAACAGAATCCACCAAGAAAACGTAATAAAGACTTGGACCATAAAATGAAATCCATTCCGTTATATATTAAAGGAATCGCCGATAGGATTGAGCACTTAGTGCGTCAGCCCTATACAAACTACTATAAACAATGACAGTTGCTACTGTGGTGTTTACCTGCAAATCTTAGTTTTTGCGTGCGGTCTACTTGCCATAAATACATTTCTAAGCAAAGCAATAAAATAATAGGGTGTTTCATTATTATTGACAATGACAGGTTGCTAATACGTATATTTCAAAAGATGCCATGCTTTTTATATTAACGAAGATTCAGCCGTGACTTTTTTGTAAACGCCCAATCTACTTATGCAGAATGACGAAAATAACATCTGTGATAGGTGTGGTGCGGAAACGCAAAGAAAAAGAAAACGCGGTCTGAAGGAGGGTTTCGTCCAGTCTTATGTTGTCCTAGAAAAGGCTGCTAAACAATAAAATTGTTTAGAAACGGAAATAAATTCTGAATGAATGTAGATTTGAACGGCAAATTACATTGTAATTTAAGCTTATGTCATATTTTGGAATTGGTGTTTATGTTTGTGCAGCATGTGAAAAACTGCCTGGTAGGTCGTCACATACCATAAGTGATTGATATAATATGTGCCGCAAAGTGTGCCCCTCAAGTGTGTCAGTCAATCGCATAGGACAATTAATCGACAGCAAAGACGATCCTATACAAATTGATTCGCGGGTCGTCGAAAATATAACAGAAGGCTTTTAAAAGGTGATCAACAACCTGAATTTCAAGATAGCGATACACCGGTGCAAAACAATCGAAACCATGGATCGTGGGTTTTTGATTTAAAACCAAAACGAGAAGTACGATATTTTATTTGAGGAGAGATGAAAACACATTAATGCCAATTATAAAAGAACGGTTCAATTTCAATATGTTATTCATTTAGACGAGTGGCTAGCGTATAGGGACCTTGGCCGGCGAGGCTTTAACCATGAAACCGTTAATCAAAACTATGTTGATTTGCCCACAGGAGTACATACACAAGGTATGGCTAGATGCGGGGAGTACCATTAAATGAACTTCAAATCAAATCTGGACCATTTATCCTGGAAGATATTAGGGAAGAATGAAGACGACTAGTTTATCAGCTTTTTAAAAGGATATTGCCTCTCTTTATAGATATTAGTTGTAAATATATTCGTAATAAACTCATTATTCACAACAAATTGTTCATCTTATCAATAACACAGGCCAACAAAAAAAAATATTTGTAAAAACTC
Organism: Pachyrhynchus sulphureomaculatus; assembly: GCA_019049505.1. Taxonomy (NCBI): domain Eukaryota; kingdom Metazoa; phylum Arthropoda; class Insecta; order Coleoptera; family Curculionidae; genus Pachyrhynchus; species Pachyrhynchus sulphureomaculatus. Next base: position 199,321,560 of record CM032449.1, read on the forward strand.
TTTAAACCAATACATCTAAGTGTCATGTATTTTTGGATGCTGAAACCGTATCTGGTATCAGTTTTTTTGTGTCACCCACAGTTCTTTCACAATATGAAATCGATTAAATTTCAAAATAGGGAAAATCTGATACATAAAATTTGATACAAACTGTTGATCTCTTGTTCTATAATGGTAAATAGATGTTCCAGATTCCAATAAATGTTTTTCTTTCAGCCTAGAACCAAGCAGTTTTACTTTTTCAAACCCAAATCTCTCACTAAATCATTTAACTTTCTTTTCTTTTTTATACCATTTCCTAAGATCCTAGACACAAACATAACATTGTGAGGAGCCCAGCATTTTTCTTGATTACCGATGTACACCAAAATATGCAAAATATACTTTTTTTACAAAGTCGGTAATGTTTCTTTGATGTTTTTTTAGCTACAAACTCACCACATATATAACAAAAAGTGTTATGAGAGTTTTTACAACCACGATTAGCCATACTTTGAGTGTGTTGAAGTGTTAAACACTGCAATGCGAGGTTATATTAACTAGAAGAAAACAAACAGCTGACATTTATCGGAACTGCCAACCTTATAAAATTCTGATTCTATTGCCAACCTAATAACATTCGAATGATAAAAAAATAAACTTTTCACATTTTGAATATTAAAAATATGAAAAATTGGTGGGTGATACGACTTTTTTATTATTATTTTCGGACTCAGCACACCAAAAAACATAGGAATTAGGTAAAACTATTAAAAAAGTTTTTTCATCGTTGGCCTGTGTAATTATTGTATAGTAATGTTATAACAAGGCAGATCTCAAATTTTTTGGTAGACCGCACGCTACAGAGGCGCTCAATGGAATCGATTGTAAACAATCGTAATGTGCTGACAGTGTTTGTTCAAAGAGGCTAAAGAAAGAGTTGAAAACGAACCGCTTCTTAAAAGACCACCACCGCAACTACAGAAGAAACGAAATTTTGCTAAGAGTGATTTTTGTAACGACTATGTTCAAAGTCTCAAACCGATGCATTTCGTAATTCTATGTTGGCAGCCATCGTAAGTGATCGGTGATACATGTTTTGTAGAAATGGATAAAGTCAAGTCTCCTGCAGTTATAAAACATTTTTATTTAATAAAGTGGACTGTGGTGCACGTTTAAGATACGCGATTCCAGTTTCTTCTAAGAAATGAGCGATGAAATGCATGTTATCGTAATAAAAGATCGTCTTAATAATCTTCGTGATATTTCTGAGATGGTAGGCATCTCAAATGCACGGAGTGCATGATGGGCGGTGCGACCAAAAATGCACGAGGAAGGACATTTCAAAATCGTGTTTGGAAAAATTGCACCGTATTCTCAAAAACGTCTAGCTTCATTTATTGACTGAAGACGAAACGGAAATCCACCATTATACCCACACTAACCAAGTGGAATTTAACGCTCCAGCAACCCAGGTGGCAGTTTTTTCTAAAAAAGTTAACGTTGCTGAACCCGACATAGTTATCTCGGGGCACTCCATTCCTCTAACATCGTCACTCAATTTGTTGGGCGTTAATTTGGGAGCCAATATGTCCTAGCATGAACATGTTGCAGGCATAGCAAGGAGAGCTTCTCAAAAGTTGGGAATATTATTTCGAACCAGAAAGCTTTACACTCCACAAAAACTGTTAATTCTTTACAGAGCTCAAATTCGATCAACTATGGAATACTGCTCCCATGTTTGGAGCTCCGCTCCCAAACATATACTGCATTTGTTGGATTCTATTCAGAGAAGAGCTGTTCGTCTGATCGAAAACCCGGAACTGACCGTCGACCTTGATTCGCTGGAACATCGAAGAACGGTTGGCGACTTGAGCCTATTCTACAAGTACTTTCATGGAAAGTGTTCGAAGGATGTGGCCCGCTTAATTCCTCCCAGAGCGGTGCAAGTTAGAAGTACACGTCGCGCTAATTCTTCACATCCGTATGAGGTTCAGCTTGTTACTCCTCGTACAACACTTTCAAGCAGTCTTTTATATGGAGAACATCATCCCTTTGGAATAATTTGCCCAGGACTGTGTTTCCCACCGAGTACAATCTACAGTGATTCAAGAACAACGTGAATCGCTTTCTCCGCACATGTGTCGCTCCTGTCGCGCTTTTGGGACTTCCCTGTAGCAAGTGTGCTAGACCCATAAAAAAAAATACCCCGGAGACAAACCGACTATTAAAACAGTGGGTTGACGAAGGGGAAAGCGTAGTAAAAAAACGAAAAGGGTTATATCGGCGGGAAAAGTGATGGCAACTGTTTTTTGGGACTCACAGAGTATCATCATGATTGCCTATTTGGGAAAGGGTAAAACAGTGAGTGGTTCTTATAAGACAAAGTTATTGGACCGCTTAAGTAGTGAGTTGAAGCAGAAGTAACTAAGATTAACCTGCAAAAAGTGCCCCTTCACTAGAGCAATACGTCTGCTCACACATCACACCTAAAACATTGGCTTAAGGGGAAGACATTTTCGTCGAATGAAGTGTGCTGTAAACGAGTAACATGCACAGTTCGAAACAATTTTTTTTTTTTGAGGGAATCAAAAAATTTGGAGTCTTGGTGGACCGAATGAATTGAACTCAGTAGAGTTATGTTGTGAAATGTGTTATGTGAAATTTTGGAATTGATGGAAGTGAGGAGAAAATATAAGAACAAAAATTGTACAGAATACAAGGACATTAATAGGGTCATCAGACAAAAAAATCGAAGTTGGTAAAAAAATCGGTCATTGATAAATGCTTAGAGATTGAAGAGTTAGATAAGAAATATGATACCCTTAACATGCACAAGAAAATTAAAGAGATGTGTGGAATTTGGAAAAATATCTAATATCTATAAATTACAAGACACTAACGGTAGACTCTTAATTACAACGGAGGAACGTATAATACAGTGGAGGGATTATATTGAGGAACTTTTTAGCGATCAAAGAAGTGAAAACATTATTGCCCAATCAGAACACAGTGCACCAGTATTAACGAAGGAGAAATGCTATAAAACTTGCGAAAAACAATAAGGCTGTTAGTCCTGATAATATTCCATCTGAAATAATAAAACTTATTGATGACAGCAACAATTTTATACTGACAAACCTATTCACCATATATAAAACAGGCCATATTCCAGCAGAATCCTAGACAGTGTGACGACTACCGCACAATAAGTTTAATGTGCCATACTCTTAAGATCTTTCTAAAAATAATTCACAATGGTTTATATAGGAAATGTGAAGATGTTCTAATAAATACACAGTTTGGCTTTAGAAATGGCTTAGGAACACGGGAAGCCTTGTACGCCGTTAATGTGCTTATACAATGATCCAGAAATAAGAACAAAGATGTATTTGTAGGATTTATAGACTATGAAAAGGCTTTCGATAAAGTTAGACATGAATTTTTAAATGAGTCGAGGTTAGACCTTCAGGAAATAAGAATAATAAAGAATTTATATTGGAGACAGCTCGCAAACATAAAGGTAGATTCAGAGCTGTCAGATGACGTAGAAATTCAACGGGGAGTGAGGCAGGGTTGTATTGTGTCTCTCTTGTTATTCAGTCTATATTCAGAAATGATTTTATCGAAGCGCTTTTCAACAGAATTGGGAGCATTCTTATTAATGGGGTTCTAATAAATAATATTAGATATGCTGATGATAGTAGGCTTTTAACAGAAAGTGCAGAAGATCTACAAACATTTCTAAACAGGATCAGTATGGCCAGTAATCAATACGGTTTAGAAATGAATACCAAAAAAACTGAATTTATGATAATTTTTAAGAAGCGACATAAACGTGCAAAAATTGAAATTGGAACAGAGGAAATAGAACAAGTCGACTACATCTCTGTTTCGTGCTGCAGTCTCAAAGGTTAAGATTGTCCTGTTGATCGCCGACCTCCGGAGTTAGGAGATGGCACAGCGAGAAGAAAAAGAAGAAGAGTTATGTTATTGATCTTGTTTTTTATAAGACTTTTCAATCCACCCTCGTATATATTTCCCATTTATGTTCTTCATAAACTTCTAAATATATTTCATTTTAAACATGAGATGTCTAAAGTTAATACCTGTGATATCTAAACGATGCATCTCCATGCAAAATAGCTATCATCTTTGAAAGGTTAAACTATAAAAAATACTTGACACTCTTGAAGGTTTTGTTGGTTATAGTTTACGTATCTAATAATTCTGAAAAGAAAATGTGGTAAACGTATTATTTTTTTTATTAATAAACTAATTAGGGAGTCACATATACCTGGGCACTGCAAAAAGTATGAATAGCTAAAAAAAATATCTTGTAGGTTATTTAGTGAATAATACAAAAGAATGGCGATTATATATTTTTATTGTACTTTAAATTATAAGAAATTTTTTAAATTTTTTTTTATGGGTCTAGCACACGTGCTACAGGGAGGCTCCTAAAGCGCTACAGGAGCGACACGTGTGCGGAGAAAGCGATTCACGTTGTTCTTGAATCGCTGTAGATTGTACTCGGTGGGAAACACAATCCCGGGCAAACCATTCCAAAGGGATGATGTTCTCCATATAAAGGACTGCTTAAAAAAACGTTGTACGAGGAGTAACAAGCTGAACCTCATACGGATGTGAAGAATTTGCGCGACGTGTACTTCTAACATGCACCGCTCTGGGAGGAATTAAGCGGGCCACATCCTTCGAACACTTTCCACGAAAGTACTTGTAGAATAGGCTCAAGTCACCAACCGTTCTTCGATGGGATCAAGGGCGTCGGTCAGTTCCGGGTCTCCAATCAGACGAACAGCTCTTCTCTGAATAGAATCCAACAAATGCAGTGTATGTTTGGGAGCGGAGCTCCAAACATGGGAGGAGTATTCCATAGTTGGCCGAATTTGAGCTTTGTAAAGAATTAACAGTTGTGGAGTGTAAAGCTTTCTGGTTCGAAATGATATTCCCAACTTTTGAGAAGCTCTCTTTGCTATGCCTGCAACATGTTCATGCCAGAACATATTTGCTCCCAAACAAATTGAGTGACGATGTTAGAGGGATGGAGTACCCCGACATAACTATGTCGGGTTCAGCAACGTTAACTTTTTTAGAGAAAACTGCCGCCTGGGTTTTTGTAGCGTTAAATTCCACTTGGTTACTGTCACCCCAAGATAGAATTTCTTCCAGGTCTTTGTTAAGTTGAATGACTTCCTGCTGTCTGCGGATATTCGTCTGAGTAGCCGATGTCCGAGCGTTCAAAGTGAATGAAGAGATAAGTGTACTGTCATCTGCAAAGCTGTAGATTGGATTCTCGGTCTTTTCCAGCATATCGTTAATGTAAATGAGAAAGAGAGTAGGAGACAGTATGGAGCCTTGGCGTACACCGGCGTTGATAGTGAAGGTGTTAGAAAGAAATCCGTCGACTGTCACTCGCAAAAAACGCTCTTTGAGGAAACATGAGAGCCACAAACAGAACCCTTCAGACATACCACAAGAGCTCAGCTTAGCCAACAGCCCATCGTGCCAAACACGGTCGAATACCTTGGATATGTCAAGAGCAACCGCTCGAGATTCTCCAAAGTGTTCAATTGCGTTGTTCTAGACATGGGTTATATAAGTTAGAAGATCTCCTGTTGATCTATTTTTACGAAAGCCATATTGGTGATCGCTAATAATGTTGAATCCTTCAAGATATTTTAGAAGATGCTGATTGATAGCCTTTCCCATGGCTTTCGATATTATTGAAAGCAGTGCGATTGGTCGGTAGTTATTTGGCAAGGTCTTCTTGCCTTTTTTAGGTATCGGTTGAACTGTAGCACATTTCCAGCAGGAAGGAAATATTCTCTTTCTGTGGGATAGGTTGAAAAGTCTACAGAAAACTGGTGTTAGTTCCCTCGCACAGTTTTTTAAGAACTATGGCAGGTATTCCGTTAGGGCCAGAAGCCTGTTTGGTGTCTAGCTTCATCAGTATACGCTTTATGATACGCTGTCTGAAGACAACATCGGGCATCCTTGACTGCACTATGGGAATAGTAGGTGGTGTTTTTTCCTTAGAAATCGACAGTAGAATGTGAAGCAAAGGGTTCAGCCAACAAGTTCGCTTTCTCAACAGGTGTCGTTGCAATAGAATTATCTGGCCGTGTGAGTGGTGGTATGGTGGATTTGGTGAAATTTTGACTAACTGCCTTAGCGACCGACCAAAAGGACCTGGAATTTTCGGGACAAGCGAAAAGTTTGTTTCTAATCCGTTCATTGTGTACCTCCTTTGTTTCGTCGATAACCTCTTTGCATCTGTTCCTGGCACGAACAAATGTGTTACGATTTATGGTGTTAGGATTTTCATGCCATTGTCGGTATGCAAGGTGTTTAGAAGCAACAGCTTCTTTACATTTTCGGTCAAACCAAGGCTTGCCGTTGGGAGGGCATTTCTTCCAAAAAGGGATGTAAGCCTCCATACCGGCCAAAATAACATCGGAAACCTACCCGGCGCAGTCAGATGGGTCGTCGGATAGGAAACAAACGTCTAACCAAGGGAAAGTTCGAAAATATTCCATGAGATCTTCCCATTTAGCAGACTTGTAGTGCCAAATCTTGCGCGGTTTAGGCGTCTCTCTGTCACTGATTGGTAGAATACTCGATGTCGAAAGTAGTTTATGGTCGGAAGAACCTAACGGCGGATTTACGCTGACCGTGTAAATCTCCGGATTGGTGGATAAAAAAACAGATCAAGAAGACTGGCGAACTCTCCGTCTCGATCAGAGATCCGTGTTGTTCGTCAATAAGCTGTGTTAAGCCACAACTGATTGAAAATGATTCGGCTTTACGACCTTGTTCGTCGGTAGTATTTGAGTATTTAAGCCAGTTGATGTTGTGGACATTAAAGTCGCCCAAGATCGCAATTTCGGCATTTGGATAGTTAATTTGTAAATGATCGATTTGTCCGCAAGAGAAGCGAAAAGTGTTTTAAAGTTAGTATCACTTGGTGGTCGGTATAGGATACAGATCAGAAATATGTTTTAAATGTTAACATTATTTTTTATCGCGTTAAATAGACCACTGATGGAAACTAAAGCGCATCCTTCACAAAAAATAATCCAATCCGCAAAAATAAAAATTATACTTGTAAAATAATATAGTAGTTAAAAATTGTCGAAGGTTTTTTTTTCAAAATCAAAAATTTACATTTTTTCAAACTTTAGTATGCAATTTTCGACCACAGAATTTATGTTTAATTACACAGTCACACAAAAAAAAAGTTCATTACCACGAACCAAAATATACGGATCTAGTGTTTTCCACGCTGAATTCGAATCCGTAGTTAAAAAAAAGATTTATCGTGTCATTTTTTCTTCGGCCAAAAACATCTCTTGAAATGGAGTAAAACTATAGTAATAATGTATTGACTCCTAATGAAGTGTAAAAAGTGGTAGATATTTTATAGTCTAGAGAAGAGAATATACATTCAAACCACAGCAAGCTATTTCTATTAATTAAACCAAGATCTACCATTATAGGGGGTGAAAACTACCTCTAAAACTCAAATAACTCACGTGAATTTAAATAACATGTATGAAGGACAAATTCTTGTAGCTTTGAGGACAAAATATCTGATTTTGGTGTGAAAACCAGACATTACTCTTAAAAGGTTGAGACTCACCCCTATAGGGTGTAAAAACCACCCCCACCTACGGAAGTATCTCATAAGTTTCAATAACGACGAAAAAACTTCAGGCATTTGTAGGTTTAGGCAGGGTTAACAAATACGGAGTAGATTCGCTTTAACCATCAATACACGACTATAAACTACCCTTAGAGGGTGAACATGGATGTGAAATTCGGAAAGGATCAAGTACTTTTATTTTATTGTGCCGAACATTCAAGACAACTAGATCATCTTCCTAATATGGTCGAAAATCATGCCTAGGGGGGGGAACTACCTCCTGGGATTGATGGATCTTAGAAGTTTTAGTATCCTAGCAAAAAATACAGGCTGTATTTGTCCATCCTGCCAGAAACTACGAAAGCCCGTATTTTTTTCTCAGATGCTAAAACTTCTAAGATCCATCAATCCCAGGGGGTAGTTCCCCCTCTTCTAAGGATGCTTTTTGACCTTCTTAGGAAGATGGTCGAGTTGTCTTGAATGTTTGGCACGATGAGATCGTGAATTTCAGTAACATCCATGTGCATCATTAGAGCGTAGGGGTAGTTTCCACCACCCTCTAAGGGTAGTTTATATTCGTGTGTCGGTGGTTCAAGCGCATCTACTCCGTATTTGTTCACCCTGCCAAAAACTACAAAAGCTTGAACTTTTTTCATAGTTATTTAAACTTGTGAGATACCTCCGTAGGCGGGGGTGGTTTTTACACTCTAAAGGAGTGAGTTTCAACCCTTTAAGAGTAATGTCTTGTTTTCACACTAGATTCAGATATTTTGTCCTAAGAACTACAAGAATTTTTCCTTTTTTACATGTTATTTAAACTCACGTGAGTTATTTCAGTTTTGGAGGTCCTTTTCAGCCCCCATAAAGGTGGATTTTGGTTTAATTAATAAAAATATCTTGCCGTGGTTTGAATGCATATTCTATAAAATGTCTACCATTTTTCACACTTCATTAAGAGTCATTACATTATTACTATAGTTTTACCCCATTTCAAGGGATATTTGCGGCAAAAAAAAAATGAGACGATAAATCTGTCTTGTAACTACGGATTCCAATTCAGCGTCGAAAAATACACTAGATTCATGTATTTTGGTTCGTGATAATGAACTTTTTTTTGTGTGGCTGTGTTATTTATAAAAAAGTGTCTATTAGAAAAATTTAAAAAACCTCTCGACATTTTGTAGAAAAAGTTTCCTTTTTTTATGGGTCTAGCACACGTGCTGCAGGGAAGTCCCTAAAGCGCTCCAGGAGCGGCATGTGTGCGGAAAAAGCGATTCACGTTGTTCTTGAATCGCTGTAAGTAATTAGTAAGATTTTTTTAAAAAAGTTAAAAAATATTAAAAATTGACTGAGTAATATTGCAGTGTCTGAAAACAGGTAGCGGTCCCAACCCGACGCCCGGTCACATTAAATGTTATAACTTTGTAATGGAAAGGAATTTTCCTAATTTTTTTTTTATGAATAATTCTTAGAAGTATAGAAAATAAAAATCCGTAAACAAATCGAATTTTTGAAAATTCGAGGTGTATGTAACCCCTTAATTTACTTTGCTATTTGAGTTATATGGTCTTCCTGTTACTAGTTAAACATGCATTGATTGCAACTATAACTTAATTACAACGCAGACTGCGAAGCAATTCACTATAAATTGACTCAAATTTATTGCTATTCTACTGAAATTATTCTGTTCCCTAAATATGCAATTGTACGGAAAATTTAAATGAACTAATCAATTAAAAAATAACTCTCATAGTTCATGAAATGAAAACAAATGCGAATTTTCCCATTATTGTAAATTACAAGTAATTAACTGACACAGTTAAAAAAATATATATTTTTAGAATTCCGTACGGAACACGGATCACTTCGGTGTGTGTCTATCTGTCCGTCCATCTGTCTGTCTGTCACGAGTTTATCCGAAACTATTTGACATAGAAAGTAGAAATTTGGCACAAATATAGAAATTGATGTTTCAATTAGAACCGTGTAGTTTTGAAAGTTAAATTTTGACTTGAGAGGTTAGTTTTGGGAGGTGAAATCGGAAGTGAAAAGAACTTTTGTCAGGTCATCAAGTAGGGTGTCAGACGAAAGCTTGTGAAAATACGAGTTCAAAAATATATATGATGTAATACTCCTGTACCCTTTTCTTTGTATTATTTTTAAAAAATAACCGAAAATCGTTGGCTACCCACCGTATCTCGAAAACTACTGTTCAAGAAATTTCGAAAAAGTTCTGGAGTAGTATAAATAAAGTATAGATTAAGCGCACGAGTGCATTACGATAATTTTTTTGGTATAAAAAACATTGAACCTCTGTTCTTCGACAGAATGGTGGCGATTTTGTTAATGTACTTTCAATTACTTTACCGATCGCTTGTCGCTACCGTATCAAGACAAAAGAATTTTGTTCCATTTGTTTATAATTAAAAAAATATTTAGGTAGTAAATTTTTGTTTTACACTTTTATTACTCGATTCTAGATTGAGCTAGATTGATTTGTTGGCTAAGAGGTGGCTGAGATGCATAACTATTATTATACGTTACTAACTAAGAAAAAACGTAAAAACATCTAAAGATATAACATGTCAGGGACCTAATTAACTTAGCCTAGGTAGGGATTTTATTTTATTTCAAAAGCAATCACGGTACGGAACACTACTTGCGCAAATCCAACTGGCACTTGACCGGTGTTTATTTGAAATTGGTAGAGAATTGTTAATACTAAGGATTATTAAAGACTTGTTTTTTAAATTTGTCCTGCATTACCAGGTGTACAAGTATGAAATGCGGATTTCAGACAACAGATGGTGCACCAATGCAGTTTGTGCTATAAAGATTTGACACTGCGCCATTTTGTTGTGTCATCAACAAGTGTCAGACACGCACGAGTGATAAATTGGAAAAGTGTATGCATAGTGTTGTGTTCAATATGTCGAAATTTATACCGAACAAAGAGCATTCGCGGAGAGCATTAATTTTTTATTTTCATTTGAAGAAAACTGCTGTTGAATCATACCGATTACTTCGAGAAGCTTATGGTGAACATGCTCCATCGTAAGATACGTGTGAACGATGGTTTCGGCGTTTCAAAAGTGGTGTCTTCGATGTTGCAGACAAAGAACGTGAAAAAACCGCCAAAAAAATACGAAGATGTGGAATTGCAAGCATTGTTGGACAAAGATGATTCGCAAACACAAAAACAACTCGCCGAGCAATTGGGCGTTAGTCAACAAGCTGTTTCCAATCGGCTACGATAGATGGGAAAAATGGAAAAAAAAAAAAAAAAAAAAAAAAAAAAAAAAAAAGCGCAAAAACACGTGTGACATTTTGCTCGCTCGGTACAAAAGGAAGTCGTTTTTTGCATCGTATAGTTACAGGGGATTCAAAGTGGATTTATTTTGAGAATCTTAAGCGCCAAAAATCATGGATAGACCCAGGCGCAGCATCCACATCGACCGCAAGACCGAATCGCTTTGGCAGAAAGACGATGCTCTGTGTTTGGTGGGACCAGAGGGGCGTGGTTTATTATGAGCTGTTAAAACCTGGGGAAACGGTTAATACTAAATGGTACCAACAACAATTGACCGATTTGAACTGTTCGCTGCTTGAAAAAAGGCCAGAATACCGAAAGAGGCAACACAAAGTCATTTTTTTTCTTGACAATGCTCCATCACATACGGCAAAATCAGTTCGCGACACGTTGAAAGCACTCAGCTGAGAAGTTCTACCCCTCGCGGCTTACTCACCAGACTTAGCTCCTTCCGATTACCACTTGTTTGCATCGATGGGTCACGCACTTGCTGAGCAGAGCTTTGGTTCGTACGAAGATGTGAAAAAAAAAATGGCTCGATGAACGGCTCGCAGCAAAGAGGAAGATTTTTACTGGCGTGGTATTCACAAATTGCCCGAAAGATGGGAAAAATGTATAACAAGCGATGGAGCATACTTTGAATAAAGCACTTTTTATCATTCTTCGAATTTAACACGTTTTTTTTTTTTAGAAAAAAAAAATCCGCATTTCATACTTGTACACCTGGTATATTGTCGACTATAAGGTAAAATATGGAAGAAGAGTTTAACGGATTACAGGCATAAATTTAAGAATACGTTGGAGAAGAAGCTTTTGACTCGTATGTTCATTGAACAGTACATAAACTGAATTTGGTGCTATTGCATGCAACGAAAAATTAGCTTGCTTTTCAATCAAATTTAATTTGTTAATATTGCAAAAAATATTTAACTACCATTCTTATGGATGTTTAGAGAGCTACTTGGGAGCAAATAAGAAATTGTAACAAAATTCAAATAGTGTCGGCACTTAGCTCCTCAATTACTGGTTTCAGAAGTAACCTATAAGTTACAAAAATAATATAATCCGTTAAGTAGTTTCTAGCTATTCAACAAAAATCGATAGAGGGAACCTTTGTTTACGACACATTTTAGTAAAAGTATCAGTCGATTCCGAACTTTCGCCGAAATCACGTAAAATCCAAAATCAGTCACTTGCTTGCGCTTCGGTTCGAGGCAGTCTTTCTTTAATCCCATCCAAAGGGGCCTACCATGACACATTCTGTGGCCGCCAAATATATTAAAAAGTCGGTATCGTTTGTGAAGAATTTGGTAAATCATTTTAACGAGACGAAAAATTTCGACAACTTGCCAAAACGTGGCTCGGTAGACAAAGTCACTCTGAAAGTTGAAAAACGAATCGTGTCTTTATTTTCACGGGATCCGAAGTCGATGGTGCGTCTAGGAGCGGCAAAATTAAGAAAATCGGATTTGAATGTGTCCCATGAGACCATTAAATAACATCTTCGTGCTTATGATGTCTAATTCTGAAGCACATTGGAAAAACTTTTTCTGGGCAGGAATTATGTCGCGAAACGGTTCGGTTGGGCCCACGATAAAATGCTCGAGTGGTCCTCATAATCGCTGAACGCCAACCCTATTGAAAACGTTTAGTAGACTCTGAGGAATTTGACTCAGTTGTCTCGCGAGATTCGAAAAATTGCGAGATTCGAAAAATTTGGAAATCATTGCAGAAAATCTCGTCGACAGCATATCTCGAAGAGGCCAGGCGAATATTAGTGCAGGGGGCAATTTGACAACTTACTAAGGTAATTGCGCCGTTGTTAGCACACCAAAGAATACACTGATGGCAAAAAATGCTCTCAAAATACATTTTTTCACGTGGTCACGTTCTTACTTCATAGACTTTACTTAACATAACATAAGAAGTAATTATAATAAGTAAATGATGAGTGATTTTTCAGGGGCAAAGTCCCCGTAACACTTATCAAGCCATTGCTTTGTTTGACCGGTATTTTTTCCCATCAAAAAACAGTGTTTAATCAACACACGAAATTCGATTTTTTCCATTGTTTTCCATGGTTTTGAAAATATTAAAAGGAGCGTCACTAAAACCACTGTAACTTGTAAACTAATCATTGAAATGCCATGAAATTTTGACATGGATTGTTTGAAGGTTGGTACTTCCTAAAAATCATATGGATTTTTTTGAAAAGGGCGACAGCCTGCGTGTTACATTATTTTACAAGATTAATTTTTATTTTTGCCGATTGCATTATTTTTTGTGAGGTTATCCTGCAGACAAGAAGGCGCCATAGTTTTCATTAGTGGTCTATTTAACCCGATAAAAAATTATGTTAATATTTAAAATATATTAAATTTTTTTTTTTAATTTCTCAATAAAAATATGTAATCGCCATCCTTTTGTATTATTCACTTAATAACGTTTAAAATATTTTTTTTAAGTATACATACTTTTTAGAGCGCCCAGGTGTATGTAACTCCTAAGAAGGACAAAATATATTACAATAGCAACAATAAGCATTGTTTGAAGATAAATCCGAGACAGTCGGCAGTACTGTATTTTGGAACAAACAGTGAATGGGCTTCGGCAAACTTCAATTTAAATATAGCCCCTGAGAGAATTCCATTTGTTACTGAATATAACAATTTGGAAATATTATTTGATAGTAAGCTCAGGTTTAGAAAGCAGGTTTCTTTGGTAGCTCAAAGGGCGTATTGTTCACTACCTAATTTATATAAGAATCGGCATATCCTCAATTTGAGCTTAAAAAAATATTTGTGCGATACTCTTGTCCTTTGTCACTCTAATTATTGTAATTTTGTTTACGGTCCGTGCCTGGACTTTATGTCGAAGTATAAGCTGCAAAAAATTCAAAACTCCCTCTGTACGTTTTACTTTTGGATGCAGGGGGAGGGATCATGTGAGTGGCAGGCTGAAGGAGCTGAAATGGTTGCGTATTAAGGATAGAGAAAGGCTACATCTGGGTTGCTTTTTGCATAGACTGTTGAGGACCGGAGTGCCACAGTATCTGTGTGAAAGGCTGCATCATCGAAGTTCAGTGCATCAACGTAATACTAGGTACAACGACCGCTTTCAAATACCTAGGCATCGTACAAGTGCGTTTAAACAGTCTTTCGGCTATACATCTGCTAAACTTCTGAACGAAATTCCTGAAGGTTTGCTTGCTCTGTCTGAACTATCTTTCAGAAGGCAGCTAAAGGAGATTTTATTTCAGACTTATTGACTGTTATTATTATGTCTCTTTTATAGGGTAAGGTGGGGATCATGGTTTGTATATGGGTATCAATATGATGTAGAATTACAATGTTTTCCTTTTTAGTGTTCCGTACGGAACACTTATAAGCTCACTTCGGTGTCTGTCCGCCTGTCCGTCTGTCTGTCCGTCTGTCCGTCTGTCACACCCGATTTTCTCCGAAACTATTTGTCATAGAAAGTTGAAATTTGGTAGTAATATAGGAATTGATGGCCTCATCAGAGCCATATAGTTTTGAAAGTTAAATTTTAACTTAAGGGGTTAGTTTTGGGGGGTGAAATCGAAAGTGAAAAAAAAAAAATTTTACTAGGTAATCGAGTGTGGTGTCAAATGAAAGCTTGTGAAAACACTAGTAAAAAATATATATATAATGTAATACTTGCGCGCACTTTTCTTTGTATTATTTTTAAAAAATCGCGAAAAATCGCTGTCGACCCGCCTTATCTCGGAAAGTACCTATCAAAAAATTTTTAAAAAATTCTGAAATATTCTCCACGGGGTGTAGATTGAGCGAAAATTATCACGAGTGCATTACCTGTAATAATTTATCTGGTATATAAAAAAACAGAAATTTCAAAGTCATCAATTTTTAGTAAAGATTGGAAATAAACTTTGTTGAAACTTATTTGGGGTGTGTTTTGTAAAGTCACTGATCATTTTATATCACCGTAACATAAATTTTGATTTAAGGGATTCGTTTTGAGGGGTGAAATCGGAAGTGAAAAAAAAAATTTTTTACTAGGTCATCGAGTGTGGTGTCAAATGAAAGCTTGTGAAAACACGAGTAAAAAATATATATATAATGTAATACTTGCGCACATTTTTCTTCGTATTACTTTTAAAAAATCGCTGTCCCCTACCTTATCTCGAAAAGTACTGATCAAAAAATTTTGAAAAAATTTTGGAATATTCTCCACGGGGTATAGATTGAACGAAAATTATCATTACCTTTAATAATTTATCTGATATAGAAAAAAAACAAAATTTCAAGGTCACCAGTTTTCAGTAAAGATTGGAAACAAACTTTGTTGAAAATTCATTTGGGGTGTGTTTTGTGAAGTCACTGATCATTTTATGGCACCCTAACAAAATTTTTTATTTTAAAATCAATCAACGTACGGAACACTAATTGTGCAAGTTCAACTTGCACTTGACCGGTTATTTAGTTTAGAGTAAGTAGAGTTTAGGTACTAATGGATACTTCTTAAATTGTATTTGAGTTTGTATTTTTATTTTGTTTTTTTTTATTTTTTGTATTTCTTTTGTATATTTTTGAGAACTCGGTTAACAACAGCACTGCTGCATTTCGCCGAGTATAAAATAAAGACGTTTATTATTATTACTATTATTAATTGACGAAACCAAGGAGGCACACAATCAACGAATTAGAAACAAACTTCTCGCTTGTCCCAACAATTCCAGGTCCTTTTGGGCAGTCGCTAAGGCAGTTAGTCAAAATTTTACCAAATCCACCATACCACCACTCACACGGCCAGATAATTCCATTGCAACCACACCTGTTGAGAGAGCGAACTTGTTGGCTGAACTCTTTGCTTCACATTCTACTGTCGATTTCCAAGGAAAAACACCACCTACTATTCCCATATTGCAGTCGAGAATGCCCGATGTTGTTTTCAGACAGCGCATCATAAAGCGTATTTTAATGAAGCTAGACACCAAGAAGGCTTCTGGCGCTGACGGAATACCTGCTATAGTTCTCAAAAACTGTGCAAGGGAACTAACACCAGTTTTCTGTAGACTTTTTAACCTATCCTACAGAAAGGGAATATTTCCGTCCTGCTGGAAATGTGCCACGGTTCAGCCGATACCTAAAAAAGGTAAGAAGACCTTGCCAAATAATTACCGACCAGTTGCACTGCTTTCAATAATATCGAAAGTCATGGAAAAGGTTATCAATGAGCATCTTCTAAAATATCTTGAACGATTCAATATTATTAGCGATTACCAATATGGTTTTCGTAAACATAGATCAACAGGAGATCTTCTGACTTATGTAACACATGTTTGGAACAACTCAATTGAACACTTTGGAGAATCTCGAGCGGTTGCTCTTGACATATCCAAGGCATTCGACCGTGTTTGGCACGATGGACTGTTGGCTAAGTTACGCTCTTATGGTATGTCTGAAAGGTTCTGTTTGTGGCTCTCATGTTTCCTCAGAGAGCGTTCTTTACGAGTGGCGGTCGACGGATTTCTTTCTAACACCCTCACTATCAACGCCGGTGTGCCCCAGGGCTCCATACTGTCTCCTACTCTCTTTCTCATTTACATTAACGATCTGCTGGAAAAGACCGGGAATCCAATCTATAGCTTTGCAGATGACAGTACGCTTGTCTCTTCATTCACCTTGAACGCTCGGACATCGGCTGCTCAGGCGAATATCCGCAGACAGCAGGAGGTCGTTCAACTTAACAAAGACCTGGAAGAAATTCTATCTTGGGGTGACAGTAACCAAGTGGAATTTAACGCTACAAAAACCCAAGCGGCAGTTTTTTCTAAAAAAAGTTAACGTTGCTGAACCCGACATAGTTATGTCGGGGCACTCCATTCCCCTAGCATCGTCGCTCAATTTGTTGGGCGTTAGTTTGGGAGCAAATATGTCTTGGCATGAACATGTTGCAGGCATAGCAAGGAGAGCTTCTCAAAAGTTGGGAATATTATTTAGAACCAGAAAGCTTTACACCCCACAGCAACTGTTAATTCTTTACAAAGCCCAAATTCGACCAACTATGGAATACTGCTCCCACGTTTGGGGCTCCGCTCCCAAACATACACTGCATTTATTGGATTCTGTTCAGAGAAGAGCGGTCCGTCTGATTGGGGACCCGGAATTGACCGGCGGCCTTGATTCGCTGGAACATCGAAGAACGGTTGGCGACTTGAGTCTGTTCTACAAGTATTTTCATGGAAAGTGGTCGAAGGATGTAGCCCGCTTAATTCCTCCCAAAGCGGTGCATGTTAGAAATACACGTCGCGCTGGTGCTTCGCATCCGTATGAGGTTCAGCTTGTTACTCCGCGTACAACGCTTTTTAAGCAATCTTTTATATGGAGAACATCATCCCTTTGGAATAATTTGCCCAGCGCTGTGTTTCCCACCGAGTACAATTTATAGCGATTCAAGAACAACGTGAATCGCTTTTTCCGCACTCGTGCCGCTCCTGGAGCGCTTTAGAGTCTTCCCTGCAGCACGTGAGCTAGGCCCATAAAAAAAAAAAAAAAAAAAAAGCATTTAATGCTAAGATCCACTTATAAGAATAAATCTACAATTTTAACTTTACTTTACTTCTTAAGTAATCTTTGATGTACAACTCGTAATTTAAAATCGCTACTATGATATTTACATGTTTTTCAAAATTTGAATATTAATTAAAAGTTACACTAACATATTTTCATATAAAAAATATGCCTTTCAATATACTATATACACATGTTAGTTAACTAATAAATTTCAAAAATAAATGCTACATTGACGAATAATACAAAACCCATTTTAACTCCCCAATAAAATACAACTCCAAAGACTAAAAAGACCTGTTAAATGTCCTGTCAGTTTATTTTTTCAATCTCACTTTAAACGGCTAACCCAGTTCTGTACAGCTAATAGTCTTGGCAGAGATGTATAGCTCAATCTAGTCATCCATGCAAATGACCTTTCCATTTTCCCGGGCTATTTGTAAATTTAATCAGTAGAGGGCGACAAAAAATAACAATACTTTACCTTTACATGTCGTGACTTTGTTGATTTATGTGTAATAAAATGGCGCATTCAACACTTGTACACGAAATTAAAAACGTAATACAAATCCATTCTTAATATGTAGATCCAAATGTTCATATATTTGTTTGTATAATCGTGTGTTTATGGATTGGTTTCGTAAACATACCTTAGTTGTTTGATAAATAGGAATGAAATTTGACACGAAGATTGGTTAAGACTTGGAATACGACCTAGGCTCTCATTTTTAGTGTTTCGTGGTAAAATTGAAAAACGGAACACTTAGGGAATCACTTTGGTGTATGTCTGTCACAGCCGATTTTCTCCTAAACTATTTGACATAGAAAGTCGAAATTTGTCACAAATATAGGAATTTATATCCCAATCACAGTCATGTAGTTTTGAAATTTAAACTTTTGACTTATGGGGTTAGTTTTGAGGGCTGAAATCGGAAGTGAATAAATTTTTTTTCAAGGTCATCCAGTGGGTTGTCAAATGAAAGTGAGTGTAAAAATACATATGATGTAATACTTGCGCAAACTTTTCTTTACATTACCTTTTAAAAAATGCCAAAAATCGCTGTGTCCCCACCCTATATCTAAAAGTACTAATCAAAAAATTCTAGAATATGCCCCCTTATGTGTAGATTGAACGAAAATTATCACGAGTAAATTACCTTTGATAATTTATCTAGTATATAAAAACAAAAATCGGAAACAGACTTTGTTTGATATGCAATCAGTCGAAGAAGTCTCCATACACCATCTGCTTTCTATACTCTTTTTCTGTTATGTTTAACTAATTAATTGGAACTATGACAAAATATGTTTAAATTAATGTTTGAAACATAACCAACGAGGATTAGTATTAAAAAGGCAAGAAAGAACGCTGCTAGAATTTAATAGGTCACCACGAATGAAGAGCAAATATAAAATATGCATCAAAAAGAATATGGCAAATGCCATATACAGAGAAAAAAAGAACAAATGGATAGAGGTGAAACTAATGGATATATAACGAGAAGCCGGCAATCACAATTTGAAACAATTTTATAAAAACTTAAGACTCCACTATAACAAATCGCGTAGTGAGACAAAAGAAATGAAAGACAAGAAAGGTAACTTAAAATCAAATCTACAAAAGGAGATTATAAAGAGAAAATAAAAATAGCGGGAAAAAGAACAACCAATACAAGAAACAGAAGAATGAAGAGGACAACTAATTCCAATATTTCAATTTTGGCAAATTGACATTTTCCATCCAAATTCGATGTCAATATCAAATAAAAAACCGACTTGCATTTGCACAATTAGTGTTCCGTACTGCGATTGCTTTTAAATATTACGGAGGTATAAATGATCAGTGATAAGTAGAGACCGGATTATATGCATTTGCATATTTCCATATGCATTTGCATATTTAGACCATTCTCACCGATTATTGCATATTTTACCCAAAATCTAGTAATGATGCATATTTTCCCTATATTTGCAATATTTCTCGGTATTACTAGGCAATAGAATTGCTCAGGGTATTGCTAATGTCGCCGTCTGGAACCGATCTTATCGCCGGGACATTACCTGCAAAGGGAATACCCAAAATTACGACGGTATTTTATTTCCTTTGTTTCTTGGTCGGGATATTAAGTGATAAGTAGTTAGTTTCTAAGAATATTTGTTTGAGCGTGGATCAAATAAACAATTTTCTCTAAGACGAATTTTTATTTTAAAATAAGATTAAACATTATTGTTGACGCGCTTGCGTCAGTGTAGTCTTTTTGCAATTTTTAACGTGTTGTGTTAAAGTTTAACGTGTACCATGCCACCCGCAAAAAAAAGTGTCTCTTCGTGGGTGGCTGATTATCCTGGAACATTTACATACGACGGAAATGTTTTGTATTGTCGAGTTTACGAGAAAAATGTTTCGTGCACAAAAAAGTTCCAAACTGACCAGCATGTCAAGACAAGTCTTCATATCGCAGGATTACAAAAAAGGCCCAGGACAACAACTTATAACAGCAGCAAGTAGCAGTGATTCCACTTCTATAGGCTAACAAGAAAAACCACTTTAGCATGGATTTATGTGAAGCATTGCTTGCAAGTAATATTCCTCTCCACAAACTTACAAATTCAAAGATTTTCTGCGAAAATATTGCTTGAATCAAAAAATACCAGACGAATCAACACTGCGTAAAAATTACATACCAACAATTTACCAACATGTTCTGGAAGAAATACGTATTGAACTTAAGGATGACATTATTTGGATTTCAGCTGATGAAACTACCAGGTGCATTAAGATTAGAGCCTTCTTCTTCCTATTTGGTGGCCTGCAAAGAACTTGACAAGACAAATCATTCTATGATCGCCAGATTTGTGAATAAGGGTATTAAAAAAATATTTCCTGGATCTTCTGCAGATGAGAGAGTGTTCATATTTCTCTGAGATGCTGTTCCCTATATGATCAAGGCAACCAAAGTCCTCCAAGTATTTTATCCAAATTTAATTCATGTGACGTGCTTTGCTCACGGAGTCCATCGACTCGCTGAAGAAGTACGATTCACGTTTGGAAATGTAAATAAACTGATTTCATTAGCAAAGAAAGTGTTTCTTAAGGCACCTGTTCGCAATAGCGCCTATAAAGAAAGACTGCCAAATGTGCCTTTACCTCCCGAACCAATGGTAACTCGATGGGGAACATGAATTGAAGCTGTACTATTTTACAATGAACATTTCGAGGCCATCAAAGGTGTAATAAATGACTTCGATAGTGCAGAGGCTATGGCAGTTCGTCAATCCAAGGAAGCATTTAACGATTCTGATATTAAAAAAAACATAGCTTTGATTAGCACTCACTTTTCCCACATACCTGGGTATTAAAAAACTTGAAACTCGAGGTTTGGGGTTGACCGAATCAATTCAGTTAATGAATAAAATCCGTCAAATAAACTCCACATTGCCAGATGTATTCCCGCCTAGAGTTAAAGAAAAGTTTGAAAACATTTTGTGCAATAACCCAGGCTTTCAACCTTTATGTCAAATTGATAGTTTTATT
>CM032449.1:199342703-199465951 GCA_019049505.1 Pachyrhynchus sulphureomaculatus
AAAATGCCAAAAATCACTGTGTCTCTACCCTACCTGTAAAAGTACTAATCAAAACATTCTAAAATATTCTCCCTGAGGTGTAGAATGAACGAAAAATTATCACGAGTACATTACCTTTAATGATTTATCTGGTATATAAAAACAAAGATTGGATACAAACTTTGATATATTTTTCGTACTTGTATACAAGTCTTTATCTTGTTCAATAAACAAGTATAAATACACATGCACAGCGAGAATCTATGATAAATACTGTGAGAGATTTTAACATAAATTTTTTAGAATGTGATAATGATAGTCTATTAGGCGTATACAAATGATAAGTTACTAGTTCTAACAGAAATATAACCTTGATAGTCAATGTATTTTGCAATTTTTCTAATGACATAGAAGTTCACTTTCTAGAAAGTTTTTTTAGCAAACAAGTTTGTGTCCGAATCCTAGATATTGATTTTTTGGAAACTTATTTAGACTCTGTTTTGTGAAGTCACTGATCATTTTCTATTTCCGCAACAAAAAATTTTTTATTTTAAAAGCAATCGCCATACGGAACACTAATTGTGCAAGTTCAACTTGCACTTGACCGCTTATTTTTTTAAATATTCTAATCGAATTATCATTTTTTAGTTACATTGGTATTTACAATTACACTAACTGCGCAGTGCAAGTCGGTTTTTTATTTAATATTGACATCGAATTTGAATGGAAAATGTCAATTTGCATTTTTGGTAGATTGACAGCTGCCAAAATTAAAATATTGGAATTAGTTGTCCTCTTCTTCTGTTCTTGTATTGGTCGCTATTTTCCGCGCTATTTTTTTTATTTTCCTCTATGAATAGTATTACGTTATAATCTCCTTTTGTAGATTTGATTTTAAGTTACCTTTCTTGTCTTTCATTTCTTTTGTGTCACTAGTCGATTTGTTATAGTGAAGTCTTATGTTTTTGTAGAATTGTTTCAATTTGTTCAAATTTCATTTGCCATATTCTTTTTGATGCATATTTTATATTTGCTCTTCATTCGCTGTGATCAAAAAAATTTCTAGCAGCGTTCTTTCTTGCCTTTTAATAGTCTTGATTGAACCATTGGCTATTTTTACTCCAATTTGTAGTCGTTGCCAATATTTCTTTAGTTGTTCTTATTATATTGTTCTTAATTCCTTGCCATACTCTTTGTGTTTTCTTTCTATTTGTTATTTGGTCTAGTATTTTTTTTTGCATTTTCGTCTTCTATAATTTTTCTCTTTTTTTTCTATTTCTAACATTTTGATATTCCATTTTTTTTCATTTATTACATATATTATACTGTTTTTGTATTTGTAAGCTGTTTATTCTTGCCATGACCAAGTAATGATCTATTTCCGCTTGAGCAACTCGCTATCTGCTTTGGAGTGCTGTTCTTCTTTTTATTTCTTTTGTTGTTATTGTATGTCTTTTTTTAATTTTCAATGTCCTAATAGCTCATCACACACCATGTTTAAATTTTAATTAAAAACATCTTTTTCAGTTTATTTTGCAATTATTATAGATATATATATATATATATATATATATATATATATATATATATATATATATATATATATATATATATATATATATATAAAATACTTATATATATGTGCATTGCTATTCTTTGTACTCTTATTATATTTTTATGGGTCTAGCATACGTGCTACAGGGAAGTTCCTAAAGCGCTAGAGGGGCGGCATGTGTGCTGAAAAAGTGATTGGCGTTGTTCTTGAACCGCTGTAAATTGTACTCGGTGTGAAACACAGCCCTGGCAAATTATTCCAAAGGGATGATTTTCTCCATATAAAAGACTCCTTGAAAAGCGTTGTACGCGGAGTAACAAGCTGAACCTCATACGGATGTGAAGTATTAGCGCGACGTGTATTTCTAACATGCATCGCTCTGGGAGGAATTAAGCGGGCTACATCCTTCGAACACTTTCCATGAAAATACTTGCAGAATAGATTCAAGTCGCCAACCGTTCTTCGATGTTCCAGCGAATCAAGCCGCCGGTCAGTTCTGGGTCTCCAATCAGATGAAAAGCTCTTCTCTGAATAGAATCCAACAAATGCGGTGTGTGTTTGGGAGCGGAGCCCCAAACATGGGAGCAGTATTCCATAGTTGGTCGAATTTAAGCTTTGTAAAGAATTAACAGTTGTTGTGGAGTGTAAAGCTTTCTGGTTCGAAATAATATTCCCAACATTTGACAAGCTTGCCTTGCTATGCCTGCAACATGAAAATTGAAACTCCTGTTTTATCTACGAAGTTCGTTGTTAAAGTTAGCACCGTTTGATATTAAAAAAACACAGGGCTTTTTTAACAATTTTATTTCAGTATAAACGCTTGGACCTTACTCTACTTTTAAATATAATTTCCACCTATATTAGGGACTTGTTGTATCGTAAGATCAGCTTCTCTATTCCACCGTCATAGAAATCGGCCGCCTGGTTAGCTAACCACAACAGTAAGGTCGTTTTCGTGTTGTCGTCGGTGTCGTGGCGCTGGCTACCAAGACGCTTTTTTTAACTGCAGGAACAAATGATAAATTTGATAACGATTAAATCCTAAAGCGTTTCCTCCAACTTTCCGCATCAGTTCATCATTAATGACTGACGGTTGCCCACTTGGAACCTCATCGTGCACTTTAAATGATCTAACCCATTGTTTTACCATTCTATCGCTCATAGCGTTTCCGCCATACACTTCAATAATCTGCCGATGAATTTCGGGACTTTTACATCTCTTTCATTTAAGAAACGAATTATAGGGCTTATTTCATAATCCACGGGATATTCATTGGTCTGAGGTATTTTAAGCACCTACAAATAAACGTAAACTCGGACGAATGCTCCCGTAATTCCGTTAGTGGCTGGCCAATAGACGCAGGTACTCAGCGCGCATGCCTGCAACGGCGATAGCAACGCTGTAGTGACCATATTTCGAACCCGTACTTATTTTAAAAAGGCGCCTCGTATATTGTATTTTTCCAGTACACAATGAACTGGAAAAATTCTTCCATTTTGCCTGTGATCAGTAACGTTTTAATGTTCAATTTTATTTGATCTTTCTTGTTTTTTTTCTTTTTTCCTATAGTTTTCTTGATTGTGTTTTTTGTTTTTATGTGTTTTCGTTTCATTATCCTTGTTCCTATCTGTTATTTCGTTCCGTTTGTTGTTTTTTTTATTCGGTTCTGGCCTTTGGACTGTTTTTAACATTTTATTAATTTGGTTTATCTGATTGTCGCCCTTGTTGGTCAAACTATACTCTACTGTAAATATTTGTTAAAGAATAAAGTTCTCTAACTTTCAACTGTAACTATAGAAAACGAGGTTCATAAAATTTACTGTTTGACTTTAATTGTTCAGTTTAATTAAAAACATCATGGGACAACAAAGTTGCCGATGATAAAAGCCCAACATTATACGTTGTTCGACGTTGTTTAGTTCAGCATTGTCCATTTTCATTCAACTGTGAAACTCCAAATAGATATAAATATGCAAAGCGTATAATCCCCTACCGCTAAATCTGATATATTTCAGCTTCTAAATTTTACTGTCACAATATAATTTTGCTAATCT
Organism: Pachyrhynchus sulphureomaculatus; assembly: GCA_019049505.1. Lineage (NCBI taxonomy): Eukaryota > Metazoa > Arthropoda > Insecta > Coleoptera > Curculionidae > Pachyrhynchus > Pachyrhynchus sulphureomaculatus. The sequence continues at coordinate 199,346,293 of CM032449.1, forward strand.
CAACTTGTCGTGAATTTACAGTGCTCTCCCATTGGGACCATTTTAGGTTAAGAATGTTGAAGATAAGATTTATTTAAATTTTTACGCTGCATCCAAGTATTTTAGGTTAATAAAAATATTTTAATAATATTGTTTTATTTATTGAAGACAGGAGATTTTTAAATATTTACTGTTGTATTTGGTATTACGTTACCTGCTTCATGACATTCGGTTACACGTCTAGTTAATGCAGTAACAGTTACAGTGCGGTTGGACAAACGGACGGAAAATTAGTTCCTCATATGAAGCTGAGATTAAGTAAGATACCTGAGGTAAATAAGGCCCATTTAAATTGAAAATGCAATAAATCGTGTATTTAGTGTTATCAAAAATCAGATTTTTAATTTACTTTATTTATTTGTGTACCTAAACGAATGGAAAAACTAGTGTGAGTATTTTACAACATTTTTACAACATATTTTACGACGATTTTTAAAAACGCTTTCAATAGGTTTTATTAAACCACCGTAGTATAATAATGCCATAGAATAAATTTGCATTTCTTTATAAAGTACGGAATATTCCGTTTTCAGTAGATTTAATCTAAAACAAACACTAAAATTTGCATATTTTTGATATTTTTTAGTAAAAATCAAAATAGACCTTTTTATTCTCTATTAGGCCACACATTAACAAGTTTAGTTACATTCATAATCTAGAACAAACGGAACAGAATACTTAAATTGGAACAGACTTCTTTCTCTTTATATAACAAAATCAAACAATATTAAACAATCATAACAATAAAATACTTCTGTATCGTTTTTTGTCAGCCTCATACATTCTCCACGGTACCATTTCTTGCATTGGTCGCACTGTCTCATATACGAAAAACGTTCTTCCTTGCATACATGGCAATACCAAGCAGCATCAGTCGATATTTTTGTCCATTTGTATTTACCTTTATTGGTTCCAGTTTCTTGTCTTCTCTCACACTAGTGGTTTTCTTCTTTGTCTTTTTAGAATATTTTTACGTGCTCTTAGCTTTCTTATTTTCTTTTGCATTTTTCTGTTCTTTAAAAATATCTTTGGTTATCTTCTGGCCTTTGTAACTGACAGCTTTTCTTCTAGGTTTATTCTTTATCATGGCATAGTTAAGAGTTGGCAATAGCTCTTGAAAAGGAAACTGATGAACCTTAGTTTTAAGATTAGCCAGTGGGATATTATCATCTTTTTCATCTTCCTCTTCAGAAAATCAGAAAATTCACCCTAGTGTAAGATTTCTTCTACAGAAGTTGAGCTATCTGTCGTTCAGTCTCAGTATCTGTCATCTCAGATTCTGAGCTATAAATCACTGGACGATTTCTAGCAGCTGAGAAAGATGTGGAAGGTTTTGGTGGCTCTATACATCGTTTCCATGATTTAGCACCAGATTAAGAACAGTTTTATTAATTACATTATTCACTTGAAATAAATTATGAAAGGCACACATAATTGACACTATTTCACATATCTCCAGGTCACGGCCAGTGTTTGAACTTAACGCTCCCTCGATCCAGGCCATTTTAGAAATATGAAAGTCACTAGTCACACTAAACATAGAGTCCGGATATGACTCAGAGATGCTATCAAGGGTATCACTAAATATTTGGTAACTTTCAGGTGGTGATTTAGGTGGTATGTACCCGTTTATATAAGATAATTACCATCTCAGAAATCTCACAAAACCTAATGTGACGATTTTCCATCATGATACCAAAAATTTTATCTACAATTTCTTTAGAAAAAACCCTAATCGGGCGGCCTGAATGTGCAGCATCTGCTGTGCTCGTAGCGCCACGATTATATTCACTCATTTCGGAATAAATGGTCTTGAGTGCCAGTGTAGAGTGTCTATGAACTTCCTCAGCTCAGTAGCGCTCTCTGATAGCACAGCCCCACAAAAAAAAAAGTGGGGTATACTTTTGATGCGATATATCAGATCCGTAGTATTTTTGCCCGCTGATCACGAATCTGACGTCAGAATATCGCCATCACATCTCATTTTTTTCTAACCTTAAAAAATAGGTAAAAATTAGTAAAAATTAAGAAAAATATACTCCTAAAAAATTGATTCAAGCTTTTTCATGAATCCAAAGATGTATTAATATGTATTCGGACACGCTAAGCTAATATTCATCGGTTGTATTAAGCTATACAGTTCTGTTTTCTTTCTAACCTCAATAAATCAGACAGATATAGTGCTTCTCGAATGCAAAAACGAATTCAAATTAAAATTCAACCGATTCTTACCAAATTTGGTACATGGGGTTTTTTTGGGTTGCTGATCATGAATCTGAGGTCGGATTTGCAAAATTCAAAATGGCGGATCCAAGATGGCGGACAAAATTTTTGAAAACCAACCGATTCCTACCAAATTTGGTATACAGTTGGGGAATCCTCAAACCTGATACTCTTAAACCCTAAACCCTGAAACCTTAGACTCCCACACCCTGTAACCTCAAAAAAATAGACCTCAATAACCCTGTAACTTTAAAAATGAGACCCAATAAACTCAAAACCAGGACTTTTAAACCATATACTCTCAAATAGTAGACCCTTAAGCCCTAGAATTGCGAAGGTTAGACCCGCGCCTAACTTTCCTTTTTTTGGCTGTATCTTGTTCTTTTTTCCGCGAATGACCTATTCAAAGGCTTTTGAGGACTTGTTTCTCTTTTTTTTAGCGACGAGCAATAGTCCGCTAGCATATGGTCATCCCATCGTCCTTGATACCGATTTTCTATGATTTTCAGATCTTGGTGAAAACGTTCCCCTTGCTCCTCACTGTAGTCACCAAGATTATCTGGGAAATCATCGATGTGGGAGTCCAGGAAATGTAATTTTAGATTCATTAAGCAACCTAATGTTTGAAAATTTTTTACCATTTTCTCGACTATTTCTTTGTACTTAGGACTTTTATTATTTCCCAAAAAGTTTGTTGCGACTTCTTTAAAACTAAGCCAAGCAGCTTTTTCAACTTTATTCATTTTAGGAACAAATAATGAATCTTGAAACAATTTTCTTATTTGTGGCCCGTCAAATACGCCTGCCTTAATTTTTAGCTTCAGAAAATTTCGGAAATTTTTTATGCAAATATTTGAAACATGGGCCGTTTGTATCTAATGCTCTCGTGAATTGCTTCATAAGTCCAAGCTTAATGTGAAGCGGGGGAATAAGAACTTTTCCTGGATCTACCAATGGTGGAAACAATACATTATTTTCACCAGGAGTGAACGATTCTCTTGTTGGCCAAATTTTTTTCTTATAATGACGTTCCCTGTCTCTGCTATTCCACAGACATTTATAACAGGGATAAAGTGTAAACCCTGACTGTTGGCCAAGCAATATTGTTACAATTTTCAGATCTCCACAAATTTTCCAGTTATGATCAGCATATTTTATTTTTATCAAAAGCTGCTTCATTTTTTCATATTGCTCTTCCATAACTGTGGAATGAGCAATCGGAATGGGAGCGTAAACGTTGGTATTATGCAGCAAAACTGCCTTAATGCTCCATTTAGAAGAATCAATGAACAGTCTTCATTCTTCAGGATCGTATGAGTTATTTTGAAATTCATCCATTAGACCTTTTACATCGGTACAATATGAAAGTGACAATTCCTCGTCCATTGTGAAATATTTTCGAAATTCTTCATCTCTGTTTCTATAATAAGAAATCGTAGCTTCTGGCTTAAGTAAATGTCTTTTCTTTAAAAAGGAAGCAAGATGCTCTGAACCCTCTTTGGATAAGCCTAAAGTTCTGACTGTGATACGAGTATTGGTTCTGGTTTACGGTTGTATGGTAGAAATTCTTTATCTATGTGACTAGTATATGATAGGTTGTCACTAGAACATTCATTAGTAACAGTGTTTGAATCTTTTTCGACAGTCTCAATGTTTTCGGCATGAACTGATAAGGTGAAATCATTTGTTTCCATGACATCAGCATCAAGTGGTTCAGGAGGCGGAATTAGTTTAGTTGGTCTTGTTACTGTCGAAACATCGTTTTAAGTAATAGTGCTTTTATTTTTTCGGTTATGCCTAGATACAACATTCATACAAAAGTAGCAATCATTTTCACTGTATGGTCTATTCCATATTGCTGGTCTGGAATATTTAATCGCCTTCTTATTGATGTACAACATTATTTTGCAAGAACTGCAAATGATGTGGGGAACCCAATCTGTATCCTGGTGCTGTATTTCAATGTTAAAACAATCCTTATATAAGGTTTTAATCTTATCCGTTATCGGTGACCCCATTTTAATCAATACGTGTTGACAGCAAATATAACAAAATGAATCACTGTTTTTATCGCACTTATGAAAAGTCCTTGTACCGTGAGACCGTTTTCTTGTAGCATTATACTCTACATGAGCCAAGTCACCCACACATGAAGAGCTACGGTCGCTGGATGACGACAGCTGCGGGCCCGCTTTCCCACCCTGACCAACCGCCGATACTGGGTTTCCGAGTCCCTGCATCGTAATTCTCTTTCTTCTACCTGCCATGACGGCATCTAAGCCGTTATCCAGGGACTCTGCCGGCTAGTGGAGTAACACCGTTGCCCACCGTCATCACGTGGAGGTGCCCTGGATGCAGGTAGAAGAATAAAAATCGACCGATGAATTTTCTCGGCATTCAAAATGGCGCGAAAACATCTGCCATCTTGAATTTTGCAAATCCAACCTCAGATTCGTGATCAGCGACCCAAAAAATCCCCGTGTACCAAATTTGGTAAGGATCGGTTGAATTTTAATTTGAATTCGTTTTTGCATTCGACAAGCACTATATCTGTCTGATTTATTGAGGTTAGAAAGAAAACAGAACTGTATGGCTCAATCCAACCGATGAATATTAGCTTAGCGTGTCCGAATACATATTAATACATCTTTGGATTCATGAAAAAGCTTGAATCAATTTTTTAGGAGTATATTTTTCTTAATTTTTACTAATTTTTACCTATTTTTTGAGGTTAGAAAAAAATTGAGATGTGATGGCGATATTCTGACGTCAGATTCGTGATCAGTGGGCAAAAATACTACGGATCTGATATATCGCATCAAAAGTATACCCAACTTTTTTTTTTTTTGTGGGGCTGTGTAGTCGATGAAGAATTAATTTTAAAATATTTTGCATTTGGTTAGATTATATTAAAAGTAATAATTTTATAGAACTGAGAACTTTTTGAATTTCCAGGCGTCAAACCAAATTGTTATTTACCGTTTAGAGTTTTGCAGAGTTTATAAATTTATTCTTATAATTTTCATTCATTTTGATTTAAACAGTGAGATATCGATTTGTTACCGTCTGTTCCTGTAGTACTTTGCTGCAAGTTGTAAAAGGGTAGATAGAAACACCAGTTTTATGAAAACAATTTTTAAAGTTTTAAGTGCCTTTTATCGGAATTTCTGTTTAGGAAAGAGCTCTACATGGATTTTTAGAAGTAAACACCATCGCCGAAACAGAGCTTAAGATCGTAAATTTCCTAAAGATATCTATATAACTTGACGGTATTGTTTGTAATCCTTATTAATCTTGGTTACGTGCTTTAAGAAGTTTTAGCAGCAAATCTAGTTTAGTGATCTAATATGAGTGGTAAATTGTAAATACCAATGTAACTAAAAATTAATATTTCGAATTGTTGTGGCTGTTACTTGATGGAAATTCATAACGAATGTAATGAAAGACTGATTTTGTCAAATTTCCACTTTATTTAGTTTCACTGAAACTGTATGACGCGTTTCGCTATACTATAGCTTCTTCTGATACAAAATATTTTGTGGAAATTTGACAAAATCAGTCTTTCATTACATTAATTAATATTTCGATTAGGATATTTCAAAAATAATCGGTCAAGTGCAAGTTGAACTTGCTCAATTAGTGTTACGTACGTTGATTGCTTCTGAAATAAAAAATTTTGTTACGGAGGTATCAGTGACTTCACAAAACACACTCCAAATGAGTTTTCAACACAGTTTGTTTCCGATCTTTACTAAAAACTGATGACCTTAAAATTTTCGTTTTTTTTTATATACCAGATAAATCATTAAAGGTAATGCACTCGTGATAATTTTCGTTCAATCTACACCCCGTGGGGATATTACAGAATTTTTTCAAAATTTTTGGATCAGTACTTTTCGAGATAGAGGGGGGACAGCGATTTTCGCGATTTTTTCAAAATAATACAAAGAAAAGTGTGCGCGCATGTAAGACATTATATATATTTTTTTACAAGCTTTCATTTGACACCCCACCTGATGATCTAGTAAAAATTTTTTACGATTTCACCCCCGAAAACTAACCCCTTAAGTCAAAATTTAACTTTCAAAACTACACGGCTCTGATGAAGCCATCAATTTTTATATTAGTACCAAATTTCAATTTTCTACCTGTGGTGATTCTGTGGTGCAACTCATGCGTTGCTTGAATTTTCCCGCTTTGGTGGGTGTCGGCTTAATCGCCGGCACAACACTTTTGGCAGGTCCATTTTCGGTAGCCCGGTCTTCATCGTTTTGGTCGAGCTGCCATTTCCCGCGACGTCCTCTACAGTTACGTCGCTCACCCGATGCTTCTTTTATTGGTCTACTGTTGTTTGGGATGTTTTTAGTGTTTTGTGGTGTCAGATGCTCAGAGTATCCCGACATTGGGTTGCCTGTTAGTAGAAGGTAAATAGTTTCGGTGTGTTTTCCTGTGCTTATTATTGTTGGTCTCTCCCTAAAAGATATTTTTGTATCTCTTGTTCTTCGTTGTTTTGAGAAGATATGAAAATTACTATTTTTTGTTTTCGAGAGTTGCAAGAATCTCTAGACATATTCCATAGGTGCCATTTTTCCTCATATAGTTATTGAAGTCTTTCAAATCGTCGTCTTCAATTAATGAAAATGTCTGAAGTTCCGACCAGTTTTGTTGTATATATCTTATGGCAACCTCTCGGAGTCTTTCATGATGGTTTAGGTGGCCATATAAGTGTAAGCTAACTGCCCGGAAAAGGCAATTTTTCATCAGATCTGGTAAAACCATCGGGAGTAGTGTCGGCTGAGGGGTTGTCTGGATCGTCTGTGGTTGTTGTTGTTGTGGCAGTGATGTTGTAGCTGTTTGTACAACAGGGGCCCGCTTCCTCAACACCATGCCATTATCACTATTATAATTATTATTATTCAACATAGTGTTCCCACGAGTATCCTAGGAAAGAAGGGTCAACTGCAGCAGAGCCTAGATGCCACAGCAAGACTACTTACTTCCGAAGGGCGCCCGGTATCCGGGGGAACCGTTCACGACTCATAAACGCTGAGCCATTTATCTTCTCGGCACGGTAAACACCTTAAAATTGCGTTTTTCTTACACATAATCTGGACAACACAAGACAGCACAACATGACTCAGGTACCTCGGGATCGTCAACGCCCGTACTAGGAGAATCCTGGGATTCTCCTAGCCCCTGAGGTACGTCAAATAGTTTCCGAGAAAATCGGGTGTGACAGACGGACAGACCGATAGGCAGACGGACAGACAGACACCGAAGTGATCTTATAAGTGTTCCGTACGGAAAACTAAAAAGGAAGCTGTTGTTTTAAATTAAAGTATCTAATTTTTTTAATGTGAATCTTTCTGTGATCGAAATTATGTTAGAATTAATTGTTGACAAATATATTTAGGTTTTTCAGTCTTCTTCAGAACTAGAACACTGGTTCTTTCAGTAGTGCGCAGAAAATACCAGATTGATTAAGTTTTTTATAGATGGTAAATTCTGAGAAGAATATGTTTGACGGGGGGAAAGCAATTCCGAATCTTTTAGTTCTTCTCCTTCTTCTTCTAACAGCCCTTCACAGTACACTCCTGGGCATAGGCTTCCCCCATACTCTTCAATAGTCTTTTGTCCTGTCCTATCTGATGCCATTTATTCCCTAGATTGTTTTTGCTGTCATCTAGCTAGCGTAATTGAGGTCTGCCAACACTGCGCTTATGAAGGCGAGGTCTCCACTGTACAATACGCCTTGTCCCCATGGCCTCATGGCCCACCCAGTTACACTTCAATTGAGCGATGCGTTCCATAACATCTTCAACTTTTGTTCTATTCCTAATATTCTCATTTGTGATATGATCTCTGAGACTTATTCCTAACATCATTCGTTCAATAGCCCTTTGTGTTGTCCTGAGTTTGTTGGCTGATCTAATGGTGAGCGTCATGGTTTCCATCCCGTATATCATTACTGGTAATATGCAGGTGTTAAACACTTTTCTTTTTAAATTTTTCGGAATTTTCTCATTTCTTAAAATATGTGTCGGTTTACCTATGGCTGCCCATTTTAACCGAACACGTCTACTTATCTCGGCAGTTTGATTTTCTATTGTGACCTAGGTATATATATTCCTCGACATTTTCAATAACTTGTTCTCCTGTATATGCATCTACCTCATCCTTTGTCATGATTTTAGTTTTATTCATGTTTAAGTCCAATTTTTACGGATTCCTCTTGAAGTTTTTTTAACATAGTCTGTAGTTCCGTTATGTTTTGGCTAATAAGTACAATGTCGTCTGCAAAGCGCAGATGGCTTAGGTACCTACCATCTATCTTGATGCCCTTTTCATCCCAATTCAGTTTTTTTAAAAACATCTTCCAATGCGAGGGTAAAATAGCTTTGGGGAAATGGTATCTCCCGGACTGGCTCCTTTTTTGATTGAAATTTTGTTCGTTTTAATGTCCTCTGCAATGTTAACTGTTATTGTCGCGTTATCATATATATTTTTAAGAAGCTTTTTATACCTAAAGGCGATTCTTGCATTGTTTATGGTTTTAAAAACAGCCCACAGTTCCACTGAATCGAAAGCCTTATTGTAATCAACGAATGCGAGATGTAATGTTTCGTTATATTCATTGCATTTTTCTATTAGTGTACAAATTGTCTGTATGTGTTCTATTGTGCTATAATGTTTCCGGAATCCAGCCTGCTCTGGAGGTTGGTAAAAAAAAAATCGAAGGAGGGGGTCCCACCTCCACTACCACCGCCGGTTCCTGAAGGGTACTCCGGCGGTGCCCCTTCTCGCGTAAAAAGAAGCTTGAAAATAGTTTTTTTCCAAGCAAGTGCTTACGGTTCAAAGTCCTCATTCGATTTCACATTTTACCAGCACATTCCATATTCGATGGATTTGTATGTTACGTGTGAGGTGCCCTCACTAAGTTTTGGGCCGTAGCCCAGGGGGTACCTACAACCCCCTTATGGTGCTTAATTGATTGTTAATGAAAGAAAAGATATAGTAGTATGATGAATGGATTATTTAAAAAGGAATGAAAGAAAGAGCTTCGCGCCTCCCTCGAATATCCAATGTGCCTTTGATTATTTACAATTTTTACAAAAGTTTACAAAAAATAAAAGATAAATTATTCTTCTTCTTAGTCTAGCAGTCCCCGTTTGTCACCGGCTCAACTTAAGTTTTTCTTCCTGGTAGTAATAATGATACGTCGCTTGCTATAGCCGCTGCATCGTTGTCGGTACAAATTCTTCCAAGATATTGGTTTTTCTTCTTTTCGTCAATTCTTTCGAGTAAAGTGCTTGGCGGTATTTCGTTTACATCTTCGGTTTCTAGAATTTCACATAGCCTTTGTCTTGCCTCTGTGAATAGTGTGCAATAGTAGATTCTGTGTAGTGGGTCGTCGTTGTCATCCACGTTAGTGTAGATGGTTCCGGAGCAATCTCTGCATGATAGGTCCATTGTTTTTCCGATCCTTCCGTAGTGAGTTGCGAACTGGCCGTGGCCGGTTAAGATTTGTGCCAATTTAGTGTTGAATGTTAACTTGAGTTCTTGCCTTGTTTTTATTTCTGGAATTAAACTATGTGTGACTCTGCCTTTGTCGCTCGATTCCCATACTTTTTGCCACTTAAATAACGTTCTGTTTCTTAGCCATTCTTTTAGTGCCCTCTTGCTTAGTTTAGGTATGTGTGGAAGCGTAAATTCAGTTCCATCGTCTATTTCAATGTCCGTGTCTAATTCGTGGTTTATTGTTATTCCACGCATGTGTTTTCTAAAGTCCAGTCGTTCTTTTATTAGTTCTTCAATAGGTGGTATGTTCGCCAGTACTGCAGCTGCTTGTGTGGATGTTGATGTGTATGCTCTGCAAATAGTTCTTGATACCACTCCTCTGACCGCTTCTAGTCTCTGCCTGACTCGGCAAGTTTTTAAATTATGCTCAAATAAACTTGCGCAATAATGAAATTGCGGCATTATTGCTCGTTCGAAGATAATCTTTAATTTGCTGTTATCAAATCTGTATAATCCTGATATTGCCTTCCTCAGCCATTGAAAGGTGTTTTTTGCTCTTTGACTAGTCGCTTTTATGTGACTATGAAAAATTAAGTTTGGGGTCGATCGTGACCCCTAAGTATTTAGTTTCGTATATACGTTTGAGCCCTTGTCTGCCCAACTTAACCGTTGGGTTCCTGGTTAATTTTATTTCGTCCGAATACCATGTAGTTACATTTGTTTAGTGAGAATTGTAGTTTGTTCTTTGTGGACCATGCGTGTGCGATTTCCAGTGAATTGTTCATTTTCCTTTCTAGTTCAGTTCGGCTGTTTCCGCCCGTTAGAATGACGATGTCATCAGCGTAGGCGTAAGCCTCGAATTCGTCGTTTTGCCTATAGTTTAGATTGTTCAGTAGCTCGTCTACCGTCAGGTTCCATAAGTTTGGGCCGAGTTTGGATCCTTGTGGACATCCTCTTTCCAATAGAATGCATCTACTCGCTGGGCCGCAGTCATACGTGACTCTTCTGTTAACGAAATAGCTAAGTAGTATTTCGTAAATGTGTTTTGGTACGTTTTTGGCTTTTAGTGCGTCCATTATAGCCGGCCACCATACGTTGTTGAAGGCGCCTTTTATGTCCAAAAATATAAGCACGTTGTATTTGAAGGGTTCGCTTTTCATTTTGTCTACCACTTTAACTATCAAGTCTTCAGTCGATCTGCCTTTTACGAAACCGTATTGGTTTTCGTGATGCCAGTTAGTCTGTCCATTGGTAATTGGTGCTGCTACTTCTGCATTATTTTCTTCCTCTTTAACGAGCTGAATTTTAATGAAATGTTCCAGTGCTTTGCCTAGTATTGGAATTAGTGTTAGCGGTCTCAAAGAGTTTACTTCGTGTTCTTCCTTTCCTGGTTTCGGTATCGTTATGAGTTTGCCGACTTTCCATATGGCTGGGAAATGAGCCAATCTAAAACAGTCATTAAAGATTCTAGTCAAATAGTCTGCCACAACCAGTGCCGTAGTTCTTATTGTTATGCCTGGAATGCCGTCCGTGCCGCAGGCTTTTCTTATGTTAATGCCTATTAAATAATTTTCGACGTCCTCGCGTCCGATTTCGGGCCTTCTGCTCTGTTCGTTGCCAACGAAGTGGTTCATTTGGTCTCTTATCATTGCCTGTTCTATAGAGTCCGATTCAAATTCGTCTTTAGGGAAAAAATTCCTCGATTATGATGTTTGCCGTTTCCTCAAAGTCGCCACTTGTTCTTTTGATGCCACTTTGTATGGTAGGCTCCAAGGGTTTTGCCCCAAGTTTTCATCGACAAATTTGTCCCAAGATTTGTTCTTGTTTTTATTGATCTCGTCCTTGAATTCATTTCTCGCTTGTTCGTAGGCTGTCCTTTTGATTTGCTTTCTTTCTGTGTCGTTCTCTTTTTGATACGAACGTCGAGTTTTATTTAGTTTTGTCTTAGCTCGTTCTAGTTTGTCGTTCCACCAGATAGGTTTGTTATTGTATATTTTTCTTAGTGGTATGCATTCTTTCGTTATTTTCTTAAGTAGTTCAGTTAGAGCGTTTATTCTTATATCCAGATTCGCTGCGTGCGGTTCCCAAATTATGTCTCTTTCGATTCTGTTGATTCCCGTGATGGCCATATCAATCGCCCTGTTTGTGTTAATTCGGTCAACAGTTGGAGCGTACCGGATTCCCGTTTTTTCGGTTGTTATTTCAATCTCGTATGTAATCATTCTGTGATCGCTCAGTGAATCTTCGATCACGTTCCAGTTGTGTATTTTGTTTAGTAGTTCTTTTGAGCCAATTGTAACGTCGATGTTGCTTTTGCCAATTGAACTTTCATATGTGAAATGTTCGCTCGGAGCGTTCATGATGCTTAATTCGTTGAGTCCGCAAAATTCCGAAATCGTTTCGCCTCTCTCATCGTTCGACTCCGAGAACCAGTCTTTATGGTGTGCGTTTGTGTCGACTCCTATTAAATAAGGGCAACCATTTTTCTTTTCTCGCTCGACTTCAATGATGTTTTTCTAGTTCGCCAATCGTCCCGAACTCTTTGTTCGGTAGCCAGTAACAACTGCTCAGTATGATCTTTTGGTGTTTATCGTTTGCTATCATTGCTGTGGTGATGTGATCGTCGCACCATTTTCCCATCTTCATTACTTGAAGTGTATCGTTTAATATGATGATACATGTATGAAACTTTTGATCTAAGTTTTTAGTTATCAGTCTTATTTTTCGGCCGAAAAACGGGATCCTGTACTTGCCCTCTGCGTTTCGTTTACAGTAAGGGTCTTGAATCAAAAGTACGTCGATGTCGTGTTTAGTGGCGTATTCTATTGCCGTCAGAGTTGCGTTCAGGTCGTGATGTAAGTTCTGTTGTGCTATTTTGATGTAGCTATTATTTCTGTTAGAGCCCACTACTCGAACTGTCGTTGAGTTATCTGTCATTGTCATGATTGTAATTATTGTTGCCATAATCTATATTAGCCACGAATAGCTCCATCCTTTTTTTGTAGGCGTTGCATTTATTATCTCTTGGTCTGTGCTTAGTTTCGTCCTGCTTACTTTTTATACAGAGAATGCATTTTTGCATGTCCGGACGATCTTTGTACGGGCATTGTCTTGTGTCGTGTTCTTCTGCGCATTGGCCACAGGCTGTTTTCTGATTACATTTTGTAGCTATATGTCCGAATCCTTGGCAATTGTAGTATTTGGTTAAGTGAATTTTATCGTCTAGCCCACAAGAGTGCCATCCGATGTATATTGTTTTAAGATCCAATAGTTTTTTCCTAGTACTCGAGTCTACCTCTATAACCCAATGCACATAGTGCTTGTTTCTGGGTCCGAATTTGTATAATGGTTTAATTATCGTGCCGTTTTCGATACTTATATTGTTTTGTTCCAGTAATTCTCCGGCCAAGTTGTCTCTGACTATCTCGGCTGGAGGTTGGTAAGTATTTAACTTGTTTATGAGTCTGTTTGTTATAATCTTGGTTAGGAGTTTGTATGGGTGGCAGAGTAGGATTACTTCGGCATTTCGCCATTCATCCGGTATTTGTCCTTCCATCAGGCATTTATTGAGGGGTATCGTCAGTGCTTCTATAGCAATGACACCGCCAAATTTTATCATTTCTTTTGTCACACCGTCGTTTCCGGGTGTTCTACCATTCTTCATTTGTGATAAGGCTAATTCTACCTCGCATATGGTAATGTCAGGAAAATCTCCTGAGCCAACGTTTAAAATGGTTTCGTCATCCACTTTCACTTGTTTTGTATCACTTTCTGCGTATAATGTACTATAGAACTTCTCAGTAATTGCTATCAGATCCTCTCTATCTTCTTTGATGGCGCCATTTGGGTCTTTTAATTGATGTATCCGAGGACGTCCCATGTTGTTAACTGTTCTAAGAATTTTCATGTTTTTATTGCTTTCGATTGCCGATTTTATCATCATTGTATTATAGTGTCGTAAGTCATCTCTTAACACGTTGACTGCCAACTACGAGATAACTCGTAGATTGCGTTCTTTTCTCGGACGCCAACTACGAGTTATCTCGTCCTGTTTTTACTTGCCATTTTTGTGCAGCTACGATTGAACTCGAAATATATCAGTGCTAATCTCGATAGATGGCTTCTGGGAAAAGAACAAAAAATCAATGCTGGCTTGCATGAACAGAAAATTAATTAAAAAATGAACAAAAAATATAATTATAAAAAATTAGTTCAAATTCAAGAAATAAAATAATATTTTATTGTTTGTGGAACTTCTTAAAACAATCTTCCACACAAAGGGCTGGCTTCTCTTTACAGGCTGGACAGAAATAACGCGTTTCTCGGCGTTTTTTTGCTTGGGTACATATACGACATGGCTTTGTCGGACGCTGTTTTTTTTTCGTAGGTGGTAGACTCTCTAAATAATGGAGCTCTTGCAATTTAATTTTTTTCGAAACTGGTTGAATCTCTTCTCCAATCAACGCGATGACGAATTCTTCTCTGAACTTTATCAGTTTTATTTTAGAAGATGTTACTTTTTGAAAAATTTTGTGAGCATTGTGTATATATATCTCTATAATATGTAATGAAACCTTTTTGGGCCATCTAATAGTCTTTCTTAGAGATGAGTAGTACGAAAGCATTTGATCTGATCGGTCAATGCCAGACATTCCATTATTGTAATCTCGAATTATATTCGGTTTCATACAAATTTTTCCATTGCGATTGGGCACCTCTACCATTTCAACAGCATGCATGTTTGAAATGCTAAGGACATCTCGTTTGTCTTTCCATTTGCATACAGTAACAGGACCATTTTGCTGCCAAATACACTCCCCTTTTTTTTCAGTTTGCGATTTACCACATCTCTGGGGTTTCCTTTTCTGTTATTTCGTAAGGTTCCACACACATAAGTTTTTCGTGTATTTAGCAGTTTTGTAAGAGTAACAGAATTATAAAAATTATCCATGTAAACCGTGTATCCTTTATCGAGATAGTCCTCAAGTAAATGTAAAACAACGTCAGTAGTGTGACCTACATTATTGTCAGTTTCCTCAGATTTTCCGCTGTAAATCTTTATTTTCATTACAAGACCGTCGGACTCACATAGTTCATACAGTTTGATACCATATTTGTGTTTTTTATTTTTAATGTATTGGCGGAAAAGCAATCTTCCCCGCCATAGCATCATGGATTCGTCAATACAAATATTTTTATCTGGTACATAGTTTTCATGCATAATATTATTGAAATGATTTAGTATTGGTCTCACCTTGTATAATCTGTCGGCAGATGGTATTGAGTTATCAACCAAATGAAAATAACGAAGTAACAACTGGAATCGATTTCGACTCATATGTGAGCGCCAAAAGTTTACATTATATAGCTTGTTTGTGCTCCAGTAATGTTCAATTGATGGAAAAGTACAAGGTCCCATTTGCAACAAAAGTCCAATAAAAACTTTCATCTCTGCAGCACTGATGTCTTCCCACTTTGATAACCTATTAGATTTTTTTATTTCTTTGCGTTTTTCAATTTTTTGCGCAGCATATAAATTAGTTTGTTCCACCAGTAATGCAAGAAATTCATCCGAAAAAAATAAGTCCACCAGCGTTTGTACTGTAAAATTTGTCGTATCCAATTTCACACCAACATTTTCTTGGAAAATAAATAATTCAGGATTTTGTTGAATTTCTGTCCACAAATCCTCATTCGCATTTGATGTTGTTGCTTGGGAATCATCGTCATTATCTTCAAATTCGGGATCAACTTCAGGTTCGGAGACGACTTCGTCTTCACTATCACTTGAATTCTCAGAAGGTTCATAATCGCTACTGTCGTTACCATCCTCGCCAAAAATCCCGTCAAATTCTCAATCACTTAGATTTGCGTAGTACTCAATTTTATTTTGAGTCAGTGGTCTTTTCTTATCCATATTGCGTTCTTGATAATTTAATTATAACAATAATTATAAAACAAAACACTCAAGAAAGACGTAAATGTGATGCACTCGACAATTTCTGAGATACTACTGGCGAATATGGACGCGTATCTATGATTCAGCTTTAGAGAAGCGACAGGTCGAAGCGTGTCTGCGTGCGAATTAACTCGTAGTTGGCTTCCGCGAAGAGATGTCTGTTACAGAAGCCAACTACGAGATAATTCGTAAGACCTTTTTTTTTTAAAAAAAAATACATTTTTTATGCTTTTTGATGATAACTATGCACTAGAATTAGAGTTTTTAATAATATAATGCGATTAAATCAAATTGTCATTTTAGGCCAGATTTCTGAAAATTGCCGTGGCAGTCAACGTGTTAAATTCTTCTTTATAACTTTGTTTAGTTCAATATATTCTGGTGCACCTTTATCTAATTTTCTTCTTTTTGTCACCCTTCTTACCTTTGAATTTTTCTTTCTGTTGGTACTGCATACCATTTTGGCAACTGTTTTTAGTTAGTTGTTTATAATTGTTATATAATCACCAAAGTTTTTTTGTTACGCTACTTACTGAATATTAAGAGTAAACTTTATTAGTATTTTGATAGGAATTGAACTTAAATTGATCAGAAGGACACAGAACTATCGATATATTAAATAATATGTACATCGGAGTGTTTCAAAATAACTTATAAAATAAAAATAATTTGACCTCCAACTAATTGTTTCATCTACGATACTTGGCTGGGATTTTTGTTTCATAAAATAAAAACTTTCCGAGTAAATTTCTAATCTAAAGGTAAATGTTTGCATTTTACGTAATATTTTTCCACTAAGTTCATTAATTCCGGAATGAATATTCCCATTATGGAGTTAAATAACTTCGGTGTTTTTTTTTTTTTTTTTTTAAATTTTATGTAAAATTTAACATAAAATAAAAGATCGCAAAAATCCAAGAGATAAAAATTTTTTCAAACACCACCAGGGAACGAAGAATGATAGTAAGAAGTGTGGGATCTGAAGAAATTCCCGATGTAACAATGGATGAAATAATGACCGCCATATAACATATGCACAACAACAAAGAACCAGGAAACGATGAAATAACTATAGAAATAACATGGTTTGGAGGAGTATATAATACAATTTCTTCGAGCCCTATTTAACAGGTACCTTATAGAAAATAAAATACTAACGCCTTGATTGAGTTTATTTTTAAAAAGAGGAATAAAATTAAATTGGAGACTAACAGACCCATCAGCCTGTTATCGATACTATACAAAATGCTCACAAGAATCATAATATATAGATTAACGAACAACAAATTAGACAGTTTTGAATCATGTGAACAAGCTTGATTTAGACGGGATACAGCACTTCGAACCATTTCAAACAATTGAATTACTAGTGGAAAAAGCAAATGAATAAGGTCAGATATTTTCGATATATCTATATTAGAGAGTAAGTTTCCGTCCGATTGGAAGTTGGCCTTGGTATTGCCTTTGCCCAAGGTGTCAAGCCCTAAGGATTACTCTGAACTGCATCCGATTAGTATTTTGAGTATTTTGAGAAAATAATTTTTAAACAAATCGTTAATTATTTTAATAATAATAACTTATTCTTTGAAGGACAGCCGGGGTTTCGCAGGGGTTTTAGCACTGTAACAGCCTTGCTAAACATTTTGGATGATATTCTCGGGGCGGCGGATAAAGGAGAGACAACTGCCTTGGTTCTTCTCGATTACAGCAAGGCATTCGACACGCTGGATCCTCGCTTGTTGTGTGCCAAACTTCATTATTATGGTTTTAAAGAACGAACAATAAATTTATTAAAGGACTACTTTGCGGATAGATCACAGCGTGTGCTGATTAATCGCCGCGTATCACAAAGTTTGGCTTTAGATAGAGGCGTCCCTCAGGGGTCAATTTTGGGATCATTGCTGTTTGTCATTTATACAATGGATATGCATTGTTATGTTAATAATTGTAGGCTAATACAATATGCAGATGACAGTCAGATTTTAAGGAGCTTTAATAGGCTTAACGCATTACAGGCGGAACAGGAAATTAATTACTGTTTAAATTCGATGTTTACCTACTCTAATAACAATGGTTTGAAGATAAATCCGAGAAAGTCGGCAGTAGTGTATTTTGGAACAAACAGTGAATGGGCTTCGGCAAATTTCAATTTAAATATGGCCCAGGAGAAAATTCCGTTTGTTACTGAATATAAAAATTTGGGAATATTATTTGATAGTAAGCTCAGGTTTAGAAAGCAGGTTTCTTTGGTAGCTCAAAGGGCGTATTATTTACTACGTAATTTATATAAGAATCGGCATATCCTTAATTTGAGCTTAAAAAAATATTTGTGCGAGACTCTTGTCGTTTCTCACTCTAATTATTGTAATTTTGTTTACGGTCCGTGCCTGGACCTTAGGTCGAAGTATAAGCTGCAAAAAATTCAAAACTCCTGTGTACGTTTTATTTTTGGATGCAGGGGGAGGGATCATGTGAGTGGCAGGCTGAAGAAGCTGAAATGGTTGCGTATTAAGGATAGAGAAAGGATACATCTGGGTTGCTTTTTGCATAGACTGTTGAGGACCGGAGTGCCACAGTATCTGTGTGAAAGGCTGCATCATCGAAGTACGATGCATCAGCGCAATACTAGGTACAACGACCGCTTTCAAATACCTAGGCATCGTACAAGTGCGTTTTAAACAGTCTTTCGGCTATACATCTGCTAAACTTCTGAACGAAATTCCTGAAGGTTTGCTTGCTCTGTCTGAACTATCTTTCAGAAGGCAGCTAAAGGAGATTTTATTTCAGACTTATTCACTGTTATTATTATGTCTCTTTTACAGGGTAAGGTGGGGATCATGGTTTGTATATGGGCATCAATATGATGTAGAATTGTATATTTTTGAGAACTCGGTTAACAACAGCACTGCTACATTTCGCCGAGTATAAAATAAAGACGCTTATTATTATTATTATTATTATGACCGTTCTCGTTTTTCTTTCTCACATTTGGTCAATGTGGTTCCATGTTTGGCTGACGGGCGCAAACCAAGTCAGCACAAACGCATTACCATTGTATATTAAGGAATGACCTGATAATGTTACATGTTTTCAAAATCACTGACTTCTGAATGTTTTTGTGTATGTTTGTGTTGAATCCTAATTGTACTAAGTGTGGTGTGAATGTTGTTGGTGTAAGGCCTGTGGCTGATATAATGAGGGGGACAATGATGACTTTTTCTTGTTTCCATAGCCTTTTTATTTCCGTTGCAAGGTCTGTGTATTTGGAAATTTTTTCTGTGTATTTCGTGTGGTTGTTTGTGTCGTTGGGGACAGCTATGTCAATTAGATAGGTGACTTTTTCTTTTTGCACTGAAAAGTAATATCGGGTCTATTGGCGGAGACTGTTTTATCTGTATGGATACTGATGTCCCAGTAGAGTTAGTAATCTTTATTTTCAAGTACGGATGTTGGTGTGTATTTGTAGTAGGGATCTGTGTTTTCTATGAGCTTGTATGTTGTGGCTAGTGCTTGGTGAACTACTTTTGCCGCTGAGTCATGTCTGGCTGTGTATTCCGTTCCGGCTAATATTTTACATCCGCTTGTTATGGGTTCGATCGTTTCTTTCTGCTGATGGCATTTTCTGCTGTCTGCTGTCTTCTGTAATAGTTGGGTCTTTGATGATATGCTTATGGTAGTTTCTGGTTAATGTGACTTTATCCTGGATGGCAAGTAGAAGCCTTCTGTTTCCGGGAATAGCTGCCCATCCCGTAACCAGGTGTATGATTGTTTTTTATTTACGTGGTCTTGTTCTATGTGGTATCTGTGTTTTCCGTGGAGTGTTTTTTCTGACCACGTTTTCATCTTTTCCTGTTGTAATTGGATGTGACTGTGTGTATCTGCTGGGTGGTCTACCCGGGATAAGTCGAGTGGGGTATAGTTTTTGTCTGCTTTGACTGTTGCTGCGTGGAGGCTGGTTTGCTTGGTGTGAAAGAATTTCCTAAGTGCTTGTATTTGTTTTGTGTGTAATGATCTGATGTCTATAGTTCCTCTTCCTCCTGCTCTTCTCTCGATCGTAAGTCTTTCTTTGCATGCGTTGGGATGTAATTTCCTGTATTTGGTGAATTGAGATCGTATAAGGATGTGAATATTTTTTAAGTTTGTTTGTGACCATTTGATTATACCAAATGAATATGTAAGTATAGGTATAGCGAACGTGTTGATGGCTTTAGCGAGATATTTGGAGTTGAGTTTTGTTTGTAAAAGTTTCGCCAGTCTGTTCTTGAATTCGGTTCTGAGCTCTGTTTTGATGTGAGTAGGTTGAGTTTGGTGCTTTGTGGGAAGCCTAGATATTTGTATGTTTCTTTGTCGAACATGTTATCGAGTGTTTCATTGTTGATGGTTTCTGTCTCATGGTGGTACTTCCATTGGCCTTTGTTGATGTGAAGCACTTTGCATTTACTTATACCAAATTCCATATTGACATCTAAGGTGAATATTTCAGCTGTGTTTTTGTGGCAGCGTAGAGTTTTATGTCATCCATATATAGGAGGTGGTTTATTTTATGTTGATTCACTTTTTGGTGTCTGATATTGAAGCCATGCTCTGTTCTGTTTAGTATATTTGAGAGTGGATTGAGACAGAGGCAAAAGCATAGAGCGCTGAGCGAGTCTTCTGAAATATACCCCGTTTGATGTACAGCTCTTCTGTTTGGATGCGTTCGGTTTGTGTCTCTAGGCGTATTTTGGTTTTCCATGTTTTCATAATTTGCGCTAGAAATTGCCTGAGGTGTTGGTTGATTTTATAGATTTCTAGGGCTCTAATTAACCAGCTGTGGGGTATGGAGTCGAAGGTTTTTTTATAGTCTATGTAACCGATGTGAAGGTTTCTGTGTTCTTTTCTGGTTTGTCCCATAATCACGCTATCTATGATCAGCTGCTCTTTGCATGCTCGACTATTTTTCCTGCATCCCTTCTGCTCTTCTGTGATAATATTGTTGTCTGTTAGGTGTTGTTCTATTTTCTTGGAAATTGCGGCTGTGATGATCTTGTATAGGGTTGGAAGACAGGTGATAGGTCGGTAGTTTGACGGGTTTGTGGTGTCTGAGCTTTTGGGTTTAACGTATGTTATTCCTTGTGTAAGGAAAGTGGGAAATGTGTGTGGTTGTAGAATGACTTTGTTGATTTGGTGTGTGAGTGCTTCGTGTGTGGTGGTAAAACTGTTTGTACCAGAAGTTTTGTATATTGTCTATTCCAGGATATTTCCAGTTGTGTGTGTGTTTGATCGTTTCTGTAATTTCTTCTGTAGTTAGTGTGGAATTTTCTTGTTCTGTCACACGTCTGTCTATTATTATTATTATCTAATAAAAAGCCCACAATCTAGCTTCTCCCGAAATATAATTTATGAAGAAAACATTTTAATGGTTAAACCTAAAGTATATTTTTATCGTCACATCTCTAACACTCCAGTGTTAAAGTCATTTACATAGATTACTATACAAATTAAGCTATATATCTCTGTCAAAGCTGTTAGCTGAACAGGACTTGTTAAGCCGAATAAAGTAAAACCGGAAAAATAAACTGGCTGGACATTTAACAACACTTGAAACGTTTCTCTGGCATTTTTTATGAGACTGTTTAAAGCCGTTTTAAAAAGGCGTCATGAGCTGCAGCGTATAGGTTGCAGTAATAAATTGTTGACTTATTTATGATGACATAGAGTTGTTCTCACGTGAAAAGCAAATAACCCTCTGATCTTGGTTGTTATAAGTAAACCTTGACTTATCGGAACAAACTTCTAAAACAGTCATGGGTTCTACGTTGTGTCTTTATTTAAACTACTTTTACATTTTATAATTTCCATACTTTCGTAGTCGTTCAACATTCTCCTATTAGATATATTTTAAATTAATCTTAAATTATCTAATGTTACAGTATGATCAGCTTCAAGCGCATGTTCGGCAATGCTAGACTTTTCGGTTCTACTGGATTTTAAATATGCTAAATGTTCTTTAGGTCGTGTTTTAATTGACCTTTTAGTTTTCCAAAAATATTTTTTGTCGCAGTCATTACTAATAATTTAATTTTCATACTAGATATTTTAATTATTAAAAATTATAATAGGTTAGAATTTGATGTCTACAAAAAATACACAGTAACAGATAGATATATTCCTAATCATTTCATTGCAAACGACACAAATTAGCCGCATCACATTTTTTAGTTCATAGTTTGGTCACTTTTCCTCTGAATAGAGGAATTTTATTAGGAACTAGCCGTGCCCGCGGCTTCGCTCGCGTGGACTTGATTCACCTTTATCGTCACTGCTTATTCGTTATTTTTATATTATTATATAGCTCAAGAGGCCTTAGAGGCCCATGGCTTGATTGTATACTTGTCTCCACTTCTTTTTGCCTCCTGTTAGCTTTTCCCAGTGCGGGATTCCCATCAACTCCGGATCTTGCTTTACTGCCTTCTTCCAACCACTCCTCTTATTATGGGTTGCTTTGCCTGTCTTTCTTCCTTCATCCTTGCCCTGTGTCCCAACCATCCTAATCGGTGGCTTATTATGATTTGGCTTATAAAGGGGTTTCGTATATAGGCATTTTAATTCGTAGTTTGTTCTTCTGCTCCACAGTCCCTCTTCTTTCTTTCCTCCATAGATTCATCTCAAAGCTTTCCTTTCCCACACCTCCAACGTCTCCTTTTCTCTTGCATTCAGTTTCCACGTTTCGCATCTATATGTCACCGTGGGTCTGACAACTGTCGTATATATTATTTCTTTTGCTTTTCTTGATACATTCTTTGATTTCAATATTGGATTCATTGCCCCCAAACATATCTGTTCTTTTGCTATTCTTTCTTGTATCTCCGTCCTTTCTTGTCCACTCTCTGTTATTGTTACTCCCAGATAATACTTTTTCAAACATATATCTTTTCCCTAAGTTGTTTATTATATCTAAACTTTTGTTGTTTTTATTATCGTTCTTGTTTGTAATTTCCATGTATTTTGTTTTTTCCTCCTTTATCTTTAGTCCTCTCATCCTTCCCTTTCTTCTATCCTACTTATGGCTTTTTTGAGATTTTCTTTTGCTCTTGCAATTAATGCTACATCATCCGCATAGGCCAAGCATTGGCAGGTTTGTTGGTATATCGTTCCATTTCTTTTTATTTCTGACTCCCGGATTATCTTCTCTAGTACCAAATTAAATAGACATGTCGACACTGGTCTTAATCCTCTCTTTACCTTAAACTTGTCTGATACTTTGCCCTCAATCAACACTCTATTTTCTGTGTCATTCAGGGTCATTCTCACCATGCGAATCAATTTACTTGGAATTTTTAGTTCTTCCATTATCTTGTAGAGTCCTTCTCTATTTACAGAGTCATATGCTTATCTAAAATCCACAAAGACCAAGTGTAGTGCCAAATTTTGTTCTAAGCTATTATCTTGGATTTGCTTAATCGAAAATATCTGCTCTGTAACCGATCTATTTTTCCTGAATCCACACTGGTACTCTCCCAGAATAGACTCGGCTTTCTCTGCTAGTCTGTTTTTGATAGTCATCACTACTATCTTGTACACGACATCCAGTAAGGCTATTGGTCTATAATTAGCACATATAGTTTTTTCTTTTTTTGTATATTGGACAAATGAGCGACTCTCTCCAGCTCACTGGCATCTTTTCTGTTTCCCATATTTCTTGCACCAACCGGCATATTTCATTTTCCAGATTTACTCCTCCAGCTTTTATCAGTTCTACAACCTCCACCCGGGGCCTTATTTTTTTGGGTTCTGAGTATTTCTCTTATTTCGTCTTTGCAGGGTTTATCTGTCGCCTCCTGCCCTTCAGTTAATTTTGCTTTCTATTTCTCATTCAACTCATTTTCATCTCCATTTAGTGTTTCTTTAAAGTATTCCCCCCACCTATTCAGTCTTTCGGCGGAGCTTACTACTAAACTTCCATCTTTTTTCCTACATATTAGCATTTTGTCTCTGTTTATTCCCTTTGTATTTTATAAAAAAAAAACACGTAAATCGGATAAGTGGTTCTTGAGTGCTAAGCGCAGTAATGAATAGACAGACAGAGAGAGAGAGACGTTACGTTTTATATATATTATAGATTTTTTTTGACATATATTAAATTAAGAATTAAAAAAAAAATCACGTAAATCGGATGAGTGGCTCTCGAATGATAAGCACTAACGGACAGACAGACAGAGAGACGTTGCGTTATATATATATATATATATATATATATATATATATTATATAGATTATTATTATTATTATATAACCAGGTCAGAGAACATATGTATGAATTTATGTATGAATTTAAAAATAGACACGTAAATCGGATAAGTGGTTCTCGCCTAATAAACGTACTAATGGACAGACAGACAGACAGAGAGACATTGCATTTTATATATATTATAGATTATAGATTATAGATATTCTCTGCTACATAATATTGTTCCAAATTTAATGGTTTAGGCTAGGTACTGCAAGGGAACGCGCTAGCGGCAAACTTTTTTCCGACTTCATTCACTATTATCGTCACTGCTCATTCCCTATGCTATCTATCGTAATAAAATATAGCCTATAACCTGGCCAGAGAACATATGTATGTTTTAAAAAAAAAAGTACGTAAATCGGATAAGTGGTTCTCCAATGATAAGCGCACTAACGGACAGACAGACAGACAGACAGACAGAGAGAGAGACGTTGTATTTTATATATATTATAGATGTAATTAGAGGTAGTGGTTATGACGATGACTTAATAAATAAGTTAATAAATAGACATAAGTTTTTGTTAAATATTCAGAATTTCACCTTTTTTACACGCGGAGCAAATAAGACTAAGTACGTGTCCATACCATATAATCCGAAATATAGCGGATATAGGGAACGTGCGTTTTTCAAGTTAATATATGTATATATACATATATATATATATATATATATATATATATATATATATATATATATATATATCTATATATATATATATATATATATATATATATATATATATATAATATATATATATATATATATATATATATATATATATATATATATATATATATATTTATATATATATATATATATATATATATATATATATATATATATATATATATATATATATATATATATATAACTATATAACTATATATATATATATATATATATATATATATATATATATATATATATATATATATATATATATATATATATCGGAATGGTGAACAGCATTAACGGAGGCCTTGAGGAACAAAATACTCAGCTGGTTTAGAAATGCCGTCCTTAGCGCAGAACATCAAACATATTGTGGTGAAATTTTTGACGGTGGTAAGCAGCTCCTCTGAAATCATTCGATCTATTTATCTATGCAGAAATTGCTTCAGTGACTCCAAGACTTTGTGGGGTTTAGTTCAGACTCTAGCTTACAACATTGATTGTAGGATCTAATGCATCGGTTGAAAATTCGGCTAATAAGGTGGCCATTCTGTAGATGATGATGAAATCAAGAAAACGCGCCTGGCACTCTTTCGTTTTTGTTTTATAAGTCGATACGGGGTCCCGGCAGAACGTCCGTCGCTAGTTGGCTAAAGAAAAGCATACGCCCTTGTCGTTTTTGATACCCTAATTCACGGAAACCAGACGGATTTTGTCAGTCTCATAGATTCCGCCTCAGACCACGGGCCGTAAGCCTGTGTGGACCAGATATTGATGTTTGTAGAATTGCTTTACCGTAAACAAAATATCCACACCAAATTTGAAGTTGTGTGTCGTTCACACTTATTTTCATCGGTGATAAGCTAGCTTTTTTAATGCTTGCATCGATCTCATGAGTAATTTTTTTTCATGGATGTTGTTAAATTTTGATTGCATCACAGTTTGAAGACCTCGCGGCTCCTACAAGTGTTGACGGTGTGCTTTCTATTCCTTTCTACCGATTAATGGCATCGGACACAGTCTGTGCACCATGAAAATAAACAATATATTCTGATGATTTCCTTGATGCAACTTTAAAATACATTGCTTGTCACTGACAATCTAAAACCCAGAAATATCAAGCAGTATAAATACAAAATAACAAAAGGATTCTACAAACACAAAGACTTCCACAAATATACTTGGATGCAAGAAACACTAAACTTAAAATCAATAATAGACTACATTATAATTAAAAACAATACCACTATCAAAATAAAAGACGTAAGAGTAAAGAGAGGGGCAGAATGTGGAACAGACTATAGACTATTAATAGCAAATATAAAAGTACCGTGGTACAAGACAATAAAGCAAAAATAAACAATAGATAAAGCAAACAGAAATACTAATGAGATAACAGAAAAAGCAGACAAAGAAATAAAATACCAAAATACACAAAAATTAAATGAATTTAACTATGACAACCTCCAACAGATGTATGACCACATAAAAGAATGCATCAAACAGGCGTCCCTAGAAGCATTAGGTAAAGAAGACAACGAGAATGAGAAACATAAAATTAGAATCTGTGAAAAAAACCAAAGAATCTATAAAGGAGAAAAAAAAGACTATACGAAAAATGGCTGAATACAAAATCAGAAGAAGATCTACAGAAATATAAAGAGAAAAATGCAGAAACGAGGAGGATGGTAAACAAAGAAAAGAACGAGAAATGGGAAAAATCGTAGAACAGTATATAGGAGGAACTAGAAGTACAGAGTCATGGAGAATAATTAAAGCATTAAGGACTAACAATAGAGAGAAGACGTATATGGAGTACATCCCAGAAAGCGAGTGGGAAGAATATTATAAGAAGCTGCTAACAGAAGATAGACAAGAATTCCAAGAAGAGAACCCTGAAGAAGAACAGAATAAGGAAATAAAAGAGATAGAACTAAGCTATGAAGAAGTAAAGAAGACAATAAAAACACTCAAAAATAATAAATCTGCAGGGCCTGGGGGTGTTGTAAATGAAATGATTAAGTACGGGTCTAATAAATTACATCGAATGCTGAGAAACATGTTCCACAGAGCGATAAATGGAGAAAAAATACCAGAGGAATGGTCAAAAGCTTATATAATATCTATATTTAAAAAGGGAGACCGCAGAAAATGCACAAACTGTTGATGCCTAAGCATAATATCGAGTATGGGACGTTTGTATGGAAAAAATATTAAAAATATCATGGAGGAAAATATAAAATGAAAAATTGGAGAAGACCAAGCAGGCGTTAGGGCCGGAAAATCATGTATAGACCACATATACACTATAAAACAAACAATGGAAAAAAAACTGGCAAAGAATAGAGAAGTTCTTCTAGCCTTCACAGACATAAGAAAGGCCTATGATTCAGTACCAAGACAAAGATTACGGAACGCAATGAAAGAAATAGACATTGACAAAGAACTAATATACGCAGTAAAAGCACTCTACGAAAACAACACAGTGAACATAAAAATAGGACATAAAATAGGGAAGAGACTCCAAACATCAAAAGGCCTATTACAAGGATGCTCTACATCCCCAACACTATTCAAAATATACCTCGAACAAACATTAAAAAAATGGAAGCAAAAATGTAGTGGAATGGGAGTCCCAATACGAGAAGATTACTTATATACTCTAAGTTTCGCAGACGACCAAGTAATCATAGCGCAAGATGAGGAAGACCTCAGTTATATGATAAGAAAACTGAAAGAAGAATACACTAAAGCAGGATTAGCAATAAACTTTGATAAAACGGAATATCTAACAACAAAGGAGGGAAACGTGGAGAATCTAGAAGTAGATAACGAAACAATAATCAAAGGAACCGATAGATTTAAATATCTAGGAACCATCATTCCAAAAAAACGCAACATCAGAAGAAGAGATTAAAGCTAGATTAGGACAAACGCGAACATGCATAAGACAATTAAATTTGATCCTGTGGGACAAGCACATTACAAAGAGAAACAAAACACGCATATACAAATCAATAATACAAAGCATAATGACATACAGGTCAGAAACAAAAGAAATAAATCTAAAATTAACGCGGTAGAGATGGAGTATTGGAGAAGATGTTGTAGAGTGACACGTATGGAGAGAATAACAAATGAAGAAATAAGAAGCAGAATGAACACCAAAGAGAACGCAATAAACACCATTGAAGAAAAACGATTAAAATGGTATGGACACATAAGACGAAGCGAAGATAATAGGTGGATAAAGAAAATAACGGAGTGGAGCCCTGTAGGGAGAAGAAAAAGAGGAAGACCCAGACGATCGTGGAGAGATGATGTGGACGAGGCTATGGAGGACAGGGGTCTAACAGATGGAGACTGGGAAGATAGAAACGGATGGAATCAAAGGCTGAGAGAAGGAAGACAGCGTCAGCTGTAGGAAATCCTTGTTATATATATATATATATATATATATATATATATATATATATACATATATATATATATATATATATATATATATATATATATATATATATATATATATATATATATATATATATATATATATATATATATATATATATATATATATATATATATATATATATATATATATATATATATATATATATCAATACTAGTACCTTAATTGTAATATTTATTGTTAAATAAGGTAATACTGATTGTTTTAGTGATTTCAATAAAACTTGTTTTGAAATTTATTGTACGAATATAAAACAAACTATAGTTTTATGTCCAGTAAAGTACTAACATTTTGTATTACATTATATTGTATGCGTTCTCTTCTTAAAACCTTTAGTAGAAAACCAGAATTAAATTTACATTTAATGGTTTAACAAAAATAAAGGACCTTTCATAAAAGTTAGATTTAGTTTGTATTAAATTATTCCTACAACCTGTCCCGTTGGAAACTTTCGAATAATTAAAAGTCGAATTTACTTTCAGATGACTTAGCACAACCACTAGTTTAAAATTTAAATACCAACAGTCGCACGAAGCTTTTGCAATTGATGCTGCACCAAAGAAAATATTTTTGCCATTTTGGCAAAAGTTATGTATTTTTATATAGCCTGGTGTGTTGAATTACTCAAGCGGAACTAATGACATAGGCAAGGCCGTCAGTTCCGGTCAAATAACCAGTATAGGGGCTATAAGGAATAGGCCCTCTGTCTTTATTTAAACTACTTTTACATTTTATGATTTCCATACTTTCGTATGCATTCAACAATCTCCTATCAGATACATTTTTTATTAATCTTTAATTATCTAATGTTACAGTATGATCAGCTTCAAGGGCATGTTCGGCAATGCTAGACTTGTCTGTTCTACTGTATTTTAAGTGTGCTAAATGTTCTTTAAATCGCGTTTTAATTGACCTTTTAGTTTGCCCAACATACTTCTTGCCACAACCATTACAACTAATTTCATAAATTCCACTTTTCTCACAATTAGGAATCTTATCTTTGGGATTTCCTAACATATTCCTCAGATTGTCTGATGACTTATAGACTAAAGTGGAGCCTACCTTATTAAATACGTTATTGAGTCCCTTGCTATATTTTGGATTATATGGTATGGTGTTATTTTCTTCGCGTGTAAAAAAGGTGAAATTCTGAATATTAAACCTAAACTTCTCAACTTCGTAAGTGAATTTAATGGAATCATTCACTTACGAAGTTGAGAACAAAGGACAATTGCCTTTTCTAGATATTTTAATTATTAAAAATAATAATAGAAACAAAATCATCAATATTTG
The DNA here is from genome assembly GCA_019049505.1 of Pachyrhynchus sulphureomaculatus. Lineage (NCBI taxonomy): Eukaryota > Metazoa > Arthropoda > Insecta > Coleoptera > Curculionidae > Pachyrhynchus > Pachyrhynchus sulphureomaculatus. Next base: position 199,375,742 of record CM032449.1, read on the forward strand.
CTTTCTTTGTATCAAAAATCGCGAAAATATCATCCACATACCTATACCATACCCTTGGGAGATATTCGAATTCTTGACTGGCTTTGATTTCAAACTTACTCATGAATAAATTGTTAGAAAAATTAATTATAAATAAAATATTAAAAGAAGAAAATATAATTGTTTATGAAAGGTGATAAGCAATTACCCATAGCTGTTCCTTCTTTCTGAACATAAAATTGATTGTTATATTGGAAATAATTTTGTTCCATGCAAAGTTTAGATAATGTTCTAAGTAATTCTTCGAGATATTGTAAACTTTGTGGAATTGGCACACTTGGGAACAAAGAACTAACATCAAAAGAAATTAAGACTTCACCTTCATTGAGAACTAGATTTTTTATTTTATTAATGAATTCTAACGAATTCTTCACTGCGGAAGTATTTAATGGTAAATTCTTAAGTTCTTTTGATAACCATTTGGATATTAAATATGGGGGTGATCCTACCGATGAAACAATGGGTCGCATTGTTTTTCCAGGTTTGTGAATTTTGGGTAAGCAATACAATTTTGGTATGGTCGGATTACTCACATTTAATTTAAATTTTAGCGAATCGGAGACAAGGTTCCTACATTTTTTAAAGAATTTTTAATCTCTGATATCTGATATATTAATATATATATAACATATAATAATATATATAAATATTATTATATGTTTTTCTTTTTTGCTGACCGTTAAATTTAAAAAAAAAATTTAAATATAATAAACCGAAACGTTAACCAAAAGTAAACTTGTTTCATTAAAAATTGACCGCAAAACCAAGAACAAAAAACTGTCCTAAATTTATTCATTAACGGTCAGGAAAAAAGAAAAACATATAACAATAGGCATGGTTGAAAACGCCACTACTACATCTAAAAGAAGAAATCAAAACTTACCGAACCTCTTAAAGAAATTTGAACAAACTAACAAAATTATTGCAAAAGAAATAAATCGAAAACATTTTTTAATAAGATTTCTGAAGATGGTTTAAATAAAATAATCCGAAACGTTAACCAAAAGTAAACTTGTTTCAATAAAAATTGACCGCAAGACCAAGAACAAAAAACTGTCCTAAATTTATATATATATATATATATATATATATATATATATATATATATATATATATATATATATGTATATATACGAGGCTGGTTTAAAAAGTCCGTGCAAAAATAAAAACTACTTATGTGTTTGGGGTAAACCTTTTTTATTTTTCGACATAGTCTCCTTTTAGGCTTATACACTTCGTCCAACGATGTTCTAGTTTGTTGATCCCTTCCGAATCATAGGATTTGTCCAAGTCTGCAAAATATCCATTAGTGTCTGCAATCACCTCCTCGTTTGAATAAAATTTTTGCCCCGCCAGCCATTTCTTCAAATTGGGGAACAAATAGTAGTCCGAGGGAGCCAAGTCTGGAGAATAGGGGGGATGTGAAACGAGTTGGAATCCTATTTTCATTAATTTTGCTGAGGTGTGTGCTGGTGCGTTGTCGTGATGGAAAAGGACTTTCTTGTGGGCCAATCGCGGGCGTTTTTCTTGCAGCTCGGTTTTCAAACGGTCCAATAACGATGAATAATATTCACCTGTAATAGTTTTACCCTTTTCCAGATAGTCGATGAGGATTATTCCTTACGAATCCCAAAAGACAGTCGCCATAACCTTTCCGGCCGAAGGAACGGTCTTCGCCTTTTTTTGGTGCAGATTCCCCCTTGGTAACCCATTGTTTAGATTGTTGTTTGATCTCAGGAGTATAGTAATGTATCCATGTTTCATCCACAGTGACGAAACGACGCTTAAAGTCCTCCGGATTCTTCTGGAACAGCTGCAAACCATCCTTGCAACATTTCACACGATTCCGTTTTTGTCAAGCGTGAGCAATCGCGGCACCCATCTTGCGGATAGCTTTCTCATGTCCAAATGTTTATGCAAAATATTATGTACTTGTTCAGTCGAGATGCCCACAGCACTAGCAATCTCACGCACCTTAACTCTTCTGCCATCCATCACCATATCATGGATTTGATAAATGATTTCTGGAGTCGTAACCTCCACAGGCCGTCCAGAACGTTCAGCGTCACTTGTGCCCATATGGCCAGTCCGAAAATTCTGAAACCACTTATAAACTGTTCTAATCGAAGGTGCAGAGTCACCATAATGTTTATCAAGCTTCTCTTTAGTCTCCTGAGACGTTTTGCCTTTCATAAAGTAATGTTTAATCACCACACGAAATTCTTTTTCGTCCATTTCTTGAAAATCACTCGACTTCCTTGATTCACACGAATGCCAAACACAAAGAAATAGACCAATATGGCTGAAACTTGGTGTGCGTTCATTCAAGAGATGCTACTAACTAAACATGACCTCGATACGAGCCGGCCGGTGGTGCCATCTCTCGGACTTTGCACGGACTTTTCAAACCAGCCTCATATATATATATATATATATATATATATATATATATATATATATACATATATATATATATATATATATATATATATATATATATATATATACATATATATATATATATATATATATATATATATATATATATATATATATATATATATATATATATATATATATGTAGTAGTGGTTTTTCGAGTATCCCGTATTAGCTAACACGGGATACCCGAAAAAACCACTACTACATTTCACACCCGTGAGAACATTCGTCAAAACATATATATATATATATATATATATATATATATATATATATATATATATATATATATATATATAAAATATATATATATATATATATATATATATATATATATATATATATATAATATATATATATATATATATATATATATATATATATATATATATATATGTATATATAAGAAAGTGTAGAGATTTCGGGAAAGCGATCTTGAATAAAATACTTATTTGTTGTTAAAGAAAAACTCTATATTTCGCTGATATTTTTTCAGCTTCATCTGGAGTTAAAAACAGTTACCCTGAGTAATTGGACCCTGTTCAGTAAAGTTAAACAAAAAACTCCTCTTTTTTATAACAACAATATAGTATACAAGATATCCTGTCTAGATTGTAATGGTGTCTACATTGGACAAACATCTCAATGGCTCAAGCAGAGAGTAACACAGCACAGGAGTGATTGCTTAATAGGAAAGAACTCTTGTGCTGCAACGAACCATCATATATCAACGGGACACCAATTGGATTTTAAGAATGTAAAGATTCTGGAACAAGAAAACAATCACAAAAAAACGCTTGTTCCTTGAGATGTGTCACATTAACAAAGAAACACATTCCATAAATTATAAGTTAGACACCAACAATTTGACTAATATATACTGTAATATTTTAAATAACTTAACATCATACAATTAATAGTCATATCCTATTTACTAACAATGTACAAAATAACATTTTCTATACTGAACCACTGTTCAGATTTCTGAAGAAATAAACACAATAAATAACAACAGTGTCATTGCAGCCAGAGCCACAGTATGTTGTTTCGTCTTGTCTGTTCGTTGTTCTGTTAGTTATATATATTTAAATTGAATGTATTTTTTGTGATACCTCTTCCAATGGAGGAATACTTTGGTTGGTGAGTTTTTCCGTTTTGTAATATGATAAACTTGCCAAAAGACTGCTTTGTCATTTTTTTAGTTTTTAACTCCAGATGAAGCTGAAAAAATATCAGCGAAATATAGAGTTTTTCTTTAACAACAAATAAGTATTTTATTCAAGACCGCTTTCCCGAAATCTCTACACTTTCTTATAAATTTTAACGGTCGAGAACATTTACTAAAAATATATATATATATATATATATATATATATATATATATATATATATATATATATATATATATATATATATATATATGTAGCCCATTTAAAATACAGTAGAACAGAAAAGTCTAGCATTGCGAACATGCTCTTGAAGCTGATGATCAGGTTATAATCAAAATAGTTTAAGAACTTGAAATGGACAATTTGAAATACAGGAAATACTTATATTTAATAAACTTCAATAGAGCTCAAAATTTACACATATGTTTGGTTGGGAGGTCTTCAGACTGTTTGAAGAGTGATGGTAAAAGGCATTTTGTTTAGTGAAATACTGCAAATTGGTAATGTAAAAATATTTTTAATGATGTTGCAGAAGTTTAGTGATCTTCTTCTTTTCCTGTTATTCCACATGGGACAGTATAAGTTTCTAAAAGTCATTCGAGAAGACTGTCGTCGGAAAATTCTGGACATTTCCGACGAACTTCCTTTTGGTTAGTAAACGGCCTTCGAACCAGAAAAGTTTATTCCTGCATTACGACAATATACCGGCCCACAATTCGTTATATACCGGACAGCTTTTGACAAAAAATTCCATGACCCCCTTATGCACCCTGTGACTTCGGGCTGTTCCTCTAAATAAAGATGAAGTTAAGAGGTCGCCGCTTTCAGATGCTAGAGGAGATACAACGAGACGTTCCAGGTACTGTCAGTATCGATATTCTAAAAAAAATGTTCGCCCAGTGGGAAAAGCGGTGGGATCGGTGCATCAGGGTGGAGGTGGATGGAAGTTATGAAGTCTACCTCAGATTTTATAGCGTTAGTTCGGGAACTTATGCATCGCACCACGTATACTCGGTGAAACAAGAAGTCGCTCTTTATATTCCATTTTTAATATACCATAGTCTAATTAAAATAGCAGAAACGAAAGCTTTCCTTAAGTTAAACTTTATTCGCGATCGTATTTTCATATCCGCAGGGATTTTTCATGATAAAAATAGGTCAAAATATAGCTGGACATCTGGTATCTGGAACATATGAGCTTTCTTTATGGTGGCCGTACAGAAAAATCTGATTTGTCGCATAAAATGTAAATCATACCCTATAAAATTGTATAAATATTTCATCGTCTAGGATGTACACAAGATCTTTAAGATATCTGGGCTATAGTAAAAGTAACATATGATACTTTTATACGTTTTAGAACACGAATGGACAAGATTAATCTAAAAAGCTATAATATCCCCAATAATAATTACACAGGCTAACGATGAAAAAAACTTTTTTAATAATTTTACCTGATTCCTATGATTTGTTGGTGTGCTGAGTCCGAAGAAAAAATATTAAAAAGTCACATCACCCACCACTTTTTCACAATTTAATATTCAAAATGTGAAAAATTTATTTCTTATCATTCGAATGTTATTAAGTTGGAAATAAAATCAGAATTTTATAAGGTTGGCAGTAAAATCAAATGTTATTAGGTTGGCAGTTCCGATAAATGTCACAGCTGTTTGTTTTCTTCCATTTAATGTAACCTCGCATTGCAGTGTTTAACTTATGTGCTTAAAGTATGGTGGTTTTAAACAGTCTCCCAACACTTTTTGTTATATATGTGGTGAGTTTGTAGTTAAAAAACATCAAAGAAACATTACTGACTTTGTAAAAAAAGTATATTTTGCATATTTTGGTGTAGAAATCGATAATCAAGAAAAATGTTGGGCTCCTCACAAAGTATGTTATGTTTGTGTCGAGGATCTTAGGAAATGGTATAAGAAAGAAAAGAAAGCTTTTAGATTTGCAGTACCCATGGTATGGAGAGAGCAAGAAAATCATTCAAATGATTGTTATTTTTGCAGCGTTGATGTTTCAGGATATAACTCCATAAATAAGAAAGTAATTACTCAGTATATATCACCACTACACCAAACACTTTATTTTTGCACTCGACGCGCGTTTCGCTAACCATGTTAGCTTCATCAGGAGCGATGATTGACTAAAGCTAAACTACAAATCTACCTATTTATACTTAGCCTAACCCTTGAATTACTCAAGCGGAACTAATGACATAGGCAAGGCCGTCAGTTCCGGTCAAGTAACCAGTAGAGGGGACTATAAGGAATAGGCCCTCTGTCTTTATTTAAACTACTTTTACATTTTATAATTTCCATACTTTCGTATGCGTTCAACAATCTCCTATCAGATACATCCTTTATTAATCTTAGATTATCTAATGTTACAATATGATTAGCTTCAAGGGCATGTTCGGCAATGCCAGACTTTTCTGTTCTATTGTATTTTAAGTGTGCTAAGTGTACTTTAAATCTTGTTTTAATTGACCTTTTAGTTTGCCCAACATACTTTTTGTCACAATCATTACAACTAATTTCATAAATTCCACTTTTCTCACAATTAGGAATCTTATCTTTGGGATTTCCTAAGATATTCCTCAGATTGCCTGATGACTTATAGACTAAGGTGAGGCCTACCTTATTAAATACCTTATTGAGTCCCTTGCTATATTTCGGATTATATGGTATGGAGATATACTTGGTGTTATTTTCTTCGCGTGTAAAAAAGGTGGAATTCTGAATATTAAACCTAAACTTATGTCTATTTATTAGCTTATTTACTAAGTCATCGTCATAACCATTAACTCTAGTTATATTTCTAATACGATTCCTTTCTTTATTAAAGTTTACTCTATTGAGAGGGAAAGTGACCAAACGATGAACTAAAAAATGTAATGAGGCTAATTTATGTTGTTTGCAATGAAATGAATCATTAGGAATATATCTATCTGTTACTGTGTCCTTCCTATAGATATCAAATTCTAATCTATTATTATTTTTAATAATTAAAATATCTAGAAAAGGCAATTGTCCTTTGTTCTCAACTTCGTAAGTGAATTTAATGGAATCATACCGGCTATTTAATTTAGAAACAAAATGATCAATATTTGCTTTCTTTGTATCAAAAATCGCGAAAATGTCATCCACATACCTATACCATACCCTTGGGAAATATTCGAATTCTAGACTGGCTTCGATTTCAAACTTACTCATGAATAAATTGGCTATGAAAGGTGATAAGCAATTACCCATAGCTGTTCCTTCTTTCTGAACATAAAATTGATTGTTATATTGGAAATAATTTTGTTCCATACAAAGTTTAGATAATGTTAAGTATTCACGAATAATTTTGTGTTTGTTATTCGTGAATACTTAACATTATCTAAACTTTGTATGGAACAAAATTATTTCCAATATAACAATCAATTTTATGTTCAGAAAGAAGGAACAGCTATGGGTAATTGCTTATCACCTTGCATAGCCAATTTATTCATGAGTAAGTTTGAAATCGAAGCCAGTCTAGAATATTTCCCAAGGGTATGGTATAGGTATGTAGATGACATTTTCGCGATTTTTGATACAAAGAAAGCAAATATTGATCATTTTGTTTCTAAATTAAATAGCCGGTATGATTCCATTAAATTCACTTACGAAGTTGAGAACAAAGGACAATTGCCTTTTCTAGATATTTTAATTATTAAAAATAATAATAGATTAAATTTGATATCTATAGGAAGGACACAGTAACAGATAGATATATTCCTAATGATTCATTTCATTGCAAACAACATAAATTAGCCTTATTACATTTTTTAGTTCATCGTTTGGTCACTTTCCCTCTGAATAGAGTAAACTTTAATAAAGAAAGGAATCGTATTAGAAATATAACTAGAGTTAATGGTTATGACGATTACTTAGTAAATAAGCTAATAAATAGACATAAGTTTAGGTTTAATATTCAGAATTCCACCTTTTTTACACGCGAAGAAAATAACACCAAGTATATCTCCATACCATATAATCCGAAATATAGCAAGGGATTCAATAAGGTATTTAATAAGGTAGGCCTCACCTTAGTCTATAAGTCATCAGGCAATCTGAGGAATATCTTAGGAAATCCCAAAGATAAGATTCCTAATTGTGAGAAAAGTGGAATTTATGAAATTAGTTGTAATGATTGTGACAAAAAGTATGTTGGGCAAACTAAAAGGTCAATTAAAACAAGATTTAAAGAACACTTAGCACACTTAAAATACAATAGAACAGAAAAGTCTAGCATTGCCGAACATGCCCTTGAAGCTAATCATATTGTAACATTAGATAATCTAAGATTAATAAAGGATGTATCTGATAGGAGATTGTTGAACGCATACGAAACTATGGAAATCATAAAATGTAAAAGTAGTTTAAATAAAGACAGAGGGCCTATTCCTTATAGTCCCCTCTACTGGTTACTTGACCGGAACTGACGGCCTTGCCTATGTCATTAGTTCCGCTTGAGTAATTCAATAGTTAGGCTAAGTATAAATAGGTAGATTTGTAGTTTAGCTTTAGTCAATCATTGCTCCTGATGAAGCTAACATGGTTAGCGAAACGCGCGTCGAGTGCAAAAATAAAGTGTTTGGTGTAGTGGTGATATATACTGAGTAGTATCATTGTGCCAAGATTCCACATTCCCAACTTAGTTAAGAAAGTAATTGTCTATCTTAACTTTACTTCAGCCGGTAGGACATGGACCCGGACTTCCTGTCCCTGAATCACCTCTCTATTGATGACGTTTTACAGTCCAGTCCCGAATTTAATGAAAGTCGACCGGATGATGATGAGTTTCAATGTTCTCTGAAAAATTTAAAACCACAGTTGTTTACACAAGCTGAGTTAAATGAATTAGTGAAAGATTTGGGTTTGACTGAGGAAAAAGCAGAAATTGCTTGGTTGTAGGCTCAAAGAAAAACATTTATTGGAATCTGGAACATCTATTTATTTTTTTTTTATGTTTTTTTATGTAATTTAATTAGTTATAATTTAATTATTTAATTTTCTCTATTTTGAAATTTAATCGATGTCATATTGTGAGAGAACTGTGTGTGATACAAAAAAAACTGATACCAGATACGGTTTCAGCACCCAAAAATAGATGACACTTAGATGTATTGGCTGGTCAGTCAAGAATTCGAATATTTCCCAAGGGTATGGTATAGGTATCTGGATGATATTTTCGCGATTTTTGATACAAAGAAAGCAAATATTGATGATTTTGTTTCTAGATTAAATAGCCGGTATAATTCCATTAAATTCACTTACGAAGTTGAGAACAAAGGACAATTAAGGCATAGATATTTTAATTATTAAAAATAATAATAGATTAGAATTTGATATCTATAGGAAGGACACAGTAACAGATAGATATATTCCTAATGATTCATTCCATTGCAAACAACATAAATTAGCCTCATTACATTTTTTAGTTCATCGTTTGGTAACTTTCCCTCTGAATAGAGTAAACTTTATTAAAGAAAGGAATCGTATTAGAAATATAACTAGAGTTAATGGTTATGACGATGACTTAGTAAATAAGCTAATAAATAGACATAAGTTTAGGTTTAATATTCAGAATTCCACCTTTTTTACACGCAAAGAAAATAACACCAAGTATGTCTCCATACCGTATAATCCGAAATATAGCAAGGGACTCAATAAGGCATTTAATAAGGTAGGCCTCACCTTAGTCTATAAGTCATCAGACAATCTGAGGAATATCTTAGGAAATCCCAAAGTTAAGATTCCTAATTGTGAGAAAAGTGGAATTTATGAAATTAGTTGTAATGATTGTGACAAAAAGTATGTTGGGCAAACTAAAAGGTCAATTAAAACAAGATTTAAAGAACACTTAGCATACTTAAAATACAATAGAACAGAAAAGTCTAGCATTGCCGAACATGTCCTTGAAGCTGATCATACTGTAACATTAGATAATCTAAGATTAATAAAAAATGTATCTGATAGGAGATTGTTAAAAACGCATACGAAAGTATGGAAATCATAAAATGTAAAACTAATTTAAATAAAGACAGAGGGCCTATTCCTTATAGTCCCCTCTACTGGTTACTTGACCGGAACTGATGGCCTTGCCTATGTCATTAGTTCCGCTTGAGTAATTCAAGGGTTAGGCTAAGTATAAATAGGGTAGATTTGTAGTTTAGCTTTAGTCGATCATCACTCCTGATGAAGCTAACATGGTTAGCGAAACGCGCGTCGAGTGCAAAAATAAAGTGTTTGGTGTAGTGGTGATATATACTGAGTAGTATCATTGTGCCAAAGATTCCACATTCCCAACTTAGTTAGATGTATTGGTTTAAAAAATTTTTACAAATATTTTTTTTGTTGGCCTGTGCGTGACTAACATGACCAACATTACATAGAATTAGTTAATAATTAAATAAAAAAAATTAATATCAATAAAAAAAGTATTTTTAGTTTTCATCATTAGAAAAAACTTTCGTTACAAAGTTCATAGCTTTACAGTAACTTTGCCTATTATCGCTTAATTTGAAAATTCAGCTTGGATAATTACGAAACTTTTTATTTAGTATGAGTTATTATATACCCTTTGGAAATTATAATACTAATGTGTATATTTAATGAACAAAGATGAAAAGAAAAATAGATATACCCAATATTAGACTAGACGATATTCTGAAACCCTGAAAATAATTAAATATCTATTTAAAGTGGAGACTTAAGAACCCTGAACATTAATCTACCCATTTCGATTGATCCCTTTAAGTAATAAAGATATTTTAAAAATACGACTATACTTTTATGTGGTTTCAGTACCCATTAAATTCGGTCATTTCGCCAAATGTAGCCTATGTAAGTCTAAGCTATTTGAAAATATCATCTCAAAAAGACACTTAGTCCTTCTCAGAATACTCCTACTTTGATAATAATTATTTATTTACTTGCAAAACCTTGTATTGTTATTAATTGAACATTTAATGGACACCAGAAGTTTAAAAATAAAATTATAAAATATCAATAAAACATTATAAAATAGTTAATAAATTATATCGAAGCGGGAAATTGATGATAATAAGTGGTATTCGGAAGGACTACAGTTAAAATATTAAATAAATTTAATAGCCCAAATCCCCTTTACTAATTATCGCAGTATGCTGCGAAATATCTTACTACTATCATAGACTAAGGAATTATGTTATATTTTCTGACTATGTGACTGTGTAACTCAACTCAACTGTCAATTTGGATAACCAAAATATTGGACAGATGTTGCAATGTCATATATAGTATTTACAATTAGTTAGAACATGCTAATAAAATAAAACCTTTTCAAGTTCTTTCGACTTTTGGGGATTTTTATTTCAACCATTTCAGTGAATTATCTGTACAACATAAATTTTTAGATTATGCTACTATATTTAAAATTAAAATGACTATTATTTATTAAAAATAATCGCATTATTATTATCTATTAAAGAATTTGGTTATTTGGTTTTTATTAGATTATTAGGGTCATACTCAACTACCATACCTACAGAGATTCATAGAGTAGTTGAGTTTCGGATCGCGAAGTGTGTACATGTAAATCAAACGCCCGGCAATAATCTACTCGTTCAACGAGCATTATTACGGTAGTGTTTCGATCTATTTAATTATTTTGTCGATTGCAAACGAGAGGGACTAGAAATAAAGCAGAGTAGTGTTAGAATTAAGACAATAAGTAAAAAATTTGGAGGTTTATGAGAATAACTCTGCAAAATTGTATGAAGCTAACGAAATGATAAGCGACGACCTTGATCGTACTGTTTACGGCGATAACAAATATAAACAACAGTTTTATTTTCTTCCGTGTTTGAAAATGGAATATACGAGAAACACATGTAAAGTTTTTACAACAGAGAGAACAATGGATAGCGATGATAATTCCTGAGGAGACGCGAAAAGAGGAAGAGTTGAAGAAAAAGAAGAGCCCATGGGATTATTCAAGAAGAGTAAAAAGCTGATAAAAACACCACAGAAAGAGAAAAACGAAAGAGTAGATAAGATAGACAATTTGATAGAAATGATCAGAGAGCTCATGTCAGATATAAAGGATATAAAACAAGATCAGAAGAGATACCAACAAAAGTTGAAGGAACTAAAAAAGGAGAATGAAGTATTGAAAGAGGAAAATAAGATAATTAGAGAGAACATGAGAAGTATGGATTTGAAGATGAGTAGACTGGAAAAAGAGAACGTAAGGAATAATACTGTAATATCGGGAATGAGATTTGAAGCGAATAGCCAACTAGATCTGAAAATAGGTGTAGAACATTTTATGGAAAGGAATATGGACACAAAAGTACAGATTAAAGATGTGATAAAAATAGGAGCGAGTATATACAAGATAGAACTTGAAAACATGGGAGATAAAGAAGCTGTAATGAAAAATAAAAACAAACTGAGAAACCTAAGAGAGAGAGTTTACATAAACAACGATTTAACAAAACATGAACGAGAAATTCAAAAGAAATTGAACCATATAGCAGGCAACGAGAGAAAGAATGGAAAAAAGGTGAAAATAGGATATCAAAAAATCGTAATGGAAGGAAGAGAATATAAATGGGACATTGAGGAAGAGAAACAAAGAATATTACGACCATCAAGTTAAACAACTGAGAAAAAAGTAGAAAGATAGGTAGATTGATGACGACCCTGGCAAAGACAAAGAATATGGAAGAGGATAGTAGTAAAATGAATACAAATAAGAAGACAATCAAAGAAATAGTTAGGAAGAAAGAAATGGGAAATAACTATTGAGTTATTAGATCAAGAACACAGAATAATAGGGGTATAAACGGAAAAGAGGATGAACTGACAGAAGAACAATAAATGCACTATGTAGGAATCACTGAAACAGAGAGGAAAGGAAATGGATGTAAAAAATTAGAAGGAAAAGCATACAAAAATCAACATAGATACATAATACCGGAACAAGATACATAACCCACACAAACAGGAGAAACTAATACAGAAGAAATAAAAGAGGCAATCGGCAATTTAAACTGGATGGAAGGATATAGAAGGAAATATGGAAAAGACAGATATAGAATAACTCAAATCCACGGGCTTTACATTCCTAACAAAAGGGGTGGAAGGCATAAGGATTAAGTAAGTAGGATCGTAATAAGATGCCCTGTTCTCATTTTTTTATCCCTCTGCATTTTTAACCTATCTTTGAGTTTTTGACTGATTTGTGCTCTTACTAAAAGATTATCGAGTTTTCTCATATCGATGCGTTTTGGTCGTACGACCAATCTATACTTGACAAGGCCATGTATTTATGTCCATCACCACTTGGTTATGGTCGCTGTTGATATCTGACCCCAGGTACGCTTTAAGGGGGTCACTACCGAGGTCAATTTACATTGAAAAGTAAAACCCATTTTCTCAGCAACCGTTCATCCTATTTCAACGAAACTTTGCACACTTATTATTTATTATTATATAATTTAATGGGACTAAGGGTTTAAAGAAATAATTTAAATTACATTTTCTAGAAATTTTGAAAGTTCATGAATTTTATTTGTATGTTTGAATTGACGCGGTAAATTACCAGCTGTTTCGTTTGACATTTCCTTAGTCCGAACTGTAGACAGTGTTGCCATGGATATTTAAAAAAAAAAAATAGCTCAATAACTTTTATAGTTTTGAAGATAATGGGACAAATGTACAAAAAAGTCAATTTTTCAGGAGAGCCGAAAAAAACTAAAAAGTTGTAGTTTTGACTGCTTTTTTTGTTATAATCAACTTTTTTAAGTTTATTTCTAGAGTGTTTTTCTTCTTTTTTTTTGCAAAAACAAGTTTGGCAACACTGATTGTTTACAACAAAATATGTTTTTTTCCAAATTTTTTTAGTTTTGTTTTGTTTGGTTATATTTTACGTGAGAGATTGTTTTTGTTTACATAGTTACAAATTTTTTTCCTGTTTTCTGTTACTATTGCTGTTTTAAATTTTATTATATTGTTATTTTATTATAGTTTTTTATTATTGTTTTGTGAAGAAAAATGACTAAGCCAAAGACTAGCTTCAAGAGCAAGAAAAGGAATAAACCTTTTAGTGGGACACATATTTCTGTTGCTCGTAAATTGGTCATGTCCTTACCATCTGTTGAATCAACACCATCAACCTCATCTGAAAATCGTACACCTTCTTCTTTTTCAAAAAACTAGGTAATCATGCGTATGATTTGGTGGATGTTGGAGAGCTGAGTAAAGCACTGAACTCAACAGTGGACTGCAAAAAATGTGGTGGTGAAATCACCCTAAGTGTTTGTTTGAGAAACGGTTTGGCATCCACTATAAAGATTGTTTGTCAGAATTGTCAAGTCCTAAATAAACTAAGGAACTCCAAGAAACTGGATTATGAACTCGAAGGTAAATCTGTGAAATTAGATACAATAAATATTAGATTTACTTATGCACTTAGGTGTACTGGTAAAGGATTTGCTGGAGCTAAACTTCTTTGTGCTATGATGAACATTCCTCCCCCACAAAGCAAGCACTTCTTGCACCAAAATGTTATTCGTTCAGCTCTTGAAGTAGTTGGAAAAGATATAATGGTGGCTGCCGTAGAGGAAGCCTGTATTTCAAATAGTGGCAACAGGGATTTGGCCATCTCACTAGATGGCAGTTGGCAAAAAAGGGGCCATACTTCTTTGAATGGCGTGGTCTCTGCTGCGAGTACTGACTCAGGCAAAATAGTGGATATTGTGGTACTCTCCAAACACTGTCGTTGTCCACTAAAATTTCAGAATACACATAATGAAAATTGCATAGCCAATCATAGTGGTACCAGTGGGGCTATGGAAGCAGCTGGTGCAGAACAAATTTTCCTGAGGTCAATGGATAAATACAATATGAGATATTCTCACTACTTAGGTGATGGAGACTCAAAGGGTTTCTTGAAGGTTGTAGAACAAAACTCTTACGGAGATAGTCTCTTAGTTCAGAAGTTAGAATGTATAGGACATGTACAAAAAACGATGGGATCTAGACTCAGAAAGCTAAAAACTTCCTACACGTCCAAAAAACTGCAAGATGGAAAGCCGATAGGAGGAAAGGGCAGACTCACGGATGTGGCAATAAACGACATTCAAAAGTTTTATGGCTTAGCCATACGAAGAAACGTTGGCAGCTTGGCTGAGATGAAAAAAGCAGTATGGGCAGAATTTTTTCATCTCGGCTCAAACGACCAGAATCCGGCACACAATTTATGCAGCTTGGACTGGTGTAAGTTCCTCAAGGCCCAGGCAGAAAAAAAATTATATGAGCACTCAAAGCATTTTCATCTACCAAAAGTAGTAATGGAAATTTTGAAACCTGTCTTCAGGGACCTGGCGAATCCAGCCCTGTTAGAAAAATGTGTTCACGGTAAGACACAAAACACAAACGAAAGCTATAATAATGAATTCTGGGTTAGATGCCCAAAAAAATATTTTTGTAGAGAAAAGCACACTAGAATTAGGTGCATATGATGCACTATGCTGCTTCAATGAAGGTAATATTTCCCGCTGCCGAGTATTTGAAAAACTTTTCATTGACCCTGGAAAATTTACAATTGCTGGGCTGATGAAGGAAGATGAACTGAGAATAGTGAAAGCCGAGAAAGACTTACAACAAGCATCGAAATGCGAGAGGCAAAAAATTTCAAGAGCAAGAAAAAGTTTAGAAGAAAAATTTAAGAAGTTAGAAAAAAAAGAAGGCCCGTCATATGAAGCGGGTTCATTTTAGTTAAAAAAAAGTATAACAAAATAATAAAATCTTATTATTACTTTTCAAAATATTATTGTAAAAATAAAGTTTTTTATTTGTATACAGTAAATAGTATTTCAAAATATTTTTGTAAAAATAAAGTTTTTTATTTGTATATAGTAAATAGTGTTATATAATTATTCCTAAGCATTGTTAATAAAAAGTGGGATAATAATAATAATAGTGAAAATAATAATAACTTCATAATGGGTGGAATGGGGTGGTATATTGAAAGGTGCGTAGTGCGAAGCACTTTATATAAAAATTTCAGGCACTTATACTCATCGTATAATTGTGGGGGTTGGATTGTTTTGTGCAGAAATGATTGTAGATTATAAAAATGGAAAAAAACGAAAAACGCATTTTTTTCATTTTTCTCGGTAGTGACCCCCTTAACTGACTTAATGAACTTTCTCAATCCAGATCTTATGAAAATGTAGTCGATTTCGTTTCTTCCAATATGTCCACTACGATCGGCAGGTGATCTCCAAGTATATATACGCCGTATGTAGAGTTTGAAGAAAGTGCATAGCAAAATTGTAGAATACAATCACCTTTTGAATTCCGTTCTCCCAGGCTATAATTTACCTACTCAGTATATATCACCACTACACCAAACACTTTATTTTTGCACTCGACGCGCGTTTCGCTAACCATGTTAGCTTCATCAGGAGCGATGATTGACTAAAGCTAAACTACAAATCTACCTATTTATACTTAGCCTAACCCTTGAATTACTCAAGCTGAACTAATGACATAGGCAAGGCCGTCAGTTCCGGTCAAGTAACCAGTAGAGGGGACTATAAGGAATAGGCCCTCTGTCTTTATTTAAACTACTTTTACATTTTATGATTTCCATACTTTCGTATGCGTTCAACAATCTCCTATCAGATACATCCTTTATTAATCTTAGATTATCTAATGTTACAGTATGATTAGCTTCAAGGGCATGTTCGGCAATGCTAGACTTTTCTGTTCTATTGTATTTTAAGTGTCCTAAGTGTTCTTTAAATCTTGTTTTAATTGACCTTTTAGTTTGCCCAACATACTTTTTGTCACAATCATTACAACTAATTTCATAAATTCCACTTTTCTCACAATTAGGAATCTTATCTTTGGGATTTCCTAAGATATTCCTCAGATTGTCTGATGACTTATAGACTAAGGTGAGGCCTACCTTATTAAATACCTTATTGAGTCCCTTGCTATATTTCGGATTATATGGTATGGAGACATACTTGGTGTTATTTTCTTCGCGTGTAAAAAAGGTGGAATTCTCAATATTAAACCTAAACTTATGTCTATTTATTAGCTTATTTACTAAGTCATCGTCATAACCATTAACTCTAGTTATATTTCTAATACGATTCCTTTCTTTATTAAAGTTTACTCTATTCAGAGGGAAAGTGGCCAAACGATGAACTAAAAAATGTAATGAGGCTAATTTATGTTGTTTGCAATGAAATGAATCATTAGGAATATATCTATCTATTACTGTGTCCTTCCTATAGATATCAAATTCTAATCTATTATTATTTTTAATAATTAAAATATCTAGAAAAGGCAATTGTCCTTTGTTCTCAACTTCGTAAGTGAATTTAATGGAATCATACCGGCTATTTAATTTAGAAACAAAATGATCAATATTTGCTTTCTTTGTATCAAAAATTTACCTACCAATATCGTTGTCAGATTTAAACCCGACCTTACAATTGAAATCTCCAAGCACCTTTGTAATTTCGCCCTTTTTTTATGAGTTTCATGGCTTCCTTGAGTTAAGCATAGAAGTCCTCAACTATATCGTCTGCTTTATCATTTATTAGTGCATATTCTTGTATGATGTACAGGATGTGATTTTACCAAGTCGGACGAGATTATGACAGCTATTCCGTAATGATGACCAAGTCGTCATTACGAGAGTAATGTACGAATATGACATCATGTTCGGTGATTTGTTTTCCAGAAGCAGACGGTCGTACTTCGCTCAGACCTAAAATTTTGATTTGTAGCCCATTCATATCTGCTTCTACACCGACAATTTTTCGTGCCATGCACAGACGACTGCGCACTGTACGTGTGGCTATCCGTGTTGTCTTGTATATTGGGAATTTTTAGCACTCTCGCCCTACTTAAAGGGCGCTCTGGACTGAGAGCTGAATTTGTATTAGTTATTGAATCGTTTGGAAATAATGTAGTGTAGTAGGAGTTTCGTTTCTTTTCTACATGGCAGTACGTAAACCCGTGAAGCCGTTTCAGCCGTACTTTCCACGTCCAAAATAATGCCGTTTTAGAGAGTTCAGCTCCCTGCGCGGTTGTTTGGTACTGACGAAACTACTGCTTTTCATCAGGTTTGCAATCATACCATCCGTAATAGCAGGGCTGCCGCTTCCGCCGATTCGGTCGTACGGAGGAGCTCTCTTCTCTGTTTTTACCGCCGTTGTGGTCTTCCCCGCATCCCTGGGCGCGGTAAAGTATTATACCCCGCAATACTGGGTCTCCAGCAGAACTCAGCCATCGACTTTTGCAGTCGGGCCCACCCCCACAACATGGACGCGCCCGCTGAGAAGTGGGTTCAAAGAATGAGACTCTGGTTCCCCTTAGGCCGGGTTAATGCCCACGTATGTAGTCATAGATAAAAGCTCATTACTTATATTTTACTGGCGAAATTAGATTTGCTTTTGATAATGAATTTATTTTTCTCGACAAATGGCTTCTTAACAAACGTTTAAATTCAACAAGACGTCTCAACAATGTTTATTTTCCTCGAAAAAATTGTCTTACTCTGACCCAATTTTCAATTATTAAAATCAGCTTTACACAGTTAAAATTTAAATTCTTACGAATGCGATTGCCGAGTAGAAAATTGAATTACACTGGGAAGAGACATTCGTTAAAATAATATTTTCGTTTTTACTTCCTTATTGCAAATTAACTTTTTCTTTTGTTCACTTAGGTTTTGCAAATATTAGTTAAACGAGAATGTCCAAAGAATGTTCTAAAAATACCAATTTATCTTTATCTGTACAGGGTGAGTCGACTATAGAGTAAAGTTCTTTACCTCATTTGTTTCGGGAATGACGAAAAAATGTTAAATGTTTTAAGTGCATTGTCTAAAATTATTTTTGAGTATACAGGGTACTTCAAAAAAGTGTGGCCGATATAACAAGTTTTTTTAAATAGAACATCCTATTTTCTAATTTCTTTTTAAATTCTGCGTAAAATTTTATAACTTTTTTATTAATAATGTTATATATCTAAACCTAGTAGTTTTTCTAATATTTCAATTTTTTTTTAAAAATACTCATTTTCAGTTTTGTAAAAAATTGCCAGTAGCGCCATTCTTTCTGAAGGTGGAATACTCATAATTGGTACGAGTGTTCTCTAGAGATGAAAAAAAAAAGATATATGTAAAGAAATTTGAGTTAAATACTACAGGGTGTTCAAAATAAATTTATACATTTCGACTATTTTAAATTGAAAAATCTCAAATTTTTTAAATGGCACATCCTGTATTTTATTGTTTTCTCTGATAGATTTTACAAAACCCCCCAACTTTTATTAAGTATGTCATATCCCTATTTCTAATAGTCTTCGATTTATTTTGAATTTTTCAACTTTTACCCTTGTTTTTAATACACTTACGCTATTGTGAAAACATAAACAAATAGTTAATAATAATTTTAATATAGTTTAACTTATCTAATGATTAATTATTAAGACGTAATAAATGTTCAAAAATATGCCCGTCTACTTGAATACACATGTTTAGTCGTTTTACTATATTTTCCTTCACTTTCCTTAGCATAAAGGGCGTTATTGTCCTGCACGCGCATCCCTTATCCTATTTTCCATATCTCCTGGTGTTGTAGGGAGATTCACATAAATACGATCTTTAATGTAGCCCTACAAAAAGAAGTCTAAAGGTGTTAAGTCACATGATCGAGGGGGCCACTGAATGAATCCATCCCTACCGATCCATTTTTGCGAGTAACAATTGTTTAAAAATTCCCGAATTTCCCGGTGGTAATGAGCAGAAGCTCCGTCTTATTGAATCCACATTTGTTCCCTTTCAAAGTTTTCAACTTCTTCAAGAAGCTGGGGTAATTTATTTTGCAAAAAATTTAGATATCTAGACCCGTTAAGCGGTTCGTGGAAAAAATATGGACCAATAATTCGAAAATTTAATATTCCATACCATACATTAAGCGACCAATGGTTTTGGTTTTATACTTCAGGGACCCAAAATGGATGAACTGTTGAATAATATTGCATGTTATGGTTGTTAACTGCTCCTTTACTGCGAAAAGTAGCTTCACCAAAAAACATTATTTTGGAAAAAAAAAATTGGATCGGCCCCTATTGCTCCATTCAAGGTGCTACAAAAGTTTACTCGTCGTTCAAAATCACGGTCTTGAAGTTCTTTCTGTAGTTCTAAATGAAAGGGATGGTACTTATATTTTCTCGTGGTGCGATTAGCCGTAGATTGGGATGTGTCAGATAAGTCAGCTTGTTGACGGCTGCTGACCTGGGAATTATCTTCAACATGAAATAAAAACTCCATTTCTTTTTCCTCATTGGTAGCATTCTGGTTTACTGCTTTCCGGTTCGTATACTCAACGCTATTACTATCATCAAACCGTTCCATTAGGCACTGAAAAGATTTTCTAGATGGTATACGTCTATTAGAGTACTTCGCTACGTAAAGCCTTACTGCCAAAAGACAATTCTCTCCCGCCTCGCCCAGTATATAAACCATATCAATTAATTCATTTTTAAGAAAATCCATAACTATTACGCGCATTGGTATAACAATTAAAAATAAACGAAAAAATCGTAATTCTTAGAAGTTACCAAAGTGTTGTGTTCTTCGCATTTGCTGAACCATCCCAGGACGCGTTTCGCCGTATCACGGCTCATCAGCTGGGCTAGGTTCAGCAAATACGAGAACACACTTTTAGTCCTTTATCCAAGTAACTAACGGAAAACTATAACAAATAGATGCTTTTACTGCACTCTACCGGCGACTTACTAAGTCATTCAAGCAGAGCTGCCAACACGGCTAGCAATTTATTTGCAGAAGCGCACCTTTCTCAAGCTTACTGCTCGAAGGCATAGATGGCGCATTGGTGTTAGTTACTTGGATAAAGGACTAAAAGTGTGTTCTCGTATTTGCTGAACCTAGCCCAGCTGATGAGCCGTGATACGGCGAAAACGCGTCC
Organism: Pachyrhynchus sulphureomaculatus; assembly: GCA_019049505.1. NCBI lineage: Eukaryota > Metazoa > Arthropoda > Insecta > Coleoptera > Curculionidae > Pachyrhynchus > Pachyrhynchus sulphureomaculatus. Next base: position 199,396,431 of record CM032449.1, read on the forward strand.
TGGGAAGGTTCAGCAAATGAGAAGAACACATCAGTTTGGTAACTTCTAAGAATTACGATTTTTTCGTTTATTTTTAATTGTTATGCCAATGCGCCATCTATGCCTTCGAGCAGTAAGCTTGAGAAAGGTGCGCTTCTGCAAATAAATTGCCAGCCGTGTTGGCAGCTCTGCTTGAATGACTTGTCGCCGGTAGAGTGCAGTAAAAGCATCTATTTGTTATAGTTTTCCGTTAGTTACTTGGATAAAGGACTAAAAGTGTGTTCTCGTATTTGCTGAACCTAGCCCAGCTGATGAGCCGTGATACGGCGAAACGCGTCCTGGGATGGTTCAGCAAATGCGAAGAACACAACACTTTGGTAACTTCTAAGAATTACGATTTTTTCGTTTATTTTTAATTGTTATACCAATGCGCCATCTATGCCTTCGAGCAGTAAGCTTGAGAAAGGTGCGCTTCTGCAAATAAAAATTGCCAGCCGTGTTGACAGCTCTGCTTGAATGACTTAGTAAGTCGCCGGTAGAGTGCAGTAAAAGCATCTATTTGTTATAGTTTTCCATAACTATTACCTTTTTACGTCACTTACTACGACAAATTAAACTATTTTTACTTGGTTAATAAACATATCAAAATTTGACAATGCCTACATTTTTGTTTTGTCTTGGCAACTATGATGTTATAGCGTAAGTGTATTAAAACCAAGGATAAAAATTGAAAAATTCAAAATAAATCGAAAACTATTAGAAATAGGTATATGACATACCTAACAAAAGTTGAAGGGTTTTGTAAAATCTACCAGAAAAAATAAAAATATACAGGATGTGCCTTTTAAAAATTTGAGTTTTTTCAATTTAAAATAGTCGAAATGTATAAATTTATTTTGAACACCCTGCAGCATCTAACTCAAATTTCTTACATATATCGTTTTTTTATCTCTATAGAACACTCGTACCAATTATGAGTATTTCATCTTCAGAAACAATGGCGCTACTGGCAATTGTTTACAAAACAGAAAACTAGTATTTTTTAAAAAAAATTGAAATATTAGAAAAACTATTAGGTTTAGGTAAATAACATTATTAACAAAAAAGTTAAAAAAATAAATTAGAAAATAGGATGTTCCATTAAAAAAAAATATGTTATATCGGCCACACTTTTTTGACGTACCCTGTATACTCAAAAATAATTTTAACCTGTGCACCTTAACATTCCCTAAAACTATTGTATTTGAAATTTTTTTGTCAATCCCGAAACAAATGAGATAATGAACTTTACTCTATCGTTGATTCACCCTGTACACAGGGTACCCCTGAAGTTACTACTGACGGTGCTATAATTAAACCGTTTTAGTTAGTCAAATTAAGTATAATAATACTTCAGGTAGAGGCCCACTAATAAATATTTTCTTATGTCTACAATACTATATGAAGGTATTTAACGCCATATTTGGAACCTTGATAAAGACTCAAATAAAGAATCGAAACTTTACGAAAAAGCATCTTTTACTGCCGCCATCATTCTCGCTACCTTCCACGGTAAGAAAGCTATTCACAACGAGTAACTTGAGTATCAAGTGATGCAGAGTCCACCTCTAAACTCACTTTTGTTCTAAATTTAATAATAAAGAAAAATTTCATATGTCGCACACTTTCTGCCTGTGCCTCTAGAGAGAGAGAGAGAGAGAGATAGAGAGAGGGAGGCGACTTTAATGCCATTTGGCGACAACCTCTTATATATTGGCGTTTCTAGAATTAATAGCGTTCTATAAAGTTAAGTAATAATATACAGAGTGATCCCTTTAAGAAATATAAAGTTTAAACTTTGATAAATTAATAATTAATACCCTGTATAAATAGACCTTCTGTTATACAGTCTGTCAAGTAAGAACGTGTACGCGATAATTCATTTTTGGTAGATGCGATTTGTCTGCGACACATTTTAGTAAAAGAATCAGTCCGATTCCGAACTTTCGTTGAAATCACTTAAAACCCAAAAGGAGTCACTTGTTTGTGCGTCGGTTCGAGGCAGTTTTTCTTTGTTCTCATCCAAATGAGCCTAAAATGACACATCCCGCGGCAGCTAAATAAATTAAAAAGTCGGTATCGTTTGTGAAGGAGTGGGTAAATCGTTTTAACGAAACAAAAAAATGTCGACGACTTGCCGAAACGCGACTCGGTAAGCAAAGTCGCTCCAAAAGTCGAAAAAAAAATCGTGTCTTTGTTTTTAGGGGATTCGAAATTAACGCCGCTTCAAGGAGCGGCAAAATTAAGAAAATCGGATTTGGATGTGTCACATGAGACCATTCGAAAATATCTTCGTGTTCATGATGTCAAATTCCGAAGCATGTTGAAGAAACCTTTTCTGGATGAAAATCACGTCGCGAAGTGGCTCGCTTGAGCCAACGATAACATACTAGAGTGGCACTCACAATCGCCGGATGCCAACCCTATTGAAAACGTTTGGTCCTTTGTAAAGAAAAAGCTCAAAGGAGAGACTCTGAGGAGTTTGACTCAGTTGTCTCGTAAGACCGAAAAATTTCCAGAGTATGCAGAAAATCTCGCCGACACACAGTGTCGACTAGTACAAGTTAGCTGGACAAAATTATTTTTTCACTTATTTCTATTGTTTATGTATATTCTAGGCATATTAAGTTATTTAAGAAAAAATTCATCGCGTTGGTTTTTTTTTATGGACGTGACTAATTTTTTTCCCTTTTTCCGGCTTTTTTTTTTGGGAATCTCTCGAAGGCTATTGATCAAAGGATCAGATGTTATAATTAACATGCACAGTAAGTCTCTATTCGTGGCAACACGCGAGCACTTTCGGGTGTTGTACTCCCTAAATCTGCGGCAATCTTTGTTCCGTGCTTCTTGAGCCTCTTCCGAAAGGTGCCCAATTGGAAGCAATGCCGCTTTGATGACTTCTGTGCTGTGAATTAATATTTTATGCACAGTAGCAGGCATACAGTACCACGAATAGAGACTAAGATAATGTTTTCTGGTTTCAAGACAAAATTTTTTGAATTCAACTAAGTTTATCTCGAATCCAGAAGACAATGTTCTCAAAATAACATCAAACTTTTTTATAATTGTAACATCCAACCCTGTGATCTGAGCACTCATCTCAGCATTCTTAAAAAAGCGACGGGCTGTATTTCCATCATTTGAAGAACCAAATCCTGGCTTTGGTTTATCTACAATGAGTCCCATCTCGTTCTTAAATTTCAATTTGATTTCCTCGGAACGAACCTTGATATCTGCTTTGTCTTCGTTGCTTCTAGCCTGCCATTTCTTAATATTCAACTTGTAACTGATATGTAAAAGACATTCGAAGCAACGAATCCAAGCATGAAGTGTAGATAAACCAAAGTCAAAATGTTCTTGATTACTGTTAAACATCGCGGGGTCATCGTTCATCGTCTTGGGGGTGGCGCCACGGATGAAACACTTTTGGGATGAACTAGTTTCCGTTAAGGCGTTACACACCTTTCCGTCTGTCATTGTCAGCAAAAGTTCGTGTTTTACAGAGATTTGAGAATCACCAAAGTTGATAAGTGTTGGAAGAATAGCATTAACTTCTCCCCACAATCTATTTGTCTCCACTAACGTGAAGTCGTTCGTTTCTTTGGCAAATATAAATTTGATTGGGCGACAATACAAAGTTGATGAAGGCCGAGGATTTTGCCAAATAATTTTGGACCCATCATATAACTTAAGGGGAACTAAAGAAAATGCGAAAAGAAACTTGTCCGTATATTCAGTGTTCTCAAATCTCTGTTTGTATGTGTTATGCCCAGAACTTCCATCACATCCCCATTTACTAACAAGTGTAAACGATGAACTTGTTGGGAGCACACTGCTGATAACTTCATTCTGTGTTAATACTAGACGTTCCACTGTTTTATTTAATAAGGCTTGCAAATTTATTTCAGCACGAGTTTCTGTTATAGCAATGTGCTCCTCTGCAAGGTAACAGGCCTGTTTGGACTTTTTTAAACTCAAATATGACGGAAACAGATTATGCCCCCGCCTTCATGGACCACTTCCTAGTTTGTTTGTAAGAATGCGTTGTTGACTTAGAATCTATATAGTAAGCTAAGGCTTCGTCACTACTTAATTGCCTAGGATTAACGGAACTGGTATTTTTAGACTTAATAATATTATCTGGGCTCACTAATGTCTCTAATCACATTGGCAGTTTTCCTTTGCCCTGCTGAACGCACAGCAATTTCGGCACCAATTCACTGACACTTCGGGATTCTACGAGATCCACGACGCGACGTTTCTTCGTATTAAACGACGATTCCTCGAAATCTTTGCGACGTCTTCCTGCAGGAGGCACATTCTCACTTGATGTTGAAGGTTGTGGCGCAAAAGAACTCGCAGTAAACTGTATGTCGGCTTCATCCAACCAATTCTTATTTTTAATTAAAAAACGCTCCTTCGACTTTCCTGAAGCCAACCATTTGGCACCAAACTTATTAGACAAGTTGGATATCTTCAACTTTATTTCTTTTTGGCTGCTTTCAGTAATGTCACCAAAGTGAAATTTTGAAGAAAGAAAGTCATATACACGCGAGTTTTTTTCATTCTTCGTGTGTTTCAACCACTCCTGAAAAAAGACTACCCTTGAAATAGAGTAAACGTGTTCTGGAAAAAAAAGAAAAAAAAAAACATGTTGTACTGAAGTGTGCTAAACAATATGTGTATTTTTACGAAGAATAAAGTTATTTCTGTGTAATATCTAAAAACTAGCCCGGATAGAGGTGAATGTCTGTATATTCTGAACTTTCAAAGTTTTTTTTTTAAAAAAAAACACGCTAAAATATATAGGCTATTTAAAAAAAATATTAAAAATTCAAATTAATAGATTCTGATTAAAAAAATACATTAAAAAATAGTACTTACCCTCAGTATTAATATTCATCACAAAAACTTTCACAATATTACAATATGTCACTATAAGATGTGCACGAAAGTGTCGCTAAATTGCAACTGATTGATTGAAAGGGCTGCATTAAACTCATTACCTGACTTCTGACGCTTATGACTCGCCACTTGCAAATTTGATAAACAACCTTTTCTCGGAATTCGGGGTTTGGTGGTGTTGTTTACGTTTTGCAAATAAGATTTCCTGGAAATCATAACATGAATTTTGTCCACCTAGCATGTTCTACGCGACACACTGTGCGACAGCGTGCCTCGAAGATGCCAGGCGATTATTGATAGAGGAGGCGATTGGATAACTTATTAAGGTAATTGCGCCGTTGTTAGCACACTAAAGAATACATTCATGGCAAAAAAATATTCTCGAAACACATTTTTTTTTTCCAGAATACGAGCGATCATGTTCTTACTTGACAGACTGTATGTACCGATAACAAATTATAATTTTTATTTTTAGATCCTGCAAGTTAATGGAATTCTAGTTCAAGTTATTATTGGTAATACATAAAAAAAGTGTTATTTTCCCGCTAAGTGATATTTAAAAAATAAAAAATTATACCTTGTAAAACATGATGATAAAAACCTAGACTATAGTAACACCTTATCGTGAAGTAAATATTCATAAACAATTTCACATTTTTTCCGGAAGGAAAGTTCTATAAATGTAACCGTAAAACGTTACCATAAAATATTTACAGTTTTCAGAAAGTGGCCATATCTCGACACCTTTAAGGTTTTAGAAGTTACATTCAAAATGTAATTTGAGAATTGAATTACCAAATAAAACACGGTAACACGTGAACATTCTATTTTAGTACGTTTAAAAGAGGTTTTATAGAGTTGATATGGCTCGATATTTAACATTTTTGATACTGACTTCAAGTTATTTATTTATTACAAAGTAAAACTTTGTAGAATTTGTCTTTAATATAAATAGGATTCCAGACGGTGTATTTATGGCGTTGCTAGATAAAATTTTACCTGTGGTAGAAGTTGGTAGTGTAACCCTCCATCAAGAGTAACCACTAGTCTAAGGATAAGAAAGACGAGGTCATTTCTGGAAATTTATCTCTATTAGGTCTATTATCGGGTACCTATTCGAATACCACGAAAGTGGTGATTCCAACAATAATCTCTGCAAGTTATTTTCTACAAAAAAGAAAACTAGAATCCTGGAATGAAGTTTAAACTCAACTTGCTACATCGTCTATTAGTGAAATGAACCGAAAATCTAAATTTAAAAGCCATTTTCAACATTTACCTCAGAAAAGTGGGTTGGTTTATACTTGCCATATTAGTATTATTCAATAAGCCGTAATAGTAGCTGTTACTACGTTAGTTTACTTTTACCCTATATATATATATATATATATATATATATATATATATATATATATATATATATATATATATATATATATATATATATATATATATATACAGGGTTACAGGGAAAGTCGTCCTAGATAATTAAGGACGTTATAGTTTAGGTCGTTTCTGACCGATTTGATTCTATGACATGATGTCCTAAACTTAACCGTTTTCGAGATATTGAAGTTTAAAGATTTTCTAAAAAAAAACATGTTTTTTTTTTTGCTTTTATATCGATTTTTTTTATTTAGAGGTTCTCGAGTGCGATTTTTTGGTTATTTTTTAGTTAGTCTGTATGTCAAGTATCAAAAATCATCTAAAACGGTATAATATCTACTGGATCTATTGAAAATTCTAAGAAAATGAAATTTCAATAGGCCCAAATGTAGAGTAACATAATAATAGAATTTAGATACTACCAATTACCGGTTTACTACCTGCACCTTCAGACAATAAAAAGGGTTGGGTAAGCATTTTTTCCGGTCGGGATACTCTCTGTGCGAGTGACATTTTCTGTTCACTAAACTTTATTGAATGATTTTTAGTCTGCTCATGCGATTCTTTTTTTTTTTTATGGGTCTAGCTCACGTGCTGCAGGGAAGTCCCTAAAGCGCTCCAGGAGCGGCACGAGTGCGGATTCGTCCGTGGTAGATGTGCTATACCGTGCTTTTCAAAAATATCTGTGTTTCATCTTCTGACTGTATGAATTGGCTCGTAACTGGATTTTGATCTCTGCTTGTGAATATGGCAACGTATACCAACGAGGAATGTGCTGACATCCTAATGTGTTACGGATTTTGCGAAGGAGTGTCGTCGCGTGCACGTAATGAATACATACTGCGATATCCTACTCGTCGTGTACCTGATGTTAGCGTATTTGATGGAACTTATCGAAGACTACGAGAAACTGGTTCCGTACAAAGACGGCGGACTGACATGGGACGACCACGTATCTTTGACGAAGACGAATACGAAGAAAAGGAAATACGACGTCTCTTTGAGGTGGACCCAACACATCTACAAATGTTGTCGCACAAAAGCTTGGTATTTCGCAGTGGAAGGTATGGTTTGTAATGCATACTGTTGGGCAACACCCTTACCACTATACGCCCGTGCAAGTCATTGAAGAAGGGGATCCGTTGCGACGATTAGAATTCTGCAGATTTATGCTCAATACCGATTTTTAAGAAAATACTATGGACTGACGAGTCGAAATTTGACAAAGACCGTCTTACAAACTACCACAATGCCCACTATTGGGCTTCTAAAGAGGAAGGCAACCCAAACAAAAAAAGAACGAAAGGATCACAAACAAGATTCAGCTTAAATGTGTGGATGGGTATAATTTCAAATTATTTGGTCGGGCCATTCTTCCTGCCAGATAATTTGAATGGCGAGGAATACGACAATTTTTTTGCGGAACGATTTACCTAATTTGATGGAAGACCTACCTATTGGTTTGAGACAAAACATGTACTTTCAACACGATGGCTGCCCAGTTCACTGCAGAGGAAGTGTTCGTGCATGGCTCAATGACAATTATCTCAACAAATGGATTGGAAGAGGCGGACCCATACCTTGGCCGGCGAGAAGCCCAGACCTAACACCGATGGATTTTTATGTGTGGGGTCACATGAAAAGTCTCGTATACGACCAGATGACTCCTATCGAAAACGTGGATGTCCTAGACAAAAAATAATTGATGCGGCTGACGAAATGAGGCGGCACCTCACAACCAGCGTTGTGAAAAGTAATTTAAGAAAAATAATGAAAATTTGTGTTAGAAATAGGGGCGACCATATAGAACATGAATTATAATTAATAAAAAATATTAAATTGCAAGGTTTTTTGTTTTATTTGTGTATTTTTCGTATTTTCACCTAGAACTAAAAATTTACGTTTTGCTACCCGAGCCCGCTTTAGGTGTCATTCTGTGTACAGTTTTCCTATTAAACTCCTAGTATTATACCTTTTTTAATAGCTAAAAAGACGTAAAAGTTTTTAAAATAATTTGCAGAATAACTTCCATACATTTTTTTTTCTCTTTATTGATTTAAAGTTGGTAAAAATTCGTAATTTAGAAACATTAACAAGCCGGCATTTGAAACTGTTAGTAAATAGTTCAAAATTTTTTGATGATTTTTGATACTTGACATACAGACTAACTAAAAATAACCAAAAAATCGCACTCGAGAACCTCTAATAAAAAAAAATCGATATAAAAGCAAAAAAAAACATGTTTTTTTTATAAAATCTTTAAACTTCAATATCTCGAAAACGGTTAAGTTTAGGACATTATGTCATAGAGTCAAATCGGTCAGAAACGACCTAAACTATAACGTCCTTAATTATCTAGGACGACTTTCCCTGTAACCCTGTATGTATATATATATATATATATATATATATATATATATATATATATATATATATATATATATATATATATATATGATAGTTTAAAGGCTGGGATAGCTCCTAGTATGTTGAAGAGAAAGCAATAAAAGATCTAAGTAGCTCTAAGGAACTGTATTTTTATTCGAACTTTCTAGCTATCGTCCATGTATGTTGACTTCTTCGGGAAATCTGAAATGTGAAAACATTCTGGAGTAGAAAGATGTAATTTAGGGAAAATAAACGTACTTACAGAATATTTACAGCATTGCTCTTCCCGGAGAAAGTTTATTACAGACTTCTCGTTTCCAGGACAAGCAGTAAGACATGACCACAAAACAGGTTAAAAAGTGAAAAATTTACAAAACTTACTAAGCCTCAATTTTAGGTGTCACATATTAAAATAATTAAAAGTTAACTACTCTAAAATTAATATAATACAATATGATTGAACTGGAAAGACACCACAAAGAACTCCGTGGTACAGGAAGATCATTTTTGTTTCCCTCTAAAAATTATCAATAGGTTGACATTTGTTTAGTGATATTTCTTTGGATATTTATAAAGTTTGTTGTTAGAAGACATGGTTGCCAATTGATATCTTGATTTTGGTTGAACTTTGGATGGTCCAGAATTTAAGTTATTTATTAAAAGATACTTATTTCTTGTTTTGCCTTTCCGTCACTCCATTTGTGGTTTTTGTGTAACTTTGCGAAAGTAAATAAGTGAATGGAACTCAAGATCTTTTTTATGGTTAATACAGTTTTTACAGTTTTTTATATAACACATCTCCAAGAAACTGTGTTTAAACCAATTATTGTCGGTATCTAGGACAAAACAGTCATTATACCTGACTTTATGGTCTTTAGTGTTAACATGTAAACTCAGGCTGGTGGCATTTGGTTTGTGTTTACAGTCACTTTTATGCAAGGCAAGTCTTTTTGATAGTTTCTGAGAAGTCTGTCCTATGTAAATAGAGTTGCATTCGCACCTAATCCCATAAATAATATGAGATCTCTGCAAAGTGTTGGTTTTATCTTTAAGGTTAGAATAAAAGTGCCAAGCTTTTTTACGTTATAATTCGCTATTCTCTCTAGTCTTTGAAGAGTGCTGCAATCGATTGTGAGAGACTGGAGTTTTCCAAAATGAAGTTCACTTAGTATTACCAGTGCTCCTTTACTGTCCTTCTCTTTCTAAATACATACATATATATATATATATATATATATATATATATATATATATATATATATATATATATATATATATATATATATATATAGGGTCTTATGAAAATCGTTTATTATATTTAAACAGGTGATTCCTTGGCTCAAGTAAGGAAACATTAACTATTTTTTTGTTCTACATATATACATATATATATATATATATATATATATATATATATATATATATATATATATATATATATATATACATATATATATATATATATAATATATATATATATATATATATATATATATATATATATATATATATAGGGTGTTATGAAAATAGTTTATTGTATTTAAACAGGTGATTTCTTGTCTCAAATAAGGAAACATTAACTATTTTTTTTTGTTCTCGTTTTGGACATTTTTAAAATTTTGTAAAAGCTTTTGATAATTTGTTGGAAGATTAAGCAGTCGAATTTTGGAGTAAAAAAAACTGTTGCTAATAAGATCATTGCTATAAAATATTTTTTTTCTGTAAAAATTGTAAATATTTAAAATAAAAAAGGTAAACGTAGAGCCAAATCTACTGAGTATTGTATTGTATCACAACAAACTATGTCTTAATAATGAGCACAAAATACTGCACTTCTTAATTTAAAACCGTTGCTTTTCACAAGATTCGAATGTATCCAAGAATTCGCTGTTATTAAACTGGAACACCATATTAAAAACTCATAAAATGAATGTCTTCATTAAAACATTAAGAAAATGGGCGCTATACTACCCAAACAAATATTGACGGGTGTGAACAAAGTTGTACACATGCAGCGCCATCTGTTGATTGTTTCCGAGCTCACTGAAGTTACACGACAGTGTCCCGAAAATCGCTGCTCCCGTCAGTTGTGAACCGAGTGCTGTGATTCTACTTTTGTGTGCAAAAGGATCATCAGCTGCTCAAATTTATTGGAGGTAGGCACAACAAAGTTTATGGACTACCGAAATTAGTGAAGGACAGGTTAGACAATGGTGTCGAGACTTCAAAAATGGCCCCACAAATGTGCATGATAAAGAGCGGAGTGGCAGGCATCCAACCCGATGAAATCGTTCAATAAGGGGACCAAAAACTGCGATCTGACCGACGATTGTACTTGAAACAATGGCTTGGTGAACAACGGTGTAAAGACGAGGAATTCCAGACCGGAGGGATTAAAGAAGAGGGTGCAGCGTTACGAAAAGTGCTTAGAAGTAAACGGCGACTATGTGGAAAAGTGAAGTAGGTTTGTAGGAAACTAAAACCGTTAATCAAAACTTTTTCTAATGAATATATCTTTTGTATGACAAAACGGCCCTTACTTTTCAAAAATTCTGTTCTCTTGTTTGTCGATCCTAGCCCGACTGATGAGCCCTGATAGCAAGAGGCCTACATCCAGGAGTGAATGAGACGTTAATTTACAAGTAAATATTTATTTAATAATTTATGACAATCTCATTCCACCATATAGAACCACCGTTTTATTTGAATAAAGCCATAATCATTCTATTTATTTGCTTGTTATAATAATGATATTATCAAGATAATTATTTACATAATTACTTGAAATTTAGAAGCAAAATTTTACTCCAAATTATTCAAATAATATTTCATTGTATTAAGGATTTAAAATGTTTGAAATTATTTTAATCACAATTTCAATTTTAGAACTGATTTGACTATTACGATGTTATTAAAATTTAATGCATGATTAATTTTGGTAATAACTATAAAGGAAAGTTCAAAACGCTGTAATAATCAAGCTAATGAACGATTGAATACAAAATTATAGTTTTACATTTACTGCTCATATTTTTGATGATGATGATGATGTTTGGTGGATCGGGCGCGTCGACATCTTAGGTCATTTGGCGCCCTAATTTTCTTTTAGATTTCTATTTCCAGTTCTTTGAGATAGTTTCGAATTTTATTTTTGTTTAATTGATACGTGTTTATTATTTGCGTTAGTGTGGAAGGAATATTGTGCTTTATTCTTATGTTTGCTAAATGTTCTGCTTCAAAAAATATGTTTAACTGTTAGCGTAGCGTTACATCTTGTACATAAAGGCTTTGGTTCGTTTTTACAAGGTAGGAGTGGGTCTGGTATATGTGACCAGTGGCCAGTCTTCTTAGCGTGGTGTTCTCAACTCTGTGCAGATTTTGAATGTGGAGTGGGGGTACACTAGTGGTTTTATTTCCCAGAGCTTGTTATTGTATTCTTCTAAATCCCATTCCAGTTGGAACAAATTTCTGTTTATAATAATTAGACTGTTTTGGAAGTCGCTTGGGTGATTTTCCCCTGTTATGGGAATACCGTTATTAATGGTTTTCTTAGCTTCTTGATCAGCTTTGTTGTTACCCCTTAGCCCCATGTGGCTAGGGATCCATATGTAGAAAATTGTTCTATGCCTTGATTTTGCAATGTAGAGAAGATCTGTGATTTGGCTTAGATATGCATGGCTAGGATTATTTGTTATGGCGGCTTTCAGCGCCCTTAGTGAGTCTGACACTATTAAGAAGTTTTGTTGTCTTTAATATTAATGGCGTATCTGGTTGCTTCTTTTATTGCTAGTAATTCCGCTGTGAAGATAGTGTTGTGTTGAGATAGTTTGATAGTTGAGATAGAGATAGACATCGCTGTCCTGATTTGAACTAAGCATATTATAGGTTTTTGCCTTCTTTTTATACTTACACAGAATATTTTTATTGCATACTTAGGTACTTAGGCACCTACCTACTGATAAGTACTTTGGTTAATTATATTCCAATAACTGCTAAAATCCCAAATAATTTTGTTGTGCCTATTATCAATAAGCTTTATAACACTGTAGATTTCTAGTTCTTAAGAGTTGTTAATTGTACTCGTTTAGGCCTTTATCATACAGATAAGATTTTTAGTTTCATTATTTACTCATTAAAATAAACTTTGAAATGCGTTGATTTATATAGCTCAGGGGTCGGCAACCTTTTAACTAACGGGTGTCAGTTTTCATCCATACAACATTTTGCGTGCCGACATAGTTACTTACTACAACTAAAATTAACAAAAATTAACTTAAATTAACTTAAAATATTGCTTTTAGAAGGTTTAATTACAAAAAAATTTTAACATTTAACAAATAATTTTATTATACTAGTCTTAGGACCTAGTGTGAACTCTGTGCTTGAAGTTCTTTAGAGAGTTTTCTTATATCCGGTTCATGTCTGATTATTTTCAGTATCACACACATGCTTCTGAGTTGTCTGTTGTCAGCCTGCTTCGGTACGGGTTTAAAATCACTCTCATATAGGAAAAAAGTTGTTCACAGATATAGGATGATCCGAAAGCTGTAAGCATGGCAAACGCTACTTTCTTAAGACAAATAAATTTCTCTGGTAAACTCATCCAACAACTGAGTATCTCGTTTGAATGGTTCTGGCAGTCACCTTCTAATACCCTTCTTAATTCTACAAATTTCGTGTTCCATAACTCGGAACTTTTAAATTCAATGTATTGAAGATCAAAATCATTAATGTCCATCCATGAGAAAGGAGATATGTCAAAGCAATTGCTGGAAAAATCGATTAAATCTGGTTTGATTAAAAAAGCGAACATAGGACCATGTTTATCAAAATCCCGACACCTCTCGATAAACTCCTCTTTTAAATTAGTCATATATTTAAGAATTTCGTCTATTAGTGTACCATCGTCGACATTGGATATATAAGTTTTTAAATTTGGAAAATATTTATATGTGTTTGTAGTAATATCGCTGATAAATAAATCTATTTTTAATTTGAATGATTTCCAGGATTCGTATAAATCCAGAACTGTTTTGCCTGAACCTTGTAACTTTAAGTTGAGTTCACTGAGATGGTTTGTAATATCAGTAAGAAACATTAACATACAGATCCAGTTCTTATCTTCTAGTTCAGGATAAGCATCCACTTGATTTTTTTCCAACAAGAACGATTTAATTTCGCCCAGACATTGCACAAATCTAGAGAGCACTTTACCACGGCTGAATCAGCGCACATTATTGTGCAATGGTATATCTGAATATGCACTTTCTAATTCCTGCAGAAACGCCTTAAATTGTCTATGGATCAGTGAAGAACGACCGACAATGTAGTTAACTATTTTAACCACCCTATCCATCACGGATTTTAAACTTCCAGCGGAGATTTTAGCGCACAAACTCTCTTGATGAATTATGCAATGAAAATTCAAAACTGATCGACCCATGCGTTCAATAAGAAGGGAAAAAAATCCTTTATGTCTCCCAATCATAGCAGGAGCGCTATCTGTCGTTACGGAAATTTTTTTTTATTTAAATCAATGTTCCGCCTTTCAAAATGTTTAACAAATTCTGAAAATATATCCTCTCCTCTTGTAGTTCCCTGCAATGGGAGCAGACAAATCAGCTCTTCATACACACTGCCATCATCGAAGTATCGCGCAACGATTGCCAGACGGGCAATGTCATTAATATCGACACTTTCATCCAATGCTACAATAAATACAAAACTCCGTTTGATAGTGTCTCTCTTCTGTTTTTGGACATTTTGTGTCATTTCGGTAATTCGTCTCTCGATGGTCCGCGCTGATGCCGGTATATCCCTAATCCTGGACAATAGTGTATCCTTATTGGGCAAGTCGTCGAATAAAATCTCGCCAGTACTCAAAAACGTACCCTTTTGTGCCAACGATTGTGCAATTTTGAAACCGCATTTAGTTACCCGATTTTTTCCTTGGAAAACTTTGCTAAAGAATGTTGACTGCTTCTCGTATTGTTTACTTGCTCTTTGTATTGCCTCCCTTTTATCAGCATTATCTTTAAATGACAATTTATGTTTTATCTGGAAATGTCGTTAAACACTAGATGTCCGGAAAACTTCGCTTTCCCGACATGGGACACAAATGGCCCGATCGTTTTGCTGTACAAAACTGTAATCTGTTTTTCATGAAGTTTAAAATGATCGAACGTCTATCTTCTGTTTCTTCGCGGCCATAACGCAACGTAATTTTAATTTTTAAACTTTTCGACGACTATTGATTGGAACGGATGTTACTTCTATACTAAATGATCCAAACGTGTAGCCGCTTGCTATATATAGAAAAATAATGTTTCCAGAAAATTCCAATAATTACGTTTATTAAATTTCTTAGAACAAAAATTATTATCTACAACGCGCCCATTGCAATCAAAGGGCCGCCTAGAAGTTAAATCTAACAGAAACTAAAGTTCGGCAATATAAAAAGAGTTGCGGCGTGCGTCGGAACGATTGAAGTCAAGTCAAACAAAAACCGCCTTATAGCGGCTCTTCTGATCTGAATTGAGGACGTTTATTTGTGTTTTTGCCTAGGCTTATATTTTGAGGCTTGCCGTCTTTAATACTTGCCGAAATTAAAGCCAAACCAATGCATTCAGTAAAATTATAAAATACAAAATATATATTTTGTAGTTTTTGGTAATAATACCTAGTGACCTATATAATATATCGTTTTTGTTTGTGTCGTTAAAGTAATACTGTCTTCGATTATTTACTTAATTTCGAAACATGTCACAGATTACAGAATTAATGTGTAAACTTTGAATAGGTACGCGTGCCATTCAAAATTGCTTGGCGTGCCAGAGATGGCACGCGCGCCATAAGTTGCCGACCCCTGATATAGCTTATTGTAAAGTTTAGAAGGCATGTAATAAAATATTATTTGGAAAAAGATCGCACTGTTGTACAGAGATAGAAAATAAAGGTGATTAAAACTAAAAATGCAAATAATTGGTAGAGAAATTTCGGACGCTTATGATTTATGACATTTGATTGTTTATAACCCATGTTGTGTGCTATCAATTTCAAACAAACAGACTTTCATTTATATTGATTTAAAAATTTTCCTAATGTAATAAAAGACTAAGACGCGTTTGGCTATACTATAGCTTCTTCTGATACAAAATGATATTTGAGTATTAGTGTTGTTACATTTATATAAATACCCTAAGGAAATCCATTCTGAATATTAAATGTATAAATTGAGTAAAGGGGAGTTACCATGGGCCAGACAGGTATCTTTTTGTTCGTTTAAGATGATGTTTGAATTTTTAATTCTATTTATTTCTAAATTTTCTAATGGGTTTAATTTTTAAAAAGATGATTTGATTCTGTTAAATGATTACTGTACGCTGAGTCAGTTTTGTTTTTTAAATAGCTTCTTTTATGTTCTAAAATCCGAGTTTCGAATAAGCGACCTGTCTGACCTATGTAACTTTTATGACAAGAACCACAATTTAACTGATACACTCCTATCTTGTTTTTCCTTTGCGTTTTTAATAAATTTTCCTAACGAGTTATTTGTTCTAAAAGCTATGTTGATATTATATTTGTTTAAGTGGTTTTTAATTTTCTCTGACGTGTTACCAAAATAGGTTAAAACATTAAATTTTTTCCCTGTGTTTTCTTTCTTGGGGTATACTAAAGATATAGCTTTATTTTTTAATTTTTTGTTGAGTCTATGGTGTCAGGAGAATATCCGTTGTTAACAGCAATTTGTTTTATTAGATGTAATTCTTTATTAAAATCATCTACAGATAAGGGGACACTTACAAGTCTATGCAACATACTGTGGTAAGCTGCTAATTTGTGTTGTAGGGGGTGAGCTGATTTTATGTTTATTGAAGTATCTGTATGTGAGGGTTTGTGAAAAATATAGAATTTGTGTTTGTTGTAATGTCTGGTTATCGTTAAGTCAAGAAAATTAATTTTATTGTCGACTTCTAGTTCTATAGTGAATTTAATATTTTTATGTATTGAGTTTATATAGTTAAAAACATAACCAAGTTGACGCTCTGTACCACTAAAACAAGCAAAGATGTCGTCTACATATCGGTACCAATACAAAAATGATTTGCTAAATTCTTGTCGATGTATTTGTTTTTCTTGGTTATCCATAAATATTTCTGCTAAAAGCGGGCTAAGTGGACTACCCATTATGAGACCCTCAGAACTATTATAAAACGTATTATTAAAATCATCTTTTAGACGATAAATTTAAAAATTCTACACATACAAAACGAAGCCGTAAAATTAAACCTATTAGAAAATTTAGAAAAAAATAGAATTAAAAATTCAGACATCATATTAAACGAATAAAAAGATACCTGTCTGGCCCATGGTAACTCCCCTTTACTCAATTTATACAATTAATATTCAGAATAGATTTCCCAGCAATATTCATTAGCATATAGTATTAATTTTATTACCAATCTACCTTAGGGTATTTATATAAATGTAACAACACTAATACTCAAATATCATTTTGTATCAGAAGAAGCTATAGTATAGCGAAACGCGTCATACAGTTTCAGTGAAACTAAATAAAGTGGAAATTTGACAATATTAGTCTTTCATTACATTCGTTATGAATTTCCATCAAGTAACAGCCACAACAATTCAAAATTTTCCTAATTATTTGCGTCACAGTATTAAAAATTATATTGGCCTGGTTTCTAACTTGTCAGCTGTTAAGACTTATTGTCAAATTAGAGCAGATCTGGAGTGAAACAATTTCGGTGAATGAGGCTATAAATATCTCAGTATAATGCTGTTATCCATCTCCCACAGGGAATAATTTTAAATGAGATTAAATATTCTCTAACTTAATTCCCGTGCTTTATAATATTTTCATATCGAACGGATGAAACCGCCGAACCATTTAGGCATAATGTTGAAACAAGCATATAGTCACTCAGCTAAAAAGCACGTAACGTCTTCAGAAATCTTTACTCTTAGAAATGAAAACACTGAATAAGGCCGACAAAGCACAAGCCGAGTAAACGAGGTTTGACTAAGAGTGACCCAGTGTAATGTAGACTGTAACCTACGACTCTATCAATGATGATTTCCTAGACTTTCTTTTACAGAAGTTGGAGACAGAAACAAGAATTTTGATTTCCTTAACATTGTTGGTATGCCCTTTAGAGTGTTCATGTTTAGTTACAGCTGATTGTATAATTTTTTTGTTTTTGATACATTTTTCATATTTCTTAATTTCTTTATTTTCTGATCTTCCAGTTTCTTTCTACGTACGTTGTACGATGCAGACAGGAAATTTTATAGATATTTTCTGTTTGTACACGAATTGTTTCTTTGGGTGATCTCAAGCATTTTCGAATTGTCTTACAAGTGTTGCCGATTGTGCAAATATTTGATTCTTTGTGTAATTTGGCCATTTTGTCCGTAGTACCGTGTATATAAGGTACAACTGCACTATTTACTAGTAGATTTCTATTACTATCTTGTATGGGAACTGAATTTTTAAAGCTTTTAAATGGACGTTTCATATCGTCATTGCAATATCCAATAACCTTTAAAGCGCTGGTCAGTTTATCTGTTTCCGATGAAGTAGGTATATCTATAAATACATATAAAATGCAACGTCTCTCTGTCTGTCTGTCTGTCCGTTAGTGCGCTTATCACTGGAGAACTACTTATCCGATTTACGTACTTTTTTTTTAAACATACATATGTCCTCTGGCCAGGTTATAGGCTATATTTTATTACGATAGGTAGTATAAGGAATGAGCAGTGACGTTAAATAGCGAATGAAGTCGGAAAAAAAGTTTGCCTCTAGCGCATTTCCTTGCAATACACAGCCTACACCATTAAATATGGAACAATATTATGTAGCAGAGAATATCTATAATCTATAATATATATAATGCAATGTCTCTCTGTCTGTCCATTAGTGCGTTTATCACGCGAGAACCACTTACCCGATTTACCTGTCTTTTCTTAAATTCATACATATGTTCTTTGGCTAGGTTATATAATAATAATAATAATAATCTATATCTATAATATATATAAAATGCAACGTCTCTCTGTCTGTCTGTCTGTCCGGTAGTGTGCTTATCCTGGAGAATCACTAATCCGATTTACGTGATTTTTTAAATTCATACATATGTTCTCTGACCTGGTTATAGATATATATTTTATTACATCTATTATATATATAAAATGCAACGTACCTCTGTCTGTCTGTCTGTCCGTTAGTGCGCTTATCACTGGAGAACCACTTATCCGATTTTCGTACTTTTTTTTAAAAACATACATATGTTCTCCGGCCAGGTTATAGGCTATATTTTATTACGATAGGTAGCATAAGGAATGAGCAGTGACGATAATAGCGAATGAAGTCGGAAAATAGTTTGCCGCTAGAGCGTTCTCTTGCAATACACAGTCTAAACCATTAAATATGGAACAATATTATGTAGCGGAGAATATCTATAATACATAATATATATAAAATGCAATGTCTCTCTGTCTGTCTGTCTGTCCGTTAGTGCGCTTATCACTGGAGAACCACTTATCCGATTTACGTGCTTTTTTTTTAAACATATGTATGTTCTCTGGCCAGGTTATAGGATATATTTTATTAGGAATAAGCAGTGACGAGAATAGTGAATCAAGTCGGAGAAAAGTTTGCCGCTAGCGCGTTCTCTTGCAATACACTGCCTAAAGCATTAAATATGGAACAATATCATGTAGCAAAGAATACAATATATATAAAATACGTCTCTCTGTCTGTCTGTCTGTTCATTAGTGCGCTTATCACTTACCACTTATCCGATTTACGTGTTTTTATAAATTTATACATATGTTCTTTATAATTCGATATAAGCCTAGATAATGGGAGATAAGGTGAGATAATGGAAGATAAGCAGAGATAAGTCTAGATAATGGGAGTTATGGTGAGATAATGGGAGATAAGGAGAAATAATGGGAGATAAGGAAAAATATTGCGAGATAAGTCGAGATAAGCCTAGATAATGGGAAATAACGTGAGATAATGGGAGATAAGTATAAATAATGGGAGATAAAGAAAAATAGTGGGAGATAAGCAGATATAAGTCTAAATAATGGGAGTTATGGTGAGATAAGGAGAAATAATGGGAGATAAGGAGAAATATTGCGAGATAAGTCGAGATAAGCCTAGATAAAGAGAACCACTTATCCAGTTTATGTGTTTTTTTTTTAATTCATACATTTGTTCTCTGGCAAGGTTATCTATAATCTTCTATCTATTTTATATATATTGCAACTTTTCTCTGTCTGTCTGTCTGCCTGTCTGTTTGTTTGTTCGTTAGTGCGCTTATCACTGGAGAACCACTTTTCCGATTTACGTGCTTTTTTTAAAACATACTTATGTTCTCTGGCCAGGTTATCTATCTATAATATATATATAAAATGCAACGTCTCTCTGTCTGTCCGTTGGTGCGTTACGTGCTTTTTTTTTTAAATAAACATGTGTTCTCCGACCAGGTTATAGGATATATTTTATTGCGTTAGGTAACATAAAGAATAAGCAGCCACGATAATAGTGAATCAAGTCAGTTTGGCGTATTTTAGAAAAATTTTTTAGATTTATCTTTGAAAAATTTTTGTAAAAAGTTTTAAGAAAATATTGAAAAGTATTTCTTCAAATTTTAAACAATAATGTCATTTAACCCTCTCTAATAAACTAATTTAATTTAAGTTCATTGTAATTTAATGATGGGTAATCCCAAATTGTACCTGTAAATTTGTTATAAATCATAAATAAACCACCTTAGTTTGTAGTATTCCATTTGTTAATGCAGAAAACCTACTACCAGTAGCAGGTAATAAAAACTAAGTGACAAATAACAAAGTAATTCGTTTCATTTCATTTAGAAAATTTATAATGCATTGTCACAAAGTAACGGACACCTCGATTATACAATTGAAATAATAAATTATATTTAAATTTTTGTAGCAATGTATTTTTTATTTAACAGACATATTTCTACTTTTTTAAAACATTATGATGCCAAATTAAATTAATTTTCTTTTAAAAAAAAAAACATAAAACGGAGTTCTTAATATATCGGTGAATCCTGACTCCGCACTAAGTTTCTTCCAAATCGGTGACCAAAATGCTCTGGCCTCTCCTTGTAAGACATATGGTAATCATTTTATAACTAATACAAATTATCTTCGTTACGGCAAATATGATAAAGTTAAAAATAATTAATTTTTTAAAAGTGACTGTAAATCTGAAACACAAAAAGCATATAATTGAAAGTAAAATGGCCAGTTTTTCAGCCTAAATGGACCAAATGACTTCCTCAGCCACTCAATATTTGCAATAATCTATTGGTTACTGAAAATATGATAAATAAATAAATAAAATAATTTAAGAAAAAATCGTAAATTTCCATTAAACAAATTAAAGAGACTAAAATGGTCAATTTCTCGAGCCTCAATTGTTTAAATTCTTCTAGTTCTAGTTCTTAAGTACTTCAAATGAAAGTTTAGGGACTAAGGAACATTTTCTGATATTTTAGTCATGGTATAAGGTATAATGAAAAAAGTTGTTTAGAAAATTCGTCAGAAGAAAAAAAACTAGGTCTAATATGTAATAAATGGCTAAGATTATGTTTGGATCAATTAAAGTAACGTCTATGGAGCATATTTCCAGAGTTAACTAAAAAAAATTGGCCTACAGTTTGCAAATACACCTATTAATTCATAAAAAATGACAATAGAAAAAAAAACTACAATTCCTCCCGACCAGAAGGTAAATTTTCGTTTTTATCTAGAATCAAAATCTGTCAGAATTTTTAGTTTATCTTCCATAAATTTATGATAAACTTAAAAAATACACTAAAAACCCAAAAACGGCTCAACTCTCCCATTTTTGAGGGTATCGTCGAGACGAGTATTTAAAAAAAAAGTAGCAGCGTCCGATTTCACCTCAAAATCGTATTCTGACTGGACTACAAAAGCAATTTTAAAATGTCCTTCCTCGTGTGTTTTTGATCTGGAGTCAACAAACGCGGCACCCATCGAGCCCTGAGTTTTTTCATTTTTAGAACTTTATGCAAGATATTACATATGTACCCATTTATATGAGATATTCACCATCTCAGCAATCTCATGAAGTTTACTGCGACGATCTTTCATCACGATACCATTAATATTGTCGTCCTGAATGTGCAGCATCTGCACTGCTCGTATGGCCATGTATCCAGTAAGAAATTGTTTTGCGTGCTAGTGTAGAGTCCTCTTGAACTCCCTTCACTTCAGTTTCTATCTGGGCGCAGTTCACTTTTTTAGATAAAAATATTTTGCACGATACTTGGCTTTATCTCTTTGTACGTAACTCATGATAGCTGCCAACAAACAATTGCTCGTAGCATTTGTTTGAAGTTGTGAACGCAACCGTAACAGGACTCACGCTTACCAACAGTAATGCGACATTTTCTCGCTGTTTCGTAGAAATTTACCAGACTTGTTAATTCACACTCATATTTGCTCCAAAATTTTTTGATGGGGAAATAGCTTTTTCTGTAGTAGTGCAGATATTTTTTGAATCTGCGAACGTCATTATGTTATTGCTTTTCCCAGTGTGAAGTTGGAGAACGTCGCACATATGGGTATTTGAACGATCTACGCGGCCAAAATTATTTTTCGGTTCTATTGTATGCTAAATTATATTACCAAGTTAAATTAATCAGTTACTTTGCATAAAATTACTTAATTTGTAATAAAAAATAGAAAAAAGAAACTTAATTTTACAAAAAAAAATATTTTAAATGAAAACATTTATTTACAAAATAAATGTAAAATTTAAACTTATAATACCACTCTTTTGCGTCGAGGGTTAAAAATACGCTATAAACAATCATATTTTGTCGTCCACAAACGTATTTCCATCTTCACTTCCAGAAGAACACAGTGGGTTTGGCTCTGCAGGCAGGAGCATTTCTAGCGTCTCTGGTAGGAATGAATGTAACTTTATCCTCTTTATTCGCCTCATACTGCTCAACAAAGGATCGGAACTTAAAAGTAAACGATTAAAAATGTCCCTGTTGCAGCTTTCTCGTGAAAACTGTCGGGAAAAATCTTGTCGTAAGACCGAAAGTGCTTGTTCCTTGCCTCTGTGACCTCTTCAGACAACTGCCTAATTGGTAACAAAGCATTTTTTATTATTTCTGCGTCATGAACAAGTATCTTGTGCATCGTGGGTGTCATGGGATGCCACGGGTAGAGGTCCACATATAGACGAGCAGTTTCTGATACATACTTGTCATATTTTTCTGGGTCGACATTATATCCGCTTGAGATTATCTGACCTATATAACAGGTCATAGCTAAGGCCCGTTATTTCTGCTGCCAATTTCGGGTCTTCAAAAAATCTTCGACTGGTGTTCCTATCATTAGTGTTTCCAAAATTTGCCTTTGGCATATCGACCAATAACCCGGTTTCATTGCGAAACCGGGTCTGGATTTCAAGTTTCTTCTCTTTCTCGAGTTCCTTTTCAGCCTCTGTTTTTCTTTCTCTATATTTCTTTACTGGCAGTTTATAAGCCAGATGTAGGACACTCTCAAATAATCTTATCCTGGCATGTAATACTGAGAGACCGAATTGTACTGCCTCGGGATTAACTTCTTTTGCGATATCCAATCAGTTAAAATCCTTTGAGGTTGCACCACAAATATAGCACCGGCTTGCTGCTGTGGTTCCAGTGGCGGCATTACACACTTTTCCATCCACCATTGTCATGATAAATTTTGTGTTTGACTATAAAATTTTTCTCATCCAAATCAACCTCAGTAGGAACGAGAGAATCAACTGATTTATTCACGTAGTTAATTTCTTGTTCTGTGACATCAGTACTCTCTTTCATAAAACGAAATCTTATTGGCCGACAAAAACGCGGAGAAGATGGAGTCGGATTCCCCCACACGGTTTTTTTTTCATTATTTTTTCCACACACTAATTTTAGAGGCACGAAGCAACTTTGAAATATATTGCTATCCGAATCCGCATCACTGTCAAACTTTTGTTTGTATTGGGATTGTTGTGATCCGTCGCAACCCCATTTATGAATCATCGTTAGGGTATTCCGTTTCTGTTCATTTAATGTTTGCAATACCTCTTCCAGGTAGTCGGACAATCGTGTAACAGTAAGATCCACCAAGGGCTGTAATTGGGCTTCCGCACTAGTGCTAGTTATCTTGCACGCTTCTGGTGGCGGGTAACACTTTTTTTTTCCTTTTGTAGGAGGCTATAAAACGGAAAAATATGTTTGTTCGTCCTTCTTATGATTTCATACTGTTCTCTTGTTAGATCTGCGTCTATGTACATTTGGATTGCTTCCTTGACAGTCAAAGGGCTACTTTTATTTTTTGATGATTTTGTGCGATAACACACCTTTTTATATTTCGTTGCCTGAGTTGGTGTAGTGATGATTTCTTTGAGTACATTGGAAGCATCTCGTTTTCCCATTTTTCTCAACTCAATTTGCGCGGCATGCACTATCACCTCCTCTTCAAAGGTAGAGCGAAACTCCTTCGTCTTTCTTCTTTTACTTCTCTCGCTCAATTGTTCAAAAGGTTTGCTTGGTCTACCAGATCGATTTTGCAGACTGTCAACCACTGGAATTTCAAAGGTTCCTTCTAGCCATGAACTATTCTATTGAACAAATATGTCTTCCTTATTATGGACTTTGATCCATCTACGTTTAACTTCAGATTTAAAATGAGAAAAATTTCTTTTTATGGTTTGTATTTGCTCTTGTGTATACCCTTCAGTTGACAAAAGTTGTTCTTTCAAGCAATTTAGGTTGTCTTCCAAATAAGGTAAACTTTCCTTCATCATGCGGTCAAACAAGTATTTCCGGGTTACAACCTTCATTCCCGATGTACCAAGTGAACCTACAACAAAGAATCGTTAAGTTAAAATTGATAAAATTAAAATCTATTTTTTCTCACAATTTTGAACATAATTTTCAAAGTCCCAAAATGTATCTTATCCGGACTTATCCGGGGCCAGTTTTTTTATTTATTATTTACTGAAACTACCAACTTTAGAATATTATCAAAATTATAGCCGGATCTAACAGGGACGAAACGACAGTAAAACATATTTTTTTTACAAAATAATATTCGTGGAAAAGACCTTTCTTTACCGTCTCTTACGTTGACTCACAAATAAGTAAATGATAAAAGTTTTATGAAATACCACAGTTACATACCTGTACTTTGAGAATCCATTACTTTTTCCACTATTTTAGAACTTATAGACATAAAATTCCACTTTCACAATTATGATCGAATCGAGGTAACAGGATCGAATTCCAACTGACATAAAACAGGTAAGACTGCACGGGTGGGGTTGGAAGCGGTTGTCTTTTGTTTTCAGAAGGGTCCTCTGTCTCTGGTAGTCGGTTACCTGGCTATATTTTGTGTTTTGATTTTTTGACTTTTGGTCGCGTAGATCGTTCAAATACCTGTATGTGCGTCGGCACAGTCACGAAACTTGACAACAAGTTAATAAAGTTCAAATAACACTTATATCAAAAACGCTTTGTAAGTTTCTACAGAAGCAATAAATTAAAATGTTCAGTATATCAATAAACTAACATCCTGCATAATGATATCCATAGACATTTTGCTTTATAAGCCAACACATAAAATTACATATGAAAATTTATCGTACCAGAAATAGGAAAATAAATTTAACGTATGTTATCGACTTTATAGGAGCAATTGAATCCTGGAATTACGTTCCAGATTAAACTGTTTGAAACATTTTAAGAGCGGAAATACAAACCAACAACATTTTCCGGTAATTGCAGTATATTTTACCGCAGTCGTGAAAGTTAATTTCGTGTATCATGTAAAATGCTGAGTAGAGATTTTGTTTGTATTTAAAATTTACAAGTCTGATTTATGTTGCAATTGAGGCATTCTGACAATTAATCAAACCCAACGAGATTCTATGAGTGGTTGCTGGACTGACCAGATGGAGTTCAGGAAGGGTCCTGTTGGGTCTTTGTAGATTCAGTAGAGCAATCGATTGTCATCGGCTGCTTTTAGATAATATAGGCGCATGTAAAGTAAATTAGTGATCACCAATATGGCTTTCGTAAACATAGATCAACGGGAGATCTTCTGACTTATGTAACACATGTTTGGAATAACGCAACCGAACACTTCGGAGAATCTCGAGCGGTTGCTTTTGACATATCCAAGGCATTCAACCGTGTTTGGCACGATGGACTGTTGGCTAAGATACGCTCTTATGGTATGTCTGAAAAGTTCTGTTTGAGGCTCTCTTGTTTTCTCAGAGAGCGTTCTTTACGAGTCGCAGTCGACGGATTTCTTTCTAACACCTTTACTGTTAACGCCGGTGTGCCCCAAGGCTCCATACTGTCTCCTACTCTCTTTCTTATTTACATTAACGATCTGCTGGAAAAGACCGGGAATACAATCTACAGCTTTGCGGATGACAGTACGCTTATCTCTTCATTCACTTTGAACGCTCGGACATCGGCTGCTCAGGCGGCAGTTTTTTCTAACAAAGTTAACGTTGCTGAACCCGACATAGTTATGTCGGGGCACTCCATTCCCCTATCATCGTCACTCAATTTGTTGGGCGTTAATTTGGGAGCAAATATGTCCTAGCATGAACATGTTGCAGGCATATCAAGGAGAGCTTCTCAAAAGTTGGGAATATTATTTCGAACCAGAAAGCTTTACACTCCACAACAACTGTTAATTCTTTACAAAGCTCAAATTCGACCAACTATGGAATACTGCTCCCATGTTTGGGGCTCCGCTCCCAAATATACACTGCATTTGTTGGATTCTGTTCAGAGAAGGGCTGTTCGTCTGATTGGAGACCCAGAACTGACCGGCGGCCTTGATTCGCTGGAACATCGAAGCGACTTGAGTTTATTCTACAAGTATTTTCATGGAGAGTGTTCGAAGGATGTAGCCCGCTTAATTCCACCCAGAGCGGTGCATGTTAGAAGTACACGTTGCGCTAATATTTCACATCCGTATGAGGTTCAGCTTGTTACTCCTCGTACAACGCTATTCAAGCAGTCTTTTATATGGAGAACATCATCCCTTTTGAATGGCTTACCCAGGACTGTGTTTCCCACCGAGTATAATTTACAGCGATTCAAGAACAACGTGAATCGCTTTTTTCGCACACGTGTCGCTCCTGTAGCGCTTTAGGGACTTCCCTGCAGCACGTGTGCTAGACCCATGAAAAAAAAAACGGCCTTGCTTTGCGTTAGCTGCCGAGTTATATACGACAAAGGCGATAGTATGTTTCATTATCGCATCGCTGTTGGTTTAGAAGCTTCTCAATGATTCATACTGAGACCTGTTACACTGATGATCTTGTTTCAGTCGTAGATCCTCAGTGGAGGGTGGTTCTGCGGAGGGACGACTCGTCATTTATTGTACCGGAACAGGAAGACCTGGAGAACATGTGTAATAACGAAATTGATATAATGGATATATTGTTGCATATATATATATATATATATATATATATATATATATATATATATATATATATATATATATATATATATATATATGTATATACCATAGTAACATTCATTTTTTCCTAAGTTTTAAGATAATGTTACAACACCGTTTTTCTTTCATTAGTTCATGTAATAATTGTTTTAAGTTAAGCTGTGAATTTAAATATTATTACAGTTTTTTATATTGGGTTATGCAGTTTAACTCAATCTGTACTAGGCGCATGTGACCTATTTAACTTATTTCATTTGCAATGAAAGTGTCTGGATTATGATTAGGACGAGCATCATCGGTCCTTGTCTATCAAGTCGCGAGTCTAATACTTCCGTCTCATTTTGCGTATCTGTAGTACGTCTTGAAGACTTTACTATGAAGGAAGGAGAATAAGAAGGGACTATTGGATATAAATAGCCATTTGCAATTTTTAGGGGCTTTTTTCGGGCAGCATGTAACAGCGACTTTGTTCGTCCATCACGGAGTTTTTTCCGTCCTTCATGTAGTGAAGGTTTCCTTTTTGCCGTTGATGATATGGTGTGTTTTTTTTTTTTATCATCGAGCCGTTCCAGAAATATCTTACCCATCCTAACACATTTTGGGTCAAGTATTGATTAGTTACCCAAATGAAAATCAGGAGGTAGTGTGTGAGGCAATATTTTGATGGGAAACTCACCAGGAGAGGTCAAGTAGTTGATAGAAAAGCCACGAGGGGAAGCCAAGCAGCAAGTCGAAAACTATACCAGTTAAATATCTTAGTTCCTTCTCACAACGTGTGTTCCTGACGACTACGTAACACGTGTTATCCCGGAGTTGGTGTTTACCGGAAGTGGACCTGGAACCATCTTTCTATATCGTGCCTTTTTAAAACCATTTTTTTATTCTCAATAATAAGTGATACGAGAAACTATACTACCTTCATAATTCTAAGTTAAAGACTATTTGTGAACATATGCACTTTCATAGCACAAAAGGTTATTAATCTCTTGACTCAGCTTATTGATGAACCAACACGGATCCCTGATCGAGAGGGAGAGTTCGCCAGTCTTCTTGATCTGTTTTTAACCACCAATCCGGAGATTTACACGGTCAGCGTAAATCCGCCGTTAGGTTCTTCCGACCATAAACTACTTTCGACATCGAGTATTCTACCAATCAGTGACAGAGAGGCGCCCAAACCGCGCAATATTTGGCACTACAAATCTGCTAAATGGGAAGATCTCATGGAATATTTTCGAACTTTCCCTTGGTTGGACGTTTGTTTTCGGTCCGACGACCCATCTGACTGCGCCAGGGAGGTTTCTGATGTTATTTTGGCCGGTATGGAGGCTTACATCCCTTTTTCGAAGAAATGCCCTTCCAACGGCAAGCCTTGGTTTGACCTAAAATGCAAAGAAGCTGTTGCTTCTAAACATCTTGCATACCGACAGTGGCGTGAAGATCCTAACACCATAAATCGTAACATCTTTGTTCGTGCCAGGAACAGATGCAAAGAAATTATCGACGAAACCAAGGAGGTACACAATCAACGGATTAGAAACAAACTTCTCGCTTGTCCCGGCAATTCCAGGTCCTTTTGGTCAGTCGCTAAGGCAGTTAGTCAAAATTTCACCAAATCCACCATACCACCACTCACACGGCCAGATAATTCTATTGCAACGACACCTGTTGAGAAAGCGAACTTGTTGGCTGAACTCTTTGCTTCACATTCTACTGTCAATTTCCAAGGGAAAACACCACCTACTATTCCCACAGTGCAGTCAAGGATGCCCGATATTGTCTTCAGACAGCGTATCATAAAACGTATTTTGATGAAGCTAGACACCAAAAAGGCTTCAGGCGCTGACGGAATACCTGCCATAGTTCTCAAGAACTGTGCGAGGGAACTAACACCAGTTTTCTGTAGACTTTTCAACCTATCCTACAGAAAGGGAATATTTCCTTCCTGCTGGAAATGTGCAACAGTTCAGCCGATACCTAAAAAAGGCAAGAAGACCTTGCCAAATAACTACCGACCAATCGCACTACTCTCAATAATATCGAAAGTCATGGAAAAGGCTATCAATCAGCATCTCCTAAAATATCTTGAAGGATTCAACATTATTAGTGATCACCAATATGGCTTTCGTAAAAATAGATCAACAGGAGATCTTCTGACTTATGTAACACATGTTTGGAACAACGCAATTGAACACTTTGGAGAATCTCGAGCGGTTGCTCTTGACATATCCAAGGCATTTGACCGTGTTTGGCACGATGGGCTGTTGGCTAAGCTACGTTCTTATGGTATGTCTGAAAAGTTCTGTTTGTGGCTCTCATGTTTCCTCAGAGAGCGTTCTTTACGAGTGGCAGTCGACGGATTTCTTTCTAACACCTTCACTATCAACGCCGGTGTGCCCCAAGGTTCCATACTGTCTCCTACTCTCTTCCTCATTTATATTAACGATCTGCTGGAAAAGACCGAGAATCCAATCTACAGCTTTGCAGATGACAGTACACTTATCTCTTCATTCACTTTGAACGCTCGGACATCGACTACTCAGACGAATATCCGCAGACAGCAGGAAGTCATTCAACTTAACAAAGACCTGGAAGAAATTCTATCTTGGGGTGACAGTAACCAAGTGGGATTTAACGCTACAAAAACCCAGGCGGCAGTTTTTTTCTAAAAAAGTTAACGTTGCAGAACCCGACATAGTTATGTCGGGGCACTCCATCCCTCTAACATCGTCACTCAATCTGTTAGGCATTAACTTGGGAGCAAATATGTCCTGGCATGAACATGTTGCAGGCATAGCAAGAAGAGCTTCTCAAAAGTTGGGAATATTGTTTCGAACCAGAAAACTTTACACTCCACAACAACTGTTAATTCTTTACAAAGCTCAAATTCGACCAACTATGGAATACTGCTCCCATGTTTGGAGCTCCGCTCCCAAACATACACTGCATTTGTTGGATTCTATCCAGAGAAGAGCTGTTCGTCTGATTGGACACCCGGAACTGACCGACGGCCTTGATTCGCTGGAACATCGAAGAACGGTTGGCGACTTGAGCCTATTCTACAAGTACTTTCATGGAAAGTGTTCGAAGGATGTGGCCCGTTTAATTCCTCCCAGAGCGGTGCATATTAGAAGTACACGTCGCGCTAATATTTCACATCCGTATGAGGTTCAGCTTGTTACTCCTCGTACAACGCTTTTCAAGCAGTCTTTTATATGGAGAACATCATACCTTTGGAATGGTTGCCCAGGACTGTGTTTCCCATCGAGTACAATCTACAGCGATTCAAGAACAACGTGAATCGCTTTCTCCGCACACGTGTCGCTCCTGTAGCGCTTTAGGGACTTCCCTGTAGCACGTGTGCTAGACCCATAAAAAAAAAAAAAAAAAAATAAAAAAAAATCTAGTCTATCTAATTCCAATAGTGAAAT
The DNA here is from genome assembly GCA_019049505.1 of Pachyrhynchus sulphureomaculatus. NCBI lineage: Eukaryota > Metazoa > Arthropoda > Insecta > Coleoptera > Curculionidae > Pachyrhynchus > Pachyrhynchus sulphureomaculatus. The sequence continues at coordinate 199,427,120 of CM032449.1, forward strand.
AAATGTAAGAATGCTTTTTTTATTTGTTAATATACTTTATTTAGCGTTAGCGTAGTGTTTGACTGAATTCCCGTTCTATCTTACTGGATGTAAAGGTTGTACTTTATTCAATTTTATACCAACAACTAAGTAACTCGGTGCGGTAACGATGTGAAAACAAACATACATACATACTAGAGTCATAAAAAATACGAGTAAATAAAAATATATTTGAGTAATAATCGCCAAATATTTTACTATTCTATCTCTTCTTCTAACGCCTATCGTTGACCTTTCCCTTCCAAGCTACGCTACTTTTAATTTCTGTGTTATCTTCATCGTCAGAGTTAGAGTTTCAGCTCCGTATGTCATAACTGACATTACACATTGCTCAAATACTTTTCGTTTTTGACTTAAATGTATATCGTTGTTTTTGAAAATATCACGTGGTCTTGCGAAAGCTGCCCGCCCGAAGCCAGCTCTTCTCTGGATCTCGCATGTTTCATTGTTTCTGTCCAATTCTATTTTGTGCCCAAATATTGTAGTCATCTACTTGCTGTATAGTTTGTCCAGATATGTTTATCTCTTCTCTTAATACCAGATTAGTCACGAGTTTGGTCTTTTCCATGTTTAGTTCTACATCAGTTCTTCCTACAGCCCGTTTCAGTTCTTCTACCATTTTTATTGCATCTCCCATATTATCTGTAAGCAGGACGCTGTCGTTCACACATCTAAGATGCTGCAGATATTCGTCATCTACACTAATTCCTATATTATTCCAGTTTAAAATTTTAAATGCACACTCCAACGTTGCTACAAAAAGTTCATTAGAAGAATCGAGAATCAAGGATTCCCAGAGTAATTCATTTGCGCGGTGTTTGGTATGAAAAGCCGCAAGACATAGTAAATGTGTTCGCTTTTTATTTTGAAAGTGTATTCTTGCCTAACGAGAATGAAATCGATTTTGTTCCGGAGAGTGCTTATCAGCTTTTCGGTAGTGTTGACATTTCATTAGCTTCTGTAACAGACAGTCAGATTCAACACGCTGCTAAAAAATTAAAGAATAGGCTGACCGCAGGACCTGATGGTATTCCATCTTTTATGGTTAAAGATTGTATCGGTGCACTTATGGTGCCTCTAAAATACATATTTAATCTGGTGTTAAGGACGTTAACATTTCCGGGGAGCTGAAAGGAAACGAGGGTGTGCCCCATTTTCAAGTCCGGCGTACGTAGCGAGGTAAACAATTATCGACCTATTTCTATTCTGAACAATTTTTTGAAATTATTTGAAGTAATTCTGTATAATCGCATTTATACTCAGGTTAGAGATATTCTGTCAACCCATCAGCATGGCTTTATTGATCCACTGTAACAAACTTGGGAGTTTATACAAACTTTACAGAGAATATATTAGACGCAGGAGGGCAGGTTGACGTAATATACATGGACTTTTCTAAAGCCTTTGATAGAATATCTCATTTCGTTTTGCTGCAGAAGCGTTGGCGTATGGGTTTTGGTGTGGATGCGTGCAGTTTGTTTTCTTCATATTTGGGGGGCCGCTCTCAGTTAGTACACTATAATGGATATATTTCCGATTCCTATACCGCAACCTCGGGCGTGCCACAGGGATCCAATCTGGGTCCCCTACTATTTTTGCTATATATGAATGATCTCTGTGATACTCTGAATTGTGGCAGGCTGCTTTTCGCTGATGATCTCAAGCTGTATGCTCCCGTCTCATGTATTTAGGACTGTAAAGTGCTTCAAACTGAGCTTTGTGTGCTTGAGAATTGGTGTAAGCACAATAAATTAGACTTGAATATTTCTAAATGTAAAATTATGTCGGTCACGAGGAAAAAAACCATACAATAACATATGGATATTCACTAGGAACGTCAACTCTTGGGCGCACCAACAGTGTAAGGGACTTGGGAGTAGTATTCGATAACAAAATGTATTTTTCTAGTCCCATTAATAACGCAACGCTGGAAGCCAATCGTCTGTATGGTTTTATAGTGCGCGTAGGAGCTTTAATAGTGAACGATCTTTAATACTGCTATATGAGTCTTATGTGAGATCTAAACTACAGTATGCCTCTATTATTTGAAGCCCATATTATTTATGCTACAAACTAATGCTAGAACAAGTTCAAAAAAGATTTATAAAATATTTATCATATAAGGTAGACGGTGTCTATCCAATGAGAAGAATAGAGTACTCTTTGTAATTGGAGAGATTTAATTTTCAATCACTTGAGGCTCGCAGAGAGTGTTCGTCTATAATTTTCTTGTATAGATTGTTGCACGGAGTCATCGACTGTCCTCAGCTGCTATCGGAGGTGGCTATATTGGTGCCTAGAATGAATTCACGAAATACTGCTACTTTTGTTTGTTCACGTGCTAGAACTAATCTCAGATTAATTGAGCCAATCAATGTTATGTGCAACAAATTTAACTTAATTGGTACTGAATGTGACTTTTTTGCAGACATCGAAAATAAGATTCGGCCACTATGTTTAGATTATTTCATTTGATAGGACATTTATAAAAATTCTTTTAAGCTTGTTTTGCTTGTTCGATGTATGTAACTAGTATTTGTTTTATTTTACTTTTATTCTAATTTGTACTGCGCTGATTCATTTAATTTCTTTATTCATTTTTATTTCTTTCTTTCTTCTTCTTTTTTTTTGTTGTTTTTGTCTATTTTTGTTGTTACTTTAGTACCTTAGTTTTAAGAGAAAATTTCATTCATATTCTTTCCTGTTTTCCCTGTAAATGGTTCTTACTGTTGGGAATAAAGCTATTATTATTATTATTATATAAAAGTTGTGGGGAAAAGGTATCTCCTTATCGGATTCCTCTTTCAAATCGAAATGATGATGTTGATTCATGAAGCTTAATGGTGGCTTCTTTAAAATACAAGTTATGGAGTGAATTTGCCTTTTTCACATTAAAGGATAATTTAATCTCAGAATTACATCTCAATATTTTACATGTTTACTACTTAATCGTTAAATAATAATAACAAGAAAAATGTTTAGTATATTAAATACTTCACGCCTATCTGCTCAATGAAGTGTTTCTGTTGTGGGTGAACATAAAATTTTATGTTCGCCAGGAAGCCTCGTCTTGGGAGAAATTTTTAGAAAAAAAAAAAAAAAAAAAATAAAACTCATTTATGCTGATTCAAAGTTGTTGTGAGACCACAAAAGCAGTTTAAATTAATTTAAAAATCACATAAAAACTTTTAATAACATCTGCTAGCTGGAACTTCCCTTTTAAAGCAACAATAGGCAAATTTAAAAAGTTTGCGTTGAATAATTCAGTGGTTTTCCCGTTAAAAATAAAAGCCTAAGTTTTCCTTGTTCGTAACAGTTCACATAAACAACGATTCACCTACATTTTAGCTAGTATTTTACAGTATTTTCTTTTTTCTTTTCGTTAGGTTATGGTGCAGGGTCAGATCATAGAAAATCGCTTCGTTTTGTACATGGTAAGTTGACTTCAGATTTTTTCTTTATAATTGATTAAATATTAATTGTATTGATTTTTACCTCAATTTGGTTACAAAAGTTTTCATGATCTCATCAAAATTATTTGAGTAGTTTTTGAGTCGCTTCTAGATAATTAAAACTGAAAAAGTTCTGTAAAGTTATTTATTCAGTACTTCCTTTGGAATATGTAATGTTAAAATAAATGCCAAGCTTGATTTTCTCACACTAAAAAATACCTTAAACTAAACACTATACGTAGATATTTTAGGGTGATCATTTTTAGACACCCGGCCCCGACTTATGAAAAATTGTTGGATATTCATTTTTTTTAATGTAGAATGGCACAGTGCATGTCAAGAAGTATACTGACTTATTTGATATTTGGTAGTGAAAAGGACGCTGGGCGCCGCGACGCTAAACATGTTTTTTTCATCGACATACCTTTTGTAAAACGGCATTGGAAAGCCCTAATTTTTTCAACATTTTTTTCTTAAACTGTTTTTTTCTAATTTGTTTTGCAAAAAAGTTATGCAGCAAAAATCCCCTCAAATATTATTTTTTGGTCATTGCGGTTGCCATGGATAGTATGCTACGATTGGCGGTTACAAACAATTTATCTAGAAGGCGGTTGTCATACTTTAATCTGACAGCTCTTGTTTGCACCTATTCAATTCAATAGAGTGTGTTAATAGCTTCCGGTTTGAAGTGGTTTTCTACGCTGAAAAAGTAGATATGACTCTTATTTAGGGAGAATCAAGAAGTGTAATTTGCTAATATAATTTTTATATAACAGCATATACAACACAGGTTATGTACCTCATAATTGATTAACATCAATTTTTATACCATTGCCAAAATAGAATAACCCTAGAAAGTACGAGGAATATCGGAATATAAGTCGAATGTACCACATCTTGAAACTCCTTAAAATAATCCACCAAAGAGTATACAAAAAACTAGATGAACGTACTGGACAAACACAGTTCGGCTTTTGGGACGGACTAGGAACGAGGGACGCACTATTCTCTATCTGCGTTCTGATTGAAAGATGTAGGGATGTCAACTCTGATGTTTATTTATGCTTCATAGATTTCCAAAAAGGCTTTGATATAGTAAATCATGAGAAAATGATGGAAATTCCCAATCGTGTAATATTGATAACAAAGACTTACAAATAACATCAAGTTTATGCTGGAATCAGACTGCCAAAATAAAAGTTGAGAATCGCATTTCTAAAAAAAAAAAATAAAAAAAATGCGTACGTCAGGGTTGTATTTTGTCACCCCTGGTATTCAATGTCTATTCGGAGAAACTCTTCAATAAAGTGCTTTCTGATAAAAAAAAAACATGGTAATCAGATATTAACCGAATAAAAAGAGCTAGAAGAAGAATGGGCTCGATACATTAAAAATACCTTTGTCGACGACAGAGAATTGCCAGAACTCATTACGGCGGAATTTCTTTAAATATACTTCCAGCAGAAGTTAGGGATGCAATAAAACATGAAAAAACTGGAAAGGCTCCTGGACCTGATAATCTTTATGCGGAGAAGTTTCAACTTTTAAATGAAGAAAATATTTCTATCTTGTGCAGCTGCATAAATTCCATCTACAGTACAGGAACTATACCAAAGGATTGGCTTAAGTCTATGTTCATACCATTACTTAAAAAGCCAAATGCGAACAGATATGAACAGTACCGTCTTATAAGCCTAATGAGCCACGCTTTGAAAGTAATGCTTAAGATCATTCACCATATAATACGCAATAAATGCGAACAAGATGTTAGCGAAGAGTAATTCGGATTTAGACAAGGATTACCTCGAGAGGTACTTTTCGGGCTGAGTGTATTTTTACAGAAATGTAGAGATCAAAGGAAGGACGTTTACTTGTGTTTTACCGACTACGAAAAAGCATTTGACCGAGTCAGGCATCCACTATTAATACAAATGCTTCGAAATATGGGCCTTGACGAAAATGAAATTAGATTCATTACTTACCTGTAATGGGATCAGGTGGCGACAATACGAGTAAATAGCAGAGAGACTGAGGAAATGGGAATAAAAAGAGGTGTTCGTTAGGGATGTGTTCTTTCCCCGCTCCTGTTTAATCTATATTCTAAGCATATATTCCAGAAGGCCTTAGAGAATGCCACAGATGGTATCAAAGTTAATGGCAAAATCATTAACAACCTAACGTACACTGCTGATACCGTTATTATAGTAGATAGAGCGGATGGACTTCAGCGTCTTATGAACAATATATCTAGGGAAGGCGATATTTTAGGCATGAAAGTAAACGTTAATAAAACGAAAGTAATGGTCATTTCAAGAACACCCGGGTTGCAAACAGACATTCGTGTTTATGATCAATTGATAAAACAAGTAAACAAATTTAAATACCTAGGGTATTGGGTAACTAATGATTTCAATCCTGTAGTTGAGGTACGAGTTCGCATTGAATTGGCTAGAACGGCTTTTCTCAAAATGAGACACCTCCTCACAGACTCAACCCTTTCTTTGGATACTCGTTATCGTTTTGTAAAGGTCTATATATATCCAGTGCTTTTATGTGGAGTTGAGGCCTGGACCAATGAATCGTTTGGAGTCTTTCGAATTATGGGTCATGCGCAGAATATTGAAGATCTCTTGGACAGAGCGTCTTACTAATGAAGATGTACTTCGTCGAATGGGTAGAGAAAGAGAACTATTGTCATTTATTAAAAGACAAAAAACTCGTTATTTGGGACATATTTGTAGGGGTTGGTATTGAAGGGAAAAGAGGTGTGGGGCTTCGAAAATGTTCCTGGCTGAAGAATATACGAGATTGGACAGGTCTGGATACCCACACTTTATTAAGAATTTCTCAGGATAGGGAGGAATTCGCCGTGATTACAGCCCAACTTCAGCAATGGAGATGGCACTATAAGAAGAAGAAGATAAAAAAAATGGAATTCCAATTAATGGTGTGTGTCTAAATAACCTCCGCTACGCTGATGATACTGTCATTCTAGCAAACAGTGAAGAAGGCCAACAAAGACTCATGAATGGAATTGTTGATGCATGTGAGGAATATGGAATGAAACTGAATACGCACAAAACAAAAACAATGTCGGTCAGTAAGAATCTTAATACAAATATAAATATTAAAGTACATCAAAAAACAGTTGAAAGGGTAACAAAAATAACGTACTTGGGAAGCGTCATGAGTGAAGATTGGGACCACTCTATTGAAACACGGTCAAGAATTGAAAAAGCACGAAGTTTGTTTAATAAAATGCTGTAATTGTCAACTAAAGTTAAAAATAAGAACAAGAGTGCTAAGATGCTATGTGTTCTCGGTCATGTTATACGATATAGAAGCTGCAACAATCACAGAGACAACACAACAAAGAATGGAGTGATTGGAGATGTGGTGCTATTGCCGAATGCTGCGTGTTCCTTGGACAGCGCATACCACAAACGTGGAAATAATTGATCTGATGGGAAAAGAATGAGAGTGGATTCCCGCTGTTAAAGAAAGAAAAAACACTTACTTTGGCAATAAGCGAGGACCAGGAAGGCGCCTCAACTCCTGGTTGAAAAACTTACGACAGTGGACAAACAGGACATCTACTGAACGGTTTAGAGCAGCAATAGATAAAAATCAGATTGGCGAATGTAATCGCCAACGCCCTTAGAAGATAAAGCACACTAAGAAGAATAATTTTTATATTGTTATTTATTAATAAAATTCATATGGTGTGGACGTTAATATAATTAGATTTCCCACCAATGTGTCCTACTGAGATTACAGTTTGATTTTGTCCTCTTTGCTCGTTAGTTACCGGTTTAATTTAAGTTTGCTCGCAAGTAGTGCCACCGCTGTCTATATATTACAAACTTTGTTTTACACAAGTTGAAAATCTCACTAATTTATTTATAAACATCATAGTTTGCCATCCAAACTTAATTTTACGAAATGAAGATTTAACTGGATTTAGACGAGAACTAACGGCAAAGTCAGTTCATTTATCATTTATTTGCCTACATTTATTCATTTGGCTTATGGCCCTTTATTATTATGCATAAGAAGCCCTAAAAGAATATTACCCGTTATAAAATATGAAATGATCAACAGAATAATGAATGGTCTCTCTTTGCAGGCTTAGTTCTCTCCAGGGAATGCAGTGGCCATTTTGTTGCGTTGTGGACTGGTCTTTTCCATATTTCTCTATCCTGCGCTTCGTGGACCAGTGGGTTAAGTGGTTTATTCGCAAGATGGATAACCTGGTCCACCCAACGAGATGGAGAACGTCCTTGAGGTCTTCTACCTGGAACTTTTCCTTGAATGATGAGTTTTTCTAAGCATTCCTAATCTTTTCTCATGATAGGGCTGAAAAATTTAATGATTTTTGTTTGGATAAAACTTGAAATACGTTGCTGGAGCTCTAAATATAATTGAGTTGTTGATCCGTCATGAGGTCCATGAGATCCTAATTATTCTTCACCAGCAGTACATTTCTGTGGCATCTAGTTCTTTTTTATTTCCGACTTTCTCAATGTCCAGGACTGACAGCCATGTGTGAGAATAGGAAACACAAGAGAATTTACCAGTCTCACTTTCACTTATTTGGATATGTGGTTGTCTTGCCAGATTTTCTAGAGCTTTTGCACAGCAACTCTTGTAAGAGCACACCTTCGGCGGATTTCGCCGTCTACTGTACCGGCATTATTAATAGGGATCCCAAGTACACATACTTACTAACAACTTCAAGGCGGTCAATTGGTCTGACATCTGATCTGTTGCTATTTTGCTTATCGACAATCATAATTTTGGTTTTATTTATATTCAGTTTAAGAAAAAAAAAAAAAAAAAAAAAAAAAACAAGTCCGAGTTCTATGCTTTCTTTTTCTATCCTCTTAAGTATTTGTAGTAATTCCTTTTCGCTCCCAGCCAGTAGAACCGTATCATCTGCAAATCTCAAATTACTAATCATTTTACCATTAATTGATATCCCTCCTTGCCAATCATCCAAGGCCCTTCGCATGATATATTGGCCAGATATATTGAAAAGTTTGGGAGATACGATGCAACCTTATACCACAGTGAGGTTGAAATTCGTCAGATTTTGTCTCATTAACAATAACATGGCACTTAGTATTGATGTACAAATTTTTAATTAGACTTGCAAGATGGACAAGAACTCTCATTTCATTAGGTACTGACCAGAGCTCTGCTTATATTATCTTATCAAAAGCTTTTCGATAGTCTAAAAAGTATAAATAGAGAGAGTTGTTAAATTCACGCGTTTTTTTAATTATTCGGTGAATGTTTAATAGTTGATCTCTGGTTCCCAGACCTCTTGAAAAGCCGGCTTGCTCTGGTGGGATTTTTGGTTTTTGTGGTGAATGTTGTAAAAAGTATGTAAATAAAAAATTACTGCGTATTTGTATTATGTTTAGGTTTTTTGGTATAGTTCTAATGATTTATTTCATTATAAGAAACTTGCCGAACTACACTTTGGTTCATTCTTTAGTCACTTCCACTTTGCCTGAAGTAAGATTCGAAAATGAAAGGAATAATATTGACAATAATCGATTGTTATGACGAAAACTTATTAAACTTAATAAGTATACATAAGTGTGTTATTTTCGCCTTTTTATACGTAATAAAAATAAGTTTAGATGAAATATTTCAATGAGGCCTTAATAGGGTATTCAATAACAGAACTTTTTTTAGAAAATCTGAAGGAAAAAAATCCACTAAAGCAAAAAATCCAATATGAGCTAAGTTGTGATGATGATTATGACCATAACTATGTTGGCAAACTAAAAAGTCAAATTAAATAAGATTTAAATAACGCTGAGCCCATTTGAGGTACGTTTGATCAAAAAAATCAAGCATAGCTGTACATCCTTGAACATAATATATGGTAGCAGTAGAGAATTTAAGGTTAATCTAATGAAATACTATTAGACGGATATGAAAGTGTTGAAACTATAAAAGACAGTCCAAATAAAGGCACAAGACCTGTTTCTTAGCGTCCTTTGTATTGGTTTTTAAACAGGAATTAAGTCGACGTTAATAATTGTTGTGTTTCCTTAAGTAATAACAAACTTCTGTCTGTTTTTATTGTTCCGTACAAAATAGTTATAAGATCATTTCGGTGTCTGTCTGTCCGTCTGTCACACCCGATTTTCTGAGCAACTATTTGACACAGAAAGTTGAAATCTGGCACTAATATAGGAATTGATGGCACCATCAAAGCTGTGTAATTTTAAAAGTTAAATTTTGACTTAAAGTGTTAGTTTTGGGGAGTGAAATCAGAAGTGAAAAAAAGAAAAATTGTGGTAGTGGGGTGTCAAATCAATGCTTATGAAATCACAAGTTCAAAAATATTTACAATGTAGCACTTGCGCACATTTTTCTTTATATTATTTTTAAAAAATTGCCAAAAAAAGTACTGATCAAAAAATTTTGAAAATATTCTGGAATATTCTCCACAGGATGTAGGTTGAACGAAAATTATCACGATGGTATTTCCTTTAACACTTTATTTGGTATATATAAAAAAAAAAAATTCAAGGTCATCAATTGTCAACAAAAATCAGAAACAAACCTTGTTGAAAACTCATTTGGGGTGTGTTTGGAAAGTCACTGATTATTTTATCATATATAACTTTGCAATGGAATTAAATTTTCTTAATTTTTTAGTGTTCCGTACGGAACACTTATAAGATGACTTCGGTGTCTGTCTGTCCGTGTGTCTGTCACACCCAATTTTCTCCGAAACTATTTGTCATAGAAAGTTGAAATTTGGTAATAATATAGGAATTGATGGCCTCATCAGAACCATGTAGTTTTGAAAGGTAAATTTTGACTTAAGGGGTTAGTTTTGGGGGGTGAAATCGGAAGTGAAATAAAATTTTTTTTACTAGATCATCGAGTGTAGTGTCAAATAAAAGCTTGTGAAAACACGAGTAAAATATATATATATAATGTAATACTTGCGCACACTTTTCTTTGTATTATTTTTAAAAAATCGCGAAAAATCGCTGTCCACCCGCCTTACCTCGAAAAGTACTTACAAAAAATTTGGAAAAAATTCTAGAATATTCTCCGCGGGGTGCAGATTGAACGAAAATTATCGTTACCTTTAATAATTTATCTGGTATATAAAAAAAAAACAAAAATTTCAAGGATATCAGATTGGAAACAAACTTTGTTGAAAACTCATTTGGGGTGTTTTGTGAAGTTACGGATCATTTTATATTTCCGTAACAAATTTTTTTATTTTAAAAAGCAATCAACGTACGGAACACTAATTGCGCAAGTTCAATTTGCGCTTGACCGTTTATTTTTTGAATAATTCTCAGAAGTAGCGAGAATAAAAATCCGTAAAAAAATCGAATTTTTGAAAATTCGAGTTATATGTAACACCTTAAAAGGATAAAAACAAGTCTAAAAGAAAAATACAAGATCCGATAACTATTTCCGTTTAAATTTCATTTGAAATTGAATATCATAATATATTGCTTCTCAATTTTGCCCTACAGTATAAATACCTTTGTTGTTACTTTATTAAATGGATGTTTTGGAAAAACATTGAACGTATTTTGAATTAAAATATTCTGAACACCATTCTTCACTCGACTGATCATTTATATTTAATTACGGAATGTTTTGGACCGCCGCAGACCCCTCTTTATAAATTTATATGTAATTAATCTTAATAAGTCACTTAGTAGTGTCCTCCTATTTTTTTTTTTGTCAAAAGTAATTGTATAGGAATAACGGACATTTATATTATGATCGAAACGACGTTAGATAAAAAGATGTTGCACTAACTTGGGCATGGAGAATGAGCAAATATGTATAATAAAATGCAACAGATGTAATGGTACAGTTCTTATTAATTTGCTGTAGACTAAGATGGAATAAAGAGTTGATTGTTTGGTCCGTTACTATGTGAAGTACATTTTAACAATAAAATTACTTATTTGCTTTGTTAACTGATACTACATATATTTTTTTTGTAAAGATTTACAAATGCCTTATCGCGATTTCGTAGTACAGCTACATTTTCAAACGCTTAACTAAGACTAAAACAGATTTTTATTTATTTATTTTTATATAATGAAAGGATGTAGGTATCTTAGGTGATATAAAAGTTGGTAAAGGACGGAATTTCCGACATCTACTTGACTATTTAGCTTTATATTATGGTTCTTTGATTGTCTGTAAATTTGTTAATTTCTATTTATTCTAAGAAATTACCTTTGGACCCTCTATGTGCCGTATGGAGTATTGATAAACAATTAATATTAGGAAATGGATGGTCAGTTTCTAAAAAATGCTTGGCAAAAGGTGATTTTTAGTGTTCCGTACGGAACACTTATAAGATCACTTCGGTGTCTGTCTGTCTGTCTGTCTGTCTGTCTGTCTGTCTGTCTGTCTGTCTGTCTGTCTGTCTGTCTGTCTGTCTGTCTGTCTGTCACACCCGATTTTCTCTCGGAAACTGTTTGACATAGAAAGGTGAAATTTGGTAATAATATAGGAATTGATGGCCTCATCAGAGCCATGTAGTTTTGAGAATTAAATTTTGACTTAAGGGGTTAGTTTTGGGGGGTGAAGTCGGAAGTGAAAAAAAAATTTTTTTACTAGGCCATCGAGTGTGGTGTCAAATGAAAGCTTGTGAAAACACGAGTAAAAAATATATATATATATATTATACTTGCGCGCACTTTTCTTTGTATTATTTTTTAAAAATTCGCGAAAAATCGCTGTCCCGGGCCTTATCCCGAAAAGTACTTATCAAAAAATTTCGAAAAAATTCTGGAATATTTTCCACGGGGTGTAGATTGAACGAAAATTATCACGAGCGCATTACCTTTAATAATTTATATGGTATATAAAAAAAAAACAAAAATTTCAAGGTCATCAGATTTCAGTAAAGATTGGACACAAACTTTGTTGAAAACTCATTTGGGGTGTGTTTTGTGAAGTCACTGATCATTTTATACCACCGTAACATAAATTTTGACTTAAGAGGTTCGTTTTGAGGGGTGAAATCATAAGTGAAAAAAAATTTTTTTTACTAGGCCATCGAGTGTGGTGTCAAATGAAAGCTTGTGAAAACACGAGTAAAATATATATATATATATATATATATATATATATATATATATATATATATATATATGTATATATATATATATATATATATATATATATATATATATATATATATATAATGTAATACTTGCGCACACTTTTCTTCGTATTACTTTTAAAAAATCGCTGTCCCCTACCTTATCTCGAAAAATACTGATCAAAAAATTTTGAAAAAATTCTGGAATATTCTCCACGGGGTATAGATTGAACGAAAATTATCACGAGTGCATTACCTTTAATAATTTATTTGGTGTATAAAAAAAAACACAAAATTTCAAGGTCACCAGTTTTCAGTAAAGATTGGAAACAAACTTTGTTGAAAATTCATTTGGGGTGTGTTTTGTGAAGTCACTGATCACTTTATACCACCCTAACAAAAATTTTTATTTTAAAAACAATCAACGTACGGAACACTAATTGTGCAAGTTCAACTTGCACTTGACCGGTTTTATTCATATTTTAACCTATAAGATGCATTATATTCTGTGGATTTTAAATTGAAATTCCGTCCTGTTTGGCCTAAGTAACAGCTATTGCAGCATATCTTTGGCATGAAAAATATATTGGATAATTTTTGAGCGGATTTTAAAGCTATTTTTGTTTTCTCAGCTGTGATAACTTGAGATATTTGATCGGAGATGGGACCAAAATATGTCAGAGGTATGAATGTTTTTCTTTCTTGGTAATCTTTTATGGGATAAATTAAGCTGAAGGTGATTTGCTTTTGTTTAGGGCTTATTAGGATATTAATTATTTTGGGTGGGAAGCCGTTATTGAGTGCTATATATTTGATTGGGTCCAGTTCTTAGTAACCTGAAAGGGTAGGTTTACGGAAAGTATCGAATTCCAATCTATTTTCATAGTGGATAATAGAATAAATTTCTTAGATATTGCAATTGCAAAGATTAGAAATAGATTAGAATTTGATATTTTCCGTAAACCAACCTTTTCGGAGGTCACCGTTCAGGCGGACTCAATACACCCTAACTCCCATAAACTGGCAGCTTATAGATCTATGATCCATAGAGCCTTCAATATCTCTCTTAGTTAAAATAATTTAAAAAAGAACTGGACGCAATAAAAAATAACGGCTTCCAACCTAAAATAATTAATTTACTAACAAGCCGTAAACAAAAGCAAATCACCTTCAGCTTAATTTATCCATAAAAGAATACTAAGAAAGAAAAACAATCGTAAATCTGACATATTTTGGTCCCATCTTAGATAAATTATCTCAAGTTCTCAGAGCCGAAAAAACAAGAATACCTTTAAAACCCGCTCAAAAATAATCCAATATAATTTTCAGTATCAAAGATAAAAGTAATAAACATAATAAATCAGTGTGTCAAGTGTCAAGAGTGCAGTTGTTACGTCAAACAGGACGGAATTACGAAACAAGATTCGCAAAACATAATGCATCTTATAGGTTAAACAACCGGCCAAGTGCAAGTCGGTCTTGCGCAATTAGGGTTACGTACGTTGCTTGCTTTTAAAATAAAATACGGAGGTATAATATGTATAATTAAAGCATTAAGGACCAACAATAGAGAGAAGATGTATATAGAGTATGTCCCAGAAAGCGCGTGGGAAGAATATTATAAGAAGCTGCTAACAGAAGACAGACAAGAATTCCAGGAAGAGAACACTGAAGAAGAACAGAATAAGGAAAAAAAGAGATAGAACTAAGCTATGAAGAGGTAAAGAAGACAATAAAAACACTCAAAAATAATAAATCTGTGAGGGGCTGGGGGTGTGGTAAATGAAATGATTAAGTACGGATCTAATAAATTACATCGAATGCTGAGAAATATGTTCCACAGAGCGATAAATGGAGAAAAAATATCAGAGGAACGGTCAAAAGACTATATAGTATCTATATTTAAAAAGGGAGACCTCAAAAAATGCACAAACTATAGAGGCCTAAGCATAATATCGAGTATGGGACGTTTTTATGGAAAAATTATTAAAAATATCATAGAGGAAGATATAAAAGGAAAAACTGGAGAAGACCAAGCAGGCTTTTCGGCCGGAAAATCATGTATAGACCACATATACACTATAAAACAAACAATGGAAAAAAAACTGGCAAAGAATAGAGAAGTTCATCTAGCCTTCATAGACATAAGAAAGGCCTATGACTCAGTACCAAGATAAAGATTATGGAACGCAATGAAAGAAATAGGCATTGATAAAGAACTAATATACGCAGTAAAAGCTCTCTACGGAAACAACACAGTGAACATAAAAATAGGACATAAAATAGGGAAGAGACTCCAAACATCAAAAGGCCTATTACAAGGATGCTCTACATCCCCCACACTATTTAAAATATACCTCGAACAAACATTAAAAAAATGGAAGCAACAATGTAGTGGAATGGGAGTCCGAATACGAGAAGATTACTTATATACTCTAAGTTTCGCAGATGACCAAGTAATCATAGCGTAAGATAAGGCAGACCTCAGTTATATGGTAAGAAAACTGAAAGAAGAATATACTAAAGCAGGATTAGCAATAAACTTTGATAAAACGGAATATCTAAGAACAAAGGAGGGAAACGTGGAGAATCTAGAAGTCGATAACGAAACAATAATCAAAGGATCCGATAAATTTAAATATTTAGGAACCATCATTTCAAAAATCAGAAGAAGAGATCAAAGCTAGATTAGGACAAACGCGGACATGCATAAGACAAT
The DNA here is from genome assembly GCA_019049505.1 of Pachyrhynchus sulphureomaculatus. Taxonomy (NCBI): domain Eukaryota; kingdom Metazoa; phylum Arthropoda; class Insecta; order Coleoptera; family Curculionidae; genus Pachyrhynchus; species Pachyrhynchus sulphureomaculatus. The sequence continues at coordinate 199,442,445 of CM032449.1, forward strand.
TAAATTCGATCCTGTGGGACAAGCACATTACAAAGAGAAACAAAACACGCATATACAAATCAATAATACAAAGCATAATGACATACGGGTCAGAAACATGGACGATCAACAAAAGAAATAAATCTAAAATTAACGCGGTAGAGATGGAGTATTGGAGAAGAAGTTGTAGGGTGACACGTATGGAGAGAATAACAAATGAAGAAATAAGAAGCAGAATGAGCATCAAAGAGAACGCAATAAACACCATTGAAGAAAAACGATTAAAATGGTATGGACACATAAGACGGAGCGAAGATAATAGGTGGATAAAGGAAATAACGGAGTGGAGCCCTATAGGGAGAAGAAAAAGAGGAAGACCCAGACGATCGTGGAGAGACGATGTGGACGAGGCTATGGAGGACAGGGGGTGTATATATATATATATATATATATATATATATATATATATATATATATATATATATTCATATATATATATATATATATATATATATATATATATATATATATATATATATATATATTCATATATATATATATATATATATATATATATATATATATATATATATATATATATATTATATATATATATAATATGATCAGTGATATAACAAAGTTTCCTTCCGTTCTTTATTGATGACCTTGAAATTTTTGTTTTTTTTTAGTGTTCCGTACGGAACACTTATAAGATCACTTCGGTGTCTTCACTGTCTGTCTGTCTGTCTGTCTGTCACACCCGATTTTCTCCGAAACTATTTGACATAGAAAGGTGAAATTTGGTAATAAGATAGGAATTGATGGCCTCATCAGAGCTATGTAGTTTTGAGAATTAAATTTTGACTTAAGGGGTTAGTTTTGGGGGGTGAAGTCGGAAGTGAAAAAAAAAATTTTTTTACTAGGTCATCGAGTGTGGTGTCAAATGAAAGCGTGTGAAAACACGACTAGAAAATATATATATAATATTATACTTGCGCGCACTTTTCTTAGTATTATTTTTCAAAAATTCGCGAAAAAAATCGCTGTCCCGGGCCTTATCTCGAAAAGTACTTATCAAAAATTTTGGGATATTCTTCAAGGGGTGTAGATTGAACGAAAATTATCACGAGTGCATTACCTTTAATAATTTATATGGTATATTAAAAAAAACAAAAATTTCAAGGTCATCAGATTTCAGTAGAGATTGGAAACAAACTTTGTTGAAAACTCATTTGGGGTGTGTTTTGTGAAGTCACTGATCATTTTATACCACCGTAACATAAATTTTGACTTAAGGGGTTCGTTTCGAGGGGTGAAATCGGAAGTGAAAAAAATTTTTTTTTACTAGGTCATCGAGTGTGGTGTCAAATGAAAGCTTGTGAAAACACGAGCAAAAAATATATATATATAATGTAATACTTGCGCACACTTTTCTTCGTATTACTTTTAAAAAATCTCTGTCCCCTATCTTATCTCGAAAAGTACTGATCAAAAAATTTTGAAAAAAATTCTGGAATATTCTCCACGGGGTATAGATTGAACGGAAATTCTCACGAGTGCATTACCTTTAATAATTTATTTGGTATATAAAAAAAAACAAAAATTCAAGGTCACCAGTTTTCAGTAAAGATTGGAAACAAACTTTGTTGAAAACACATTTGGGGTGTGTTTTGTGAAGTCACTGATCATTTTATACCACCCTGTCAACGTACGGAACACTAATTGTGCAAGTTCAACTTGCACTTGACCGGTTTTTTTTTCTATATATAGATAAATTATTAAAGATAATGCACTCTTGATAATTTTCGTTTAATCTACACCCCGTGGAAAAGATTTCAGAGGTTTTTCAAAATTTTTTGATCAGTACTTTTCGAGATAAGGGGGAGACAACGATTTTACGTAATTTTTTAAAAATAACACGAAGAGAAGTGTGCGCAAGTATTATATTATATATATTTTTGAACTTGTGTTTTTTACAAGCTTTTTATTTTTTTTACTCCGCTTTATCCCCGAAAACTAACCCCTTAAGTCAAAATCTGCCATCAATTCCTATATTAGTCCAAATTTCAACTTTCTATGTAAAATACTTTCAGAGAGACAGATAGACGGACAGACAGCGAAGTGATTTTATAAATGTTTTGTACGGAACACTAAAAATAAAAAATCACACTTTGCTAATCATTTTTTAGAAATTGACCATCCGTTTCCTAATATCAATTATTTATCAATATTCCATACGGCACCTGAAAGGTCAAAATTTAATTTATTAGAATCAATATAAATTTACAGACATTCAAAGAATCATAATATAAATGTACTAAATAGTTAAACAGTTTTGTAAAAAATTGCCAGTAGCGCCATTGTTTCTGAAGGTGGAATACTCATAATTGGTACGAGCATTCTATAGAGATGAAAAAAAGATATATGTAAAGAAATTTGAATTAGATGCTACAGGTTGCATAAATTTATGCATTTCGACTATTTTAAATTGAAAAGTGTCAAATTCTTTAAATGGCATACCATGTATATTATTACTTTTTCTTATAGATCTTATAAAACCCTCCAACTATTATTAAGTATGCCATATACCTATTTCTAATAGTTTTCGATTTATTTTGAATTTTTCAGTTTTTACCATTGTTTTTAATACACTTACGGTATTGTGAAAAGATAAACAAGTAGTTAATAATAATTTTAATATATGTAGTTTAATTTATCTAATAATTAATTATTATGACGTAATGAATGTTCAAAAATATAACCGTCTACTTGAATACACATGTTTAGTCGTTTTACTATATTTTCATTCAGTTTCTTTAGCATAAAGGGCGTTATTGTCCCGTATTCCATTTTTAATGTAGCCCCACAAAAAGAAGTTTAAAGGTGTTAAGTCGTACGATCCAGGGGGCCACTGAATGAATCCATCCCTACCGATCCATTTTTGTGTGTAACGATCGTTTAAAAATTCCCGAACTTCCTGGTGAATATATATATATATATATATATATATATATATATATATATATATATATATATATATATATATATATATATATATACATATATATACATATATATATATATATATATATATATATATATATATATATATATATATATAGTATATTAGGGTGACAAGCAAAAATTTTTTTTCTTGATTTTCTTTGATCCTGCCCCCGCAAAATGTTCAATCCTATGAAAAAATGAACCCCCTAAATTTTTAGAAAAAAATATTAATATTTAGAGGTCGTATCCATCGATTGACAATATATTTTTTCTTCTCGTTTGTTTTTTGTCCTTCATCAGCCCTCCGTTAGACTTCTGATTTGCATTTAAGGATTATGAGGATGTTTCTTTGTACATTTTTTGATGCTGAATCCGTCCCCGAGGGTCCTTTCTCTCTAAAATCCTTCAATTTTTCGCAATACTCATGTGAAGTGCGCATTAAGGGTGAAAAAATATGTTTTCTTTTCAAAAAAGGTTCGCAGAATTTACGGGAAGCATTGTAGATCAAGTTTTATAGTACAAAATCATAGGTATAATATAGATCTTTGAGAAATTTTCATGGTGCACGAGTAATATTGGACGGAGAACGAAGCTCCGTCTTGTTGAATCCACATTTGTTCCCTTTCAAAGTTATCAACTTCTTTAAAAAGCTGGGGTAATTCGTTTTGCAAAAAATTTAGATATCTAGGTCCGTTAAGCGGTTCGCGGAAAAAATATGGACCAGTAATTCGAAAATTTAATATTCCACATCATACATTGCGACCAATAGTTTTGGTTTTGAACTTCCTGGACCCAAACTGTTGAATAATAATGCATGTTATGGCTATTAACTCACTGGTAACATTTTGGTTTACTACTTTCCGTTTCGTATACTCAACCATCAAACCGTTCCATTAAGCACTAAAAAGATTTTCATCAGGCTTATGAAGTTAATGTAAATCTGAAAACGGATGTCTATATTTCATGTTTTAGTCTTAGTTAAGTGTTTGAACATGTAGTTGTACAGGGTGAGTCAACGATTGAGTAAAGTTCATTATCTCATTTGTTTCGGGAATGACGAAAAAATGTTAAATACAATAATTTTAGGGAATATTAAGGCACACAGTTTAAAATTATCTTTGAGTATATAGGGTACTTCAAAAAAGTGTGGCCGATATAACATTTATTTTTAAACTCTGTACGGAATCACTTCGGTGACCATCTGTCTATCTGTCACACCCGATTTTCTCCGAAACTATTTGGCATAGAAAGTTGAAATTTGGCAATAATATAGGAATTGATGGCTTCATCAGAACCGTGTAGTTTTGAAAAATAAATTTCGACTCAAGGGGTTAGTTTTAGGGGGTGAAATCAGAAGTGAAAAAAAATTATCGAGGGGTGTCAAATAAGAAGCTTGTATAAAGACGAGTTCAAAAATATATATTGTGTAATACTTGCACACAGTTCTCTTTGTATTATGTTTAAAAAAGTGCGAGAAATCGCTGTCCCACCACCTTATCTCGAAAAGTATCGATAAAAAATTTTGAAGAAATTCTGGAATATTCTCTACAGGGTGCAGATTGGACGAAAATTATCACCTTTAATAATTTATCTGGTATATAACAAAAACAAAAATTTCATGGTCATCAGTTTTCACTAGATGTATGAATGTATGTTTAGGTGTAGCGCATCGGTAGCTAAAATCATTTAGCGCCAGATTATGTTGATATTGTAATTTAGAGTAAAGATCAGATTCCTTTAAAAAATCTATTAGACTTTTTATGTTATTTGTATTTGGTGCAACTATTTGATGTAGGGGTCTCAGTAAATTATGTTTTGTTCTTTGGGGGAGATAATCATGCGAAAGGATATGTTTTATCGAGAGGGCTGTATTACATTGTTGACATAATGGAGGGGGATCCCCTTTTATTAGATAAGAATGGGTTAGATTCGTATGACCTATGGATACTCTTCTCCATAAGATATTCTCTTTTCGTGTCAAACTTGGAAGGTGAAAAGGTGGATATACCGAAGGCTTTACTTCCCATAATTTGTTTTCCTCTTGCAAGTCCCAAGATAGTTGAAATAAATTTTTGACGATATCCTTGAAATGATTTATCAAGTCTTTTGTTGATAAGATTGAATTTAAGATTTTTCCAGAGGTGATTGCCAATTTGGCATTATTATCCGCCAGATCATTTCCCCTTATGTTAATATGGCTAGGAGTCCACAACAATACTATGTTGTTCTTCCGGATATCACTTATATGTAAAAGGTCTATTATGTCTAACACTAATGGGATGGATGTTTTTGAAGAATTTATGGACTTCAGAGAGCTAAGAGAATCAGTTATAATGAGGATACCACTATTTATATTTGATCTTAAAGCTGTTTTAATAGCTTCTCTAATAGCTAATAATTCGGCTGTATACACTGATGAAATGTTGTTTAGTTTATATTTATGAATAATGTTTTGGTGCAACCACTGCTGCACCCACTCCCAAATCTGATTTAGATCCGTCTGTGTAATATTGAATGTTATTTTGATATTTATCATGAATCAGTTGGAGGAACGATGATTTTATTCGAGATGAGGAAGTTGATTCCTTATTATATTTAGCCAAGCTGATATCTATCATGGGAGTAGGAGCTGTCCAAGCGCTCCACCCTTGGGGGAATTTTGATGAGTCCGGTGAGGTGAAATTTAATTCATGGATGGATAAAAGCCTCTTTATTTTGGATTGTATGGAATTTGGGTTGAATGTTTTTAAATGTAACTGATGAAGTTTGAGAGCTTGTTTAATGTGGGGTCTGAATAAAGAGGTGGAATAAAATATCATTAAGGATTTTTGTCTTTGTAAGAAGAGGGGAGGCATAGAAGCTATGCATTGTAAACTTGGAATTGGGGAGGTTCTATAAGCTCCTGTCGCTAGGCGTAAGGCCTGATTCTGAATAGTTTCTAGAGATCTTTTTATTGTAGGACTAGCTGCATCATAAATAAAATCCCCATAGCTTAGTTTAGATAAAATGATCGATCTGTAGAACTTGATTAGAGAGGGGAAGTTTGCTCCCCATGAAGTGTTTGATAATAATCTCATTATGTTTAAATCCCTCGATGTTTTTGTTTTAAGATATTCAATGTGTTTTTTCCAATTTAATATGTTATCAAATATAAATCCCAACATAGTGATGTTATTTTTCATTGGAATGAGGTGGTATTGGATAAGGATAGGGTGTTAATTTTAGAACAACCTCTTTTCCTACAGAAAAGAATTACAGAACATTTAGACAGAGAGAAGGTAAAACCTGATTGCACTGAGCATTCTGAAATCCTATTTAGTGCCGATTGAGAAGTACTGGTAATTGAAGTATTATCCGATGAGGAGTTGTAGATGTTAAAGATGTATTTCTCGGTATATGTTCTTCAAGTTTTCACTAGAGATTAAAAAAAAACTTTGTCGAAAACTCATTTCGAATGTGTTTTGTAAAGTCACTGATCATTTTATACTTCCCGTAACAAAAAAAAATATTTTAAAAACAATCAACGTATGGAACACTAATCGCGCAAGTCCAACTTGCACTTGACCGGTTATTTTTTAGAATATGCTTGTTAAGATAACATACTTTTTATAACAAATTTCTAACTAAAATTTGATGAAATACATATTTTATAATAGGAATGTTTCCTAATAAAACCATTTTAGGGTTTATGTAATGATGTTCTCACTAAAAGCTGAATACTAAAATTATTATGTTGACCATTAAATATTTTATAAGGGTTAATATTCTTTTGGAACTCCTTATGTACTATACTGAAAAGCACTAGGGATAGACTACCAAATGGGGACGGTTAATGTTAATGAATATAGGGCTCCCCAGAATATGTTTCATTTTTATAAGGTGTCGCATAAAAGTTTAATTTTAACTATAGTTTTTATGTTGTGTTCTTGTTTAATTTGCATTGTTGCAAATTTTTTTTGTAGCTTAACAGTCTTCTACTACATACTGTATCTTAATAATAAAATTACTTATTTACTTTGTTAACTTACACTAAATATAAATATTTTTTTTTTAAAAACTTACGAATGTGTTATCGCGATTTTGTAGTACAGGACAGAGTAAAATTGATTATCTCATTTGTTTCGGGAATAACGAAAAAATGTTAAATACAATAGTTTTTGGGAATATTAATGTGCACAGTTTAAAATTATTTTTAAGTATACAGGGTACTTCAAAAAAGTGTGGCCGATATAACATAGGTTTTTCTAAATGGAACATCCTACTTTCTAATTTATTTTTAAATTCTTCGTAAAATTTTAAACGAAGCCTAAGGCAATACATAAGAAGGTGAATCCTGTATATGGTGAAACTGTACCTACACTACCGTCAGAAAGTATTTGCCCACCTAGAAATTTCAATGTAACTGCCAAAATTTAATACCTAATTAAACTCTTTTATTAAATTTAATTGTTCTTAACAAGTGGTTATCATAAAATTGTTTAGAAAAACCTTTTTGGTGAAATCACAAATTAAAAACCAATTAGAACAAATTTCCAAGTTTTGCATGATAATGGTTTTGAGACGATTTTTTTATTAATAATGTTATATATTTAAACCTAGTAGTTTTTTTCTAATATTTCAATTAAAAAAAAAATACTAGTTTTCAGTTTTGTAAAAAACTGCCAGTAGCGCCATTGTTTCTGAAGGTGAAATACTCATAAATACGAAAAGAAATTTGAGTTAGATGCTACGGGGTGTTCAAAATAAATTTATACATTTCGACTATTTTAAATTGAAAAACCTCAAATTTTTTAAATGGCACACCCTGTATATTATTATTTTTTCTGATAGATTTTACAAAACCCTCCAACTTTTATTAAGTATATCATGTACCTATTTCTAATAGTTTTCGATTTATTTTGAATTTTTCAATTTTTATCCTTGTTTTTAATACACTTACGTTATTGTGAAAACATAAACAAATAGTTAATAATTTTCAATATAGTTTAACTTATCTAATGATTAATTATTATGACGTAATAAATGTTCAAAAATATGCCCCTCTACTTGAATACACATGTTTAGTGGTTTTACTATATTTTTTTTCACTTTCCTTAGCATAAAGGGCGTTATTGTACTGCACGCATCCCGTATCTTATTTTCCATATCTACTGGTGTTGTAGGAGCATTCACATAAACACGATCTTTAATGTAGCCCCCCAAAAAGAAGTCTAAAGGTGTTAAGTCACATGAACGAGGGGGCCACTGAATGAATCCATCCCTACCGATCCATTTTTGTGGGTAACGATCGTTTAAAAATTCCCGAACTTCCCGGTGGTAATGAAAGCAGGAGCTCGCCTTGTTGAATACACATTTGTTCTCTTTCAAAGTTATAAACTTCTTCGAAAAGCTGGGGTAATTCGTTTTGCAAAAAATTTAGATATCCGTTAAGCGGTTTGCGGAAAAAAAAAAGGACCAATAATTTGAAAATATAACATTCCACACCAAACATTAAGCGACCAATGGCTTTGGTTTTGAACTTCTCGGACCCAAAATGGATTAACTGTTGAATAATAATGCATGTTATGGCTGTTAACTGCTACATTACTACGAAAAGTAGCTTCATCAGAAAACATTATTTTGGATAAAAAATTTTGGATCGGCCTCTATTGCTCCATTCATGGTGGTAAAAAAGTTTACTCGTCGTTCAAAATCACGATCTGGGTGTAGTTTCATATGAAAGGGATGATACTTGTATTTTCTCGTGGTGCGATTAGCCGTAGATTGAGATGTGTCGGATAAGTCAGCTAGTTGACGGCTGCTGACCTGGGGATTATGTTCAACATGAAGTAAAATCTCCATGTCTTTTTCCTAATTGGTAGCATTCTGGTTTACTACTTTTCGTTTCGTATATTCAACGCTACCACTACCATCAAACCGTTCCATTAAGCACTGAAAAGATTTTCTAGATGGTATACGTGTAGTTCGCTCCGTAAAGCCTTGCTGCCAAAAGACAATTTTTTCCCGCCTCGCCTAGGATATAAACCATATCAGTTACTTGATTTTTAGGAAAATCCAAAACTATTACCTTTATACGTCACTTACTACAACAGATTAAATTATTTTTACTTGCTTAATAGACATGTCAAAATTTGATAATGCCTACATTTTAGTTTTGCCTTGGCAACTATGATGTTATAGCGTAAGTGTATTAAAAACAAGGGTAAAAATTGAAAAATTCAAAATAAGTCGAAAACTATTAGAAATAGGTATATGACATACTTAATAAAAGTTAGAGGGTTTTGTAAAATCGATCAGAAAAACTAATTATATACAGGGTGTGCCCTTTAAAATATTTGAGATTTTTCAATTAAATTAGTCGAAATGCATAAATTTATTTTGAACACCCTGTAGCATCTTACTTAAATTTCTTTATATAAATTTTTTTTTAATCTCTATAGAATGCTTCTACCAATTTTGAGTATTCCACCTTCAGAAACAATGGCGCTACTGGCAATTTTGTACAAAACTGAAAACTAGTATTTTTTTTTTAAAAATTGAAATATTAGAAAAACTAGTAGGTTCAGGTATACAACATTATTAATAAAAAAGTTATAAAATTTTACGCAGCATTTAAAAATAAATTAGAAAATAGGATGCTCCATTTAAAAAAAAACACATCTTACAACGGCCACACTTTTTTTGAAGTACCCTGTATACTCAAAAATAATTTTAAACTGTGCACCCTAACATTCCCTAAAACTATTGTATTTAACATTTTTTCGTCATTCCCGAAACAAATGAGAATGACTCACCCTGTACAAAATATAGTTCTCTTTTCCAGTTATTAGAAAAATAACAATACACTTTGACATATTAATATAAACTTTAAATTTAATATTCTCGTTTTAAGAACTATATCATAAATTTATGAAATTGCCAGGTATAAAGCAAAACAGATTTTATAATGTATTTATGCTTTAGTGCTGGAGTATAAAAATCTAATACTCGTATATCAGACTTCTTTCCTAGTACCTAATTTGCCATGTTTTGAGTATTAAAATGGTTATCTTAAATATACTTTAACATCTTCGTATTTCTTTCGAAAACAATAAGCGGTATCGACAACATTTGTCCTTGTAAAATTTATATTTATTGGTGTCCTCTCTTTAAAACTACAACACAAAATTATAAAACTGCTGGGTCAGCATAAAGCGGAAAACATTTTGTGTAAAAAGTGGTCTTTAGGCCACCGGTCGTATAAAACGACTAACGAGCTGGAATTCTGAATGAGTTAAGCTTTCTTTTATTTTCATTGGGGTAAATTCTTTGGATATTAAAATTTATGTTGACTTAGTTCTTAGTAGTAGTTTTTAAACAAACCAAGTAAAAAAATATCAAAACTTTTAACACTTCTCTCGTAAACTTTATATTTATTGATATTTCTTTCTAGAAAAATCATAAAATTGTGAAATGGTGAAGTCAGTATAAGACAAAAACCTCTTATAACGTGAACACTATCGTTAGGACACCAGCCCTATAAAATGATCGCAAAGCAAAAATTCTGTTGAATAGACCAATTCATGAATAGAAATATACAAAGTCGCTACTGGAGAGGTTATTTTTATTATTAAAATGTCCGTGAAGATGAAAATTATTTTAGGAAATTTTTTTTTCTAAAGTTAGCAGCGTGACTGAGGAGCAGAATTTTACAATAAAGTTATTCTAAAAACTTCGAATTTTATTCTTACAAAACATAAATATTTTGTAGTCTCTTATTTAAATCTGGATAAAAAATAAAGAAGAGCTCGGTAACTAGAAACATTTAATGGTATGTAGTGATCTTTATGCCAATATCTCTATAAAATGACTACCGAGCTAAAATACTATTGAGTAGGACATTTTACAAAAAGGAGATGCCAACGTCATTATTTTTAGCCTTTTTTATGCCATACAAATTCTGACAAATTCCAAAGTTTTTTTTTGTTTATTCTTCTACTTGAAAAGAAAAAGATTTCTTAAGTGATTAGTAACATCATATTGTCAAACGATTTTAAAATAAAATAAGGGTATTTGTTACTGCATATTATTTGAATACTATATCAAAATATAAGAAAAAAAAACAACAGCTCCCGATAAGTAATCAATATCTGCCAAAACTCTTTTTGTTGATTAACTTGGTAAGATGCACGTAAATATTTTTTAGCTGTATTTGAAACATAGTGCCTTTAGTAAGTGCTTCTGTTAAATTATTGTGATTAATTTATTTAAACCGACACTAACAAGCTTAGAACATAAAGTGAAATAGGTGGTTAACGTAAAATGCTCTACTGACCGATATTTATTGGTCTTCAGGTATAATTTATTGATTTAACTGCTGCAGAATACATTTCACCGCATTTTGTGGCATACCTCTATAATTAGGAATAAAGATTCGTAATATTCATCTAATAATAGTGTTCTTACTTATTAATTACCAAAATAACGTGCTTGAAACCTAGAGTTATTCGATTGTTAGCAATAGGTATTTTAGTATAAAAACATAGTATTATTAGAATTTACTAATGACCTTTCTTCAAAACTACATCATAAAGTTATGAGCTGGTCAAGTCATAAAGGAGAAAACGTATCTTGTTATAACAAGTCTTTGGTGGCTTTTTGCTCTATGAGAATCTAACAGTATTCAGACTTTTCCTCTTTTAAGTATTAATAGCCGGCCAAGAGCAAGTCTTACTTGTGCAATTAGTGTTCCGTACGTTGATTGCTTTTAAAATAAAAATTTTTGTTTAGATTACACAGCCCCCACAAAAAAAAAGTGGGGTATACTTTTGATGCGATATATCAGATCCGTAGTATTTTTGCCCGCTGATCACGAATCTGACGTCGGAATATCGCCATCACATCTCAATTTTTTTCTAACCTCAAAAAATAGGTAGCAATTAGTAAAAATTAAGAAAAATATATACTCCTAAAAAATTGATTCAAGCTTTTTCATGAATCCAAAGATGTATTAATATGTATTCGGACACGCTAAGCTAATACTCATCGGTTGGATTAAGCCATACAGTTTTGTTTTCTTTCTAACCTCAATAAATCAGACAGATATAGTGCTTCTCGAATGCAAAAAAACGAATTCAAATTAAAATTCAACCGATTCTTACCAAATTTGGTACACACGGGGTTTTTTTTGGTTTGCTGATCATGAATCTGAGGTCAGATTTGCAAAATTCAAAATGGCGGATCCAAGATGGCGGACAAAATTTTTGAAAACCAACCGATTCCTACCAAATTTGTTTATACAGTTGGGGAATCCTCAAACCTGATACTCTTAAAACCCTAAACCCTGAAACCTTAGACTCCCACACCCTGTAACCTCAAAAAATAGACCTCAATAACCCTGTAACTTTAAAAATGAGATCCAATAAACTCAAAACCAGGACTTTTAAACCATATACTCTCAAATAGTAGACCCTTAAGCCCTAGAATTGCGAAGGTTAGACCCGCGCCTAACTTTTCTTTTTTGGCTGTATCTTGTTCTTTTTTCCCGCGAATGACCTATTCAAAGGCTTTCTGCCCAAACGCTTTTGAGGACTGGTTTCTCTTTTTAGCGACCAGCAATAGTCCGCTAGCATATGGTCATCCCATCCCCCCGTTCCCCTTGCTCCTCACTGTAGTCACCAAGATTATCTGGGAAATCATCGATGTGGGAGTCCAGGAAATGTAATTTTAGATTCATTAAGCAACCTAATGTTTGAAAATTTTTTACCATTTTCTCGACTATTTCTTTGTACTTAGGACTTTTATTATTTCCCAAAAAGTTTGTTGCGACTTCTTTAAAACTAAGCCAAGCAGCTTTTTCAACTTTATTCATTTTAGTAACAAATAATGAATCTTGAAACAATTTTCTTATTTGTGGCCCGTCAAATACGCCTGCCTTAATTTTAGCTTCAGAAAATTTCGGAAATTTTTTATGCAAATATTTGAAACATGGGCCGTTTGTATCTAATGCTCTCGTGAATTGCTTCATAAGTCCAAGCTTAATATGGAGCGGGGGAATAAGAAACTTTTCCTGGATCTACCAATGGTGGAAACAATACATTATTTTCACCAGGAGTGAACGATTCTCTTGTTGGCCAAATTTTTTTCTTATAATGACGTTCCCTGTCTCTGCTATTCCACAGACATTTATAACAGGGATAAAGTGTAAAACCCTGACTGTTGGCCAAGCAATATTGTTACAATTTTCAGATCTCCACAAATTTTCCAGTTATGATCAGCATATTTTATTTTTATCAAAAGCTGCTTCATTTTTTCATATTGCTCTTCCATAACTGTGGAATGAGCAATCGGAATGGGAGCGTAAACGTTGGTATTATGCAGCAAAACTGCCTTAATGCTCCGTTTAGAAGAATCAATGAACAATCTCCATTCTTCAGGATCGTATGAGTTATTTTGAAATTCATCCATTAGACCTTTTACATCGGTATAATATGAAAGTGACAATTCCTCGTCCATTGTGAAATATTTTCGAAATTCTTCATCTCTGTTTCTATAAAAAGAAATCGTAGCTTCTGGCTTAAGTAAATGTCTTTTCTTTAAAAAGGAAGCAAGATGCTCTGAACCATCTTTGGATAAGCCTAAATCTCTGACTAGATCACTAAGTTCTGACTGTGATACGAGTATTGGTTCTGGTTTAACGGTTGTATGGTAGAAATTCTTTATCTGTGTCACTAGTATATGATAGGTGGTCACTAGAACATTCATTAGTAACAGTGTTTGAATCTTTTTCGACAGTCTCAATGTTTTCGGCATGAACTGATAAGGTGAAATCATTTGTTTCCATAACATCAGCATCAAGTGGTTCAGTTGGTCTTGTTACTGTCGAAACATCGTTTATAAGTAATAGTGCTTTTTATTTTTTCAGTTATGCCTAGATACAACATTCATACAAAAGTAGCAATCATTTTCACTGTATGGTCTATTCCATATTGCTGGTCTGGAATATTTAATCGCCTTCTTATTGATGTACAACATTATTTTGCAAGAACTGCAAATGATGTGGGGAACCCAATCTGTATCCTGGTGCTGTATTTCAATGTTAAAACAATCCTTATATAAGGTTTTAATCTTATCTGTTATCGGTGACCCCATTTTACTCAATACGTGTTGACAGCAAATATAACAAAATGAATCACTGTTTTTTTATCGCACTTATGAAAAGTCCTTGTACCGTGAGACCGTTTTCTTGTAGCATTATACTCTACATGAGCCAAGTCACCCACACATGAAGGGCTACTGTCGCTGGATGACGACGGCTGCGGGCCCGCCTTCCCACCCTGACCAACCGCCGATACTGGGTTTCCGAGTCCTGCATCGTAATTCTCTTTTTCTACCTGCCATGACGGCATCTAAGCCATTATCCAGGGACTCTGCCGGCTAGTGGAGTAACACCGTTGCCCACCGTCAAACACGTGGAGGTGCCCTGGATGCAGGTAGAAGAATAAAAATCGACCGATGAATTTTCTCGGCGTTCAAAATGTCGCGAAAACATCTGCCATCTTGAATTTTGCAAATCCAACCTCAGATTCGTGATCAGCGACCCAAAAAATCCCCGTGTACCAAATTTGGTAAAGAACGGTTGAATTTTAATTTGAATTCGTTTTTGCATTCGAGAAGCACTATATCTGTCTAATTTTATTGAGGTTAGAAAGAAAACAGAACTGTATGGCTCAATCCAACCGATGAATATTAGCTTAGCGTGTCCGAATACATATTAATACATCTTTGGATTCATGAAAAAGCTTGAATCAATTTTTTAGGAGTATATTTTTCTTAATTTTTACTAATTTTTACCTATTTTTTGAGGTTAGAAAAAAATTGAGATGTGATGGCGATATTTTGACGTCAGATTCGTGATCAGCGGGCAAAAATACTACGGATCTGATATATCGCGTCAAAAGTATACCCCACTTTTTTTTTTGTGGGGCTGTGTTATCAATGACTTCACAAAACATACCCCAAATGAGTTTTTAATAGTTTGTTTCCGATCTTTGTTGAAAAGTAATGACCTTAAAATTTTTTGATTTTTATATACCAGATAAATTATTAAAAGTAATGCATTCGTGATAATTTTCGTTAAACCTATACCCTGTGGAGAATATTCCAGAATTTTTTCAAAATTTTTTGATCAGTACTTTTGGAGATAAGGGAGGGACAACGATTTTTGGCAATTTTTTAAAAATAATCCAAAGAAAAGTGTCTGCAAGTATTCCATTATATATATTTTTAAACTTATCTTTTCACAAGCTTTCATGTGATACCCCACCCAATGACCTGGTAAAAAAAAAATCACTTCCGATTTCACCCTGCAAAACTAACCCTTTAAGTTAAAATTTAACTTTTAAAACTACAACGACTCTGATGGGCCTATCAATATTATCATCTTTATTATTAATCCCAAATGTCTACTTTCTAGGTCAAAAAGTTTCTGAGAAAATTGGGTGTGACAGACAGACAGACGGACAGACAGACAGACAGATACCGAAATGATCTTATAAGTGTTCTGTACGGAATACTAAAAGTGATGTCTTAAATATAATATCTTTTTTACATATTATTGAAAACAATAATAAAACGAAATTTCAGAAATTTTAAGTTTTGATGTCTTTTCTTTACCATTGCAACATAAAATTTAAAAAAAGCGAAAAATCTATTATGTTGTGAAGTGGTCTGTGTTGTGTTGTCAACGGGTGTGTAAAATTACCAACGAGCTAAGACTTTTTTCTAGTCTTCAGGATATATTCTTTCGAATATTAAAATTTATGTTGTCTCACATATCTTATTGTCATCCAAATAATAGCCCTTAAAAAAAATTTTAAAATTGTTAACACTATCCTCGTAAAATTTATATTTATTGATGTTTTTCTCTTGAAACTATCATAAAACAGCAAAACGGCGAAGTCAATATGAGGTGGAAAATATTTTGTGACGTGAAAAATGATTTTTAGGCTAGCGACTCCATAAAACTATTACTGAAAAGAAATTTCTGTTGTATAGTTCATTTTATGAGTTAAAAGATACGAAAGTTGTTACTGTTAAGGTCACCCAAGTGTGCATAGAGACGCAAAACAATTTTATTTTTAAACGAATAATGACCAGTATGTTTTGTGAAAATCATAATATATGATAGGTTCGATGCAAATAGAACCCTGCCAAACACATGTTGTAAGGGGACCGGAGGGATTAATATTTATATTTTGGAGCTAACTAATTAAGAACAGTATACATATATATTCCAGAGTTTTGTAGCGTGACTCGAGCAAAGAATTTTATAACGAATTTATAGAAACTTTATTATCTTTTCAAATTATAAATTGTGTTATATTTTCATATTTGAAACACAAATTACGTAGTGGCCAGTTAAGCGTATAGTGGAAAACATTTTATGACATTAGATGGTTTTAGATCGACGATTCTATAAAAATGATCAGTTTCATGAGTAATGAAATTTGAAACTCGTTACCGGGAAAATAAAATATACTTTGACATACTAATATAAACTTTAAAATATTGTTCTCTTTTTAAGAACTATATCATAAATTTATGAAAGTGCCAGGTATAGAGCAAAACAGATTTTATAATGTTTTTATCTTTTAATGCTAGAATATCTAATCTAATAGTATATCAGACTTCTTTCCTAGTACCTGATTTATCATGTTTTCAGTATTAAAATTGTTATCTTAAATATACCTAACATCTTCGTATTTCTGCCGAAAACAATACAAACGAAAGCGGTATTGACAACATTTACCCTCGTAAAATTTATATTTATTGGTGTCCTCTCTCTTAAAACTACAACAACAAAATTATAAAACGGCTAAGGTTAGCATAAAGCGGAAAATATTTTGGTGTGAAAAGTGGTCTTTAGGCCACCGGTCGTATAAAACGACTAACAAGCTGGAATTCTGAATTAGTTAAGCTTCTTTTATTTTCATTGGGATCAAGTCTTTGGAATATTAAAATTTATGTTGACTTAATTCTACTTAAACATCTTTCTCATAGTTTTTTCCAGAAAAATCATAAAATTGTAAAATGGTGAAGTCAGTATGAGACAAAAACCTCTTATAACGTGAACACTATCGTTAAGACACCAGCCCTATAAAATGATCGTAAAGCAGAAATTCTGTTGAATAGACCAATTGATGAATAGAAATATACAAAGTTGTTACTGGAGAGGTTATTTGTATTATATATTAAAATGTCCGTGAAGATGAAAATTATTTTAGGAAAAATTTTTAGTTTAAACGATTATTATTGACTGTAGATTTTGTAGAAAAAGGGTTGTATAGTAAATTAGACACCTAAGTGCCTTGCGTAACCTCTCATAACCTTTAGAGAGAACGGAGGGGAGTAATTAAGCCTATTTAAGAAGCTAACTAATTAGTGGCAATAATTCAGTTCAGAAATCTCTAAAATTAGCAGGGTGACTAAGGAGCAGAATTGTACAATAAAGTTATTCTTAAAACTTCGAATTTTATTCTTACAAAACATAAATATGCTGTTGTCTCATATTTCAAAAGCCGTATTTTGAAAAATCATCTCATTCATGTCTCATATTTCAAAAGTCGTATTTTGAAAAATAGTGCTTTTAGTAAGTGCTCCTGTTAAATTATCGTCATTAATTTATTTAAACCGACAGTAACAAGCTTAGAACATAAAGTTAAAACAGGTGGTTAACGTAAAATGCTTTACTGACCGATATTTATTAGTCTTCAGTATAATTTTAACGTTGATCTAACTGCTGCAGAATACATTACACCACATTTTGTGGTATACCTCTATAATTAGGATTAAAGATTCGTAATATTCATCCAATAATAGTGTTCTTACGTATTAATTACTGCTTGAAACCTAAAGTTATTAGATTATTAGCAATAAGTTTGTTAGTATAAAAACTTAGTATTATTAGAATTTACTAATGACCTTTCTTCAAAACTACATCATAAAGTTATGAGCTGGTCAAGTCAGCATAAAGAGGAAAACGTATCATGTTATAATAAGTCCTTAGTGGCTTTTTGCTCTTTGAGAGTCTAACAGTATATCAGACCTCTTTGGTTGTGTTAGCCGATACTTGTTGGAAATTCATAACAAAATTATATAAAAACAACACTATGTTTTAATTTCCAATATATTTAAAGTCACTTGACAATTGTTTCACCATACAATGGCTTCTTCAGAAGTAAATAAGAAAGAAAAATATTTGGTAGTAATCTTGGTTAAATAGTGCTTAAAACTATCCTTAATTACCTAAGATTATGCTAATCATTTTATTATATTATTTACAGGCAGAATTATTTTAAGAATGCAAATCTGTGGTACTATTTCCGAGAACTAATAAAGATTAAGTAAGGGTGAATGGTTTAAGTCTACCTGTTCGTTTAATAATTGATTGGAGTTTTTCCCTTTGTTAATTTCAATACATTCAAGCAAATTTAATTTTTTAGATTTATTTTCTACATGTAGGATTTTTAACGTATCATCAAAATTATGAGATTCGTTTATTATATGAGTTGCGTAATGTGAATTGTTCTTATACATTGTTCATATACATAGTTATTTAAAAAATAAGAACAATTCACATTACGCAACTTATATAATAAACGAATCTGATAATTTTGATGATACGTTAAAAATCCTACATGTAGAAAATAAATCTAAAAAATTTAAATTTGCTTGAATGTCTTGAAATTAACAAACGGAAAAACGAACAGGTAGACTTAAACCATTCACCCTTACTTAATCTTTATTAGTTCTCGGAAATAGTACCACAGATTTGCATTCTTAAAATAATTCTGCCTGTAAATAATATAATAAAATGACTAGCATAATCTTAGGTAATTAAGGATAGTGTTAAGCTCTATTTAACCAGGATTACTACCAAATATTTTTCTTCCTTATTTACTTCTGAAGAAGCCATTGTATATTGAAACAATTGTCAAGTGACTTTAAATATATTGGAAATTAAAACATAGTGTTGTTTTTATGTAATTTTAGTATATCAGACTTTTCCTCTTTTAAGTATTAATAAACAGCCAAGTGCAAGTGGGTCTTGAGCAATTAGTGTTCCGTACGTTGATTGCTTTTAAAATCAAAAATTTTGCTACGGAGGTATAAAATGATCAGTGACGTCACAATATACACCCCTAATGAATTTTCAACAAAGTTTGTTTCCGATCATTGTTGAAAATTAAATGATCTTAAAATTTTTGAATTTATATACCAGATAAATTATTAAAGGTAACGAAATTTTGATAATTTTTGTTCAATCTACACACTGTGGATAATATTCCATAATTTTTTCAAAATTTTTTGATCAGTACTTTTCGAGATAAGGGGGGGACAGCGATTTTGACAATTTTTTTAAAAATTATATAAAGAAAGGTGTCCATAAGTATTAAATTATATATATATTTTTACTTTCGATTTCACCCTCTAAAACTAACCCTTTGAGTCAAAATTTAACTTTTAAAACTGCACAGCTCTGATGGGGCCATCAATATTATCATCATTATTAATAATGCTAAATTTCAACTTTCTATTTCAAATAGTTTCGGAGAAAATTGGGTATGACAGACAGACAGACACCGAAGTGGTCTTATAAGTGTTCTGTACGGAATACTAGAGGCGATGTCTTAAATATAATTAACATCTTTTTACCTATTATTGAAAACAATAATAAACTACGAAATGGTAAAATTTTTATTTACTGATGTCTTTTCTTTAAAATTGCAACATAAAATTTAAAAAACAGCTAGGTCAGCATGAAAGCGAAAAATGGTGTGAAGTAGTGTGTGTTGCGTTGTCAACGGTGTGTAAAATTACCAACGAGCTAAGACTTTTTCTAGTCTTCAGGACATATTCTTTCACATATTAAAATTTATGTTGCCTCATATATATTTATTTTATTATCATCTAGAATAATAGCCCTTAAAGATATCAAAATTGTTAACACTATTTCTCGTAAAATTTATATTTATTGATGTTTTTCCTCTGAACCATCATAAAACAGCAAAACGGCGAAGTCAATATGAGGTGGAAAACATTTTATGACGTGAAAATGATTTTTAGGCCAGCGACTCTATAAAACTATTACTGAAAAGAAATTCTGTTGTATAGTTCATTTTATGAGTTAAAAGATACCTATTGTATTGTATAACCTTAAGGGGAGCGGAGGGGTTAATATTTATATTTTTGAAGCTAACTAATTAAGAACAGTATACTTATATATTCCAGAGTTTTGGAGTGCGACTCGAGCAAAGAATTTTATAACGAATATATAGAAAATTTATTATCTTTTCAAATTATAAATTGTATGATATTTCATATTTGAAACACAAATTATGTAGTGGCCAGTTAAGCTATAGTGGAAAACATATGACATTAAATGGTTTTTTTTAGATCGACGATTCTATAAAATGATCAGTTTTATGAGTAATGAAATTTAAAACTCGTTATCAGGAAAAATAACAATACACTCTGACATATTAATATCAACTTTAAACTATTGTTCTCTTTTTAAGAACTATATCATAAATTTATGAAATTGCCAGGTATAGAGCAAAACAGATTTTATAATGTATTTATTATTTAGTGCTAGAAATAAAAATCTAATAGTATATCAGACTTTTTCCTAGTACCTAATTTATCATGTTTTGAGTATTAAAATTGTTGTCTTAAGTATACTTTAACATCTTCGTATTTCTGTCGAAAACAATACAAACTAAGGTAGTATCGACAAAATTTAACCTCGTATAATTTATATTACCTTTAAAAAGGAGAGACCGCAGAAAATGCACAAACTATAGAGGCCTAAGCATAATAATCGAGTATGGGACGTTTGTATGGAAAAATTATTAAAAATATCATGGAGGAAAATATAAAAGGAAAAATTGGAGAAGACCAAGCAGGCTTTACGGCTGGAAAATCATGTATAGACCACATATACACTATAAAACAAACAATGGAAAAAAAACTGGCAAAGAATAGAGAAGTTCCACCTAGCCTTCATAGACATAAGAAAGGCCTATGACTCAGTACCAAGACAAAGTTTATGGAACGCAATGAAATAAATAGGCATTGACAAAGAACTAATATACGTAGTAAAAGCTCTCTATGAAAACAACACAGTGAACATAAAAATAGGACATAAAAAGGGAAGAGACTCCAAACATCAAAAGGCCTATTACAAGGATACTCACCATTCCCAACACTATTCAAAATATACCTCGAACAAACATTAAAAAAATGGAAGCAAAAATGTAGTGGAATGGGAGTCCCAATACGAGAAAGATTACTTATATACTCTAAATTTCGCAGCCGACCAAGTAATCATAGCGCAAGATGAGGAAGACCTCAGTTATATGTAAGAAAACTGAAAGAAGAATACACTAAAAGCAGGATTAGCAATAAACTTGATAACACGGAATATCTAACAACAAAGGAGGGAAACGTGGAGAATCTAGAAGTAGATAACGAAACAATAATCAAATGAACCGATAGATTTAAATATCTAGGAACCATTATTTCAAAAAAAAACGCAAACATCAGAAGAAGAGATTAAAGCTAGATTAGGACAAACGTGAACATGTATAAAACAATTAAATTCGATCCTGTGGAGACAAGCACATTACAAAGAGAACAATACACGCATGTAAAAATCAATAATACAAAGCATAATGACATACGGTCAGAAACATGGACGATCAACAAAAGAAATAAATCTAAAATTAACGCGGTAGAGATGGAGTTATTGGAGAAGATGTTGTAGAGTGACACGTATGGAGAGAATAAACCAATGAAGAAATAAGAAGCAGAATGAACATAAAGAGAACGCAATAAATACCATTGAAGAAAAACGATTAAAATGGTATGGACACATAAGACAAAGCGAAGATAATAGGTGGATAAAGAAAATACCGGAGTGGAGCTCTATAGGGAGAAGAAAAGAGGAAGACCCAGACGATCGTGGAGAGACGATGTGGACGAGACTATGAAAAACAGGGGTCTCTAACAGATGGAGACTGGGAAGATAGAAACGGATGGCTGAGATATATATATATATATATATAAATATAATATATATATTATATATATATATATATATATATATATATATATATATATATATAATTTATACTTATTGGTGTGCTCTCTTTAAAACTAGAATACAAAATTTTATAAAACGGCTAGTCAGCATAAAGTTGAAAACATTTTGGTGTGAAAAGTGGTCTTTAGGCCACCGGTCGTATAAAACGACTAACGAGCTGGAATTCTTAATGAGTTAAACTTTCTTTTATTTTCATTGGGATAAATTCTTTGAAATATTAAAATTTATGTTGACTTATTTCTACTTAAATATCTTTTTCAGAGTTTTTAAACAATCCAAGTAAAAAAATATCAAAAGTTTTAACCCCGTTCTCGTAAACTTTATATTTACTGATACTCCTTTCTAGAAAAATCAATAAATTGTAAAATGGTGAAGTCAGTATGAGACAAAAACCTCTTAATAACGTGAAACACTATCAATAGGTCACCAGCCCTATAAAATGATCACAAAGCAAAAATTCTGTTGAATAGACCAATTTCATGAATAGAAATATACAAAGTTGCTACTGGTAAGGTTATTTGTATTAATATTAAAATTAAGTAAGACGAAAATTAATTTAGGGAAAAATTTTTTGGTTTATTTTTAACGATTATCTAGACTGTACATTTTGTAGAAAAAGGGTTGTATAGTAAAATAAATACTTAATTTGGCCTTGCGTAATCTCACATAACCTTTAGAGAGAAGGGAGGGGATTCTAAATTAAGCCTATTTAACGAATGTAAACTAATTAGGTGGCAATCCAATTTCAGTTCAGCAATTTCCGAAATTAGCAAAAGCGTGACTAAGGAGCAGAATTATACAATAAAGTTAATTCTTAAACCTTCGAATTTTATTCTTACAAAACATAAATATTCTGTTGTCTCTTCTTTAAATCAGGAATCAAAAAATAAAGAAGAGTCTCGGTAACTGGAAACCATTTAATAGTAATGCAGTGATCTTATTACAACTCAGTATATATCACCACTACACCAAACACTTTATTTATGCAACTCGACGCGCGTTTCGCTAACCATGTTAGCTTCATCCAGGAGCGATGAAGGCTACACGATTGGTTAGCGAAACGCGCGTTCATAGAGTGCAAAAAATAAAGTGTTTCGGTGTAGTGGTGATATATTAGTGAGTAGTATCATTGTGCCAAAGATCTCTTGAAAAACAATCACAGTGCTACTTGAAAAATAGGACCATAAAAAAGGGAAGAAAAGAGACCTCAAACATCAAAATGCCTTATTACAAGGATACTCTACATTCCCAACACTATTCAAAACTATACCTCGAACAAACATTAAAACAAAATGGAAGCAAAAAATGATAGTGGAATGGGAAAGTCCCAATACGAGAAGATTACATATATACTTCTAAATTATTCGCAGCCGTCCAG
>CM032449.1:199466051-199468551 GCA_019049505.1 Pachyrhynchus sulphureomaculatus
TAATAAATCTGCAGGGCCTCGGGGGTGTGGTAAGTGAAATGATTAAGTACGGGTCTAAATAAATTACATCGAATGCTGAGAAACATGTTCCACAGAGCGATAAATGGAGAAAAAATACCAGAGGAATGGTCAAAAAGCTTATATAGTATCTATATTTAAAAAGAGAGACCGCAGAAAATGCACAAACCTGTTGATGCCTAAAGCATAATATCGAGTATGGGACGTTTTTATGAAAAATTATTAAAAATATCATGAGGAAAATATAAAATGAAAAAATTAAAGAGAGACCAAGCAGGCGTTAGGGCCGGAATATCATGTATAGACCACATATAACACTATAAACAAACAATGGAAAAAAACTGCAAAGAATAGAGAAGTTCTTCTAGCCTTCACCAGACATAAGAAAGGCCTATGATTCAGTAACCAAGACAAAGATTACGAACCAATGAAATAAATAGACATTGACAAGAACTAATATACGCAGTAAAAGCACTCTACGAAAACAACACAGTGAACATAAAAATAGGACATTAAATAGGGAAGAGACTCCAAACATCAAAAGGCCTATTACAAGGCTGCTCTACATCCCCAACACTATTCAAAATATACCTCGAACAAACATTAAAAAACTGGAAGCAAAAATGTAGTGGAATGGGAGTTCCCAATACGAGAATGATTACTTATATACTCTAAGTTTCGCAGACGACCAAGTAATCATAGCGCAAGATGAGGAAGACCTCAGTTATATGATAAGAAAACTGAAAGAAGAATACACTAAAGCAGGATTAAGCAAATAAACTTTGATAAAACGGAGTATCTAACAACAAAGGAGGGAAACGTGGAGAATCTAAAGTAGATAACGAAACAATAATCAAAGGAACCGATAGATTTAAATATCTAGGCGAACCATCATTTCAAAAAACGCAACATCAGAAGAAAGAGATTAAAGCTAGATTAGGACAAACGCGAACATGCATAAGACAATTAAATTCGATCCTGTGGCGACAAGCACATTACAAAGAGAAAACAAAACACGCATATACAAATCAATAATACAAAGAGCATAATAACATACAGTGTCAGAAACAAAAAGAAATAATCTAAAATTAACGCGGTAAAGATGGAGTATTGGAGAAGATGTTGTAGAGTGGACACGTATGGGAGAGAATAACAAATGAAGAAATAAGAAGCAGAAGGCAGAATGAACACCAAAAGAGAACGCAATAAACACCATTGAAGAAAAACGATTAAAATGGTATGGACACATTAAGACGAAGCGAAGATAATAGGTGGATAAAGGAAAATAACGGAGTGGAGCCCTGTAAGGAGAAGAAAAAGAGGAAGACCCAGACGATCGTGGAGAGATGATGTGGACGAGGCTATGGAGGACAGGGGTCTAACAGATGGAGACTGGGAAGTATAGAAACGGATGGAATCAAAGGCCGTGAGAGAAGGAAGACAGCGTCAGCTGTAGGAAATCCTTGTTATATATATATATATATATAAACATATATATTATATAATATATATATATATATTATATATATATATATAATATATATATTATATATTATATATATATATATATATATAGTATATATAATATATATAATATTATATATATATATAAATATATCTATATATATATATATATATATATATATATCAATACTAGTACCTTAATTGTAATATTTATTGTTAAATAAGGTAATACTGATTGTTCTAGTGATTTTCAATAAAACTTGTTTTGAAATTTATTGTACGAATATAAAACAAACTATAGTTTTATGTCCAGTAAAGTACAACATTTTGTATTACATTATATTGTATGCGTTCTCTTCTTAAAACCTTTAGTAGAAAAACCAGAATTAAATTTTACATTTAATGGTTTAACAAAAATAAAGGACCTTTCATAAAAGTTAGTTTTAGTTTGTATTAAATTATTCCTACAACCTGTCCCGTTGGAAACTTTCGAATAATTAAAAGTCGAATTTACTTTCAGATGACTTAGCACAACCACTAGTTTAAAATTTAAATACCAACTAGTCGCACGAAGCTTTTTGCAATTGATGCTTAGCACCCAAAGAAAATATTTTTGCCATTTTGGCAAAAAGTATGTATTTTTATATAGCCTGGTGTGTTGAATTACTCAAGCGGAACTAAATGACATAGGCAAGGCCGTCAGTTCCGGTCAAATATACCATATAGGGGCTATAAGGAATAGGCTCTCTGTCTTTATTTAAAACTACTTTTACATTTATAATTTCCATACTTCGTATGCATTCAACAATCTCCTATCAGATACATTTTTTATTAATCTTTAATTATCTAATGTTACAGTATGATCAGCTTCAAGGCATGTTCGGCAATGCTAGACTTGTCTGTTCTACTGTATTTTAAGTGTGCTAAATGTTCTTTAAATCGCGTTTTAATTGACCTTTTAGTTTGCCCAACATACTTCTTGCAACTGCTTACAACTAATTTCATAAAATTCCACTTT
>CM032449.1:199473551-199491051 GCA_019049505.1 Pachyrhynchus sulphureomaculatus
AACCGTTCTTCGATGTTCCAGCGAATCAAGGCCGCCGGTCAATTCCGGGTCCCCAATCAGACGGACCGCTCTTCTCTGAACAGAATCCAACAAATGCAGTGTATGTTTGGGAGCGGAGCCCCAAACGTGGGAGCAGTATTCCATAGTTGGTCGAATTTGGGCTTTGTAAAGAATTAACAGTTGCTGTGGGGTGTAAAGCTTTCTGGTTCTAAATAATATTCCCAACTTTTTGAGAAGCTCTCCTTGCTATGCCTGCAATATGTTCATGCCAAGACATATTTGCTCCCAAACTAACGCCCACACAAATTGAGCGACGATGCTAGGGGAATGGAGTGCCCCGACATAACTATGTCGGGTTCAGCAACGTTAACTTTTTTAAAAAAAACTGCCGCTTGGGTTTTTGTAGCGTTAAATTCCACTTGGTTACTGTCACCCCAAGATAGAATTTCTTCCAGGTCTTTGTTAAGTTGAACGACCTCCTGCTGTCTGCGGATATTCGCCTGAGCAGCCGATGTCCGAGCGTTCAAGGTGAATGAAGAGACAAGCGTACTGTCATCTGCAAAGCTATAAATTGGATTCCCGGTCTTTTCCAGCAGATCGTTAATGTAAATGAGAAAGAGAGTAGGAGACACTATGGAGCCCTGGGGCACACCGGCGTTGATAGTGAGGGTGTTAGAAAGAAATCCGTCGACCGCCACTCGTAAAGAACGCTCTCTGAGGAAACATGAGAGCCACAAACAGAATCTTTTAGACATACCATAAGAGCGCAACTTAGCCAACAGTCCATCATGCCAAACACGGTCGAATGCCTTGGATATGTCAAGAGCAACCGCTCGAGATTCTCCAAATTGTTCAATTGCGTTGTTCCAAACATGTGTTACATAAGTCAGAAGATCTCCTGTTGATCTATGTTTACGAAAACCATATTGGTGATCGCTAATAATATTGAATCGTTCAAGATATTTTAGAAGATGCTCATTGATAACCTTTTCCATGACTTTCGATATTATTGAAAGCAGTGCAACTGGTCGGTAGTTATTTGGCAAGGTCTTCTTACCTTCTTTAGGTATCGGCTGAACCGTGGCATATTTCCAGCAGGACGGAATTATTCCCTTTCTGTAGGATAGGTTAAAAAGTCTACAGAAAACTGGTGTTAGTTCCCTTGCACAGTTTTTGAGAACTATGGCAGGTATTCCGTCAGCGCCAGAAGCCTTCTTGGTGTCTAGCTTCATTAAAATACGCTTTATGATGCGCTGTCTGAAGACAACATCGGGCATCCTTGACTGCAATATGGGAATAGTAAGTGGTGTTTTTCCTTGGAAATCGACAGTAGAATGTGAAGCAAAGAGTTCAGCCAACAAGTTCGCTCTCTCAACAGGTGTGGTTGCAATGGAATTATCTGGCCGTGTGAGTGGTGGTATGGTGGA
Organism: Pachyrhynchus sulphureomaculatus; assembly: GCA_019049505.1. NCBI lineage: Eukaryota > Metazoa > Arthropoda > Insecta > Coleoptera > Curculionidae > Pachyrhynchus > Pachyrhynchus sulphureomaculatus. The sequence goes on from CM032449.1 coordinate 199,474,979, forward strand.
TTTGGTAAAATTTTGACTAACTGCCTTAGCGACTGCCCAAAAGGACCTGGAATTGTTGGGACAAGCGAGAAGTTTGTTTCTAATTCGTTGATTGTGTGCCTCCTTGGTTTCGTCGATAATTCCCTTGCATCTGTTCCGGGCATGAACAAAGATGTTTCGATTTAAGGTGTTAGGATTTTCACGCCATTGTCGATGAAAAAAACTTTTTTTAATAATTTTACCTGATTCCTATGTTTTGTTGGTGTGCTGAGTCCGAAAAAAATATTAAAAAAGTCACATCACCCACCACTTTTTCACATTTTAATATTCAAAATGTGAAAAATTTATTTCTTATCATTCGAATGTTATTAAGTGGCAATAATATCAGAATTTTATAAGGTTGGCAGTAAAATCAAATGTTATTAGGTTGGCAGTTTCGATAAATGTCACAGCTGTTTGTTTTCTTCCATTTAATGTAACCTCGCATTGCAGTGTTTAACTTATGTGCTTTAATTCACACTTAAAGTATGGTGGTTTTAAATAGTCTCCCAACACTTTTTGTTATATATGGTGAGTTTGTAGTTAAAAAACATCAAAGAAATATTACTGACTTTGTAAAAAAAGTATACTTTGCATATTTTGGTGTAGAAATCGAAATCAAGAAAAATGTTGGGCTCTTCACAAAGTATGTTATGTTTGTGTCGAGGATCTTAGGAAATGGTGTAAGAAAGAAAAGAAAGCTTTTAGATTTGCAGTACCCATGGTATGGAGAGAGCAAGAAAATCATTCAAATGATTGTTATTTTTGCAGCGTTGATGTTTCAGGATATAACTCCATAAATAAGAAAGTAATTGTCTATCTTAACTTTACTTCAGCCGGTAGGACATGGACCCGGACTTCCTGTCCCTGAGTCACCTCTCTATTGATGGCGTTTTACAGTCCAGTCCCGAATTTAATGAAAGTCGACCGGATGATGATGAGTTTCAATGTTCTCTAGAAAATTTAAAACCACAGTTGTTTACACAAGCTGAGTTAACTGATTTAGTAAAAGATTTGGGTTTGACAGAGGAAAAAGCAGAAATTGCTTGGTTGTAGGCTGAAAGAAAAACATTTATTGGAATCTGGAACATCTTTTTATTTTTTTTTGTTTTTTATATAATTTAATTAGTTATAATTTAATTATTTAATTTTCTCTATTTTGAAATTTAATCGATGTCATATTGTGAGAGAACTGTGTGTGATACAAAAAAACTGATACCAGATACGGTTTCAGCACCCAAAAATACATGACACTTAGATGTATTGGCTGGTCAGTCAAGAATTCGAATATTTCCCAAGGGTATCGTATAGGTATGTGGATGATATTTTCGCGATTTTTGATACAAAGAAAGCAAATAGTGATGATTTTGTTTCTAGATTAAATAGCCGGTATGATTCCATTAAATTCACTTACGAAGTTGAGAACAAAGGACAATTAAGGCATAGATATTTTAATTATTAAAAATAATAATAGATTAGAATTTGATATCTATAGGAAGGACACAGTAACAGACAGATATATTCCTAATGATTCATTTCATTGCAAACAACCTAAATTAGCCTCATTACATTTTTTTAGTTCATCGTTTGGTAACTTTCCCTCTGAAGAGAGTAAACTTTAATAAAGAAAGGAATCGCATTAGAAATATAACTAGAGTTAATGGTTATGACGATGACTTAGTAAATAAGCTAATAAATAGACGTAAGTTTAGGTTTAATATTCAGAATTCCACCTTTTTTACACGCAAAGAAAATAACACCAAGTATGTCTCCATACCGTATAATCCGAAATATAGCAAGGTACTCAATAAGGCATTTAATAAGGTAGGCCTCACCTTAGTCTATAAGTCATCAGACAATCTGAGGAATATCTTAGGAAATCCCAAAGTTAAGATTCCTAATTGTGAGAAAAGTGGAATTTATGAAATTAGTTGTAATGATTGTGACAAAAAGTATGTTGGGTAAACTAAAAGGTCAATTAAAACAAGATTTAAAGAACACTTAGCATACTTAAAATACAATAGAACAGAAAAGTCTAGCATTGCCGAACATGTCCTTGAAGCTGATCATACTGTAACATTAGATAATCTAAGATTAATAAAAAATGTATCTGATAGGAGATTATTAAACGCATACGAGAGTATGGAAATCATAAAATGTAAAACTAGTTTAAATAAAGACAGAGGGCCTATTCCTTATAGTCCCCTCTACTGGTTACTTGACCGGAACTGATGACCTTGTCTGTGTCATTAGTTCCGCTTGAGTAATTCAAGGGTTAGGCTAAGTATAAATAGGGTAGATTTGTAGTTTAGCTTTAGTCAATCATCACTCCTGATGAAGCTAACATGGTTAGCGAAACGCGCGTCGAGTGCAAAAATAAAGTGTTTGGTGTAGTGGTGATATATACTGAGTAGTATCATTGTGCCAAAGATTCCACATTCCCAACTTAGTTAGATGTATTGGTTTAAAAAATTTTTACAAATATTTTTTTTGTTGGCCTATGTTATTAATGCGTGACTAACATGACCAACATTACAAAAGAATTAGTTAATAATTAAATAAAAAATTAATATCAATAAAAAAAGTATTTTTAGTTTTCATCATTAGAAAAACTTTCGTTACAAAGTTCATAGCTTTACAGTAACTTTGCCTATTATCGCTTAATTTGAAAATTCAGCTTGGATAATTACGAAACTTTTTATTTAGTATGAGTTATTATATACCCTTTGGAAATTATAATACTAATGTGTATATTTAATGAACAAAGATGAAAAGAAAAATAGATATAACCAATATTAGACTAGACGATATTCTGAAACCCTGAAAATAATTAAATATCTATTTAAAGTGGAGACTTAAGAACCCTGAACATTAATCTACCCATTTCGATTGATCCCTTTAAGTAATAAAGATATCTTAAAAATAAGACTATACTTTTATGTGGTTTCAGTACCCATTAAATTCGGTCATTTCGCCAAATATAGCCTATGTAAGTCTAAGCTATTTGAAAATATCAGTTAGTCCTTCTCAGAATACTCCTACTTTGATAATAATTATTTATTTACTTGCAAAACCTTGTATTGTTATTAATTGAACATTTAATGGACACCAGAAGTTTAAAAATAAAATTATAAAATATCAATAAAACATTATAAAATAGTTAATAAATTATATCGAAGCGGGGAATTGATGATAATAAGTGGTATTCGGAAGGACTACAGTTAAAATATTAAATAAATTTAATAGCCCAAATCCCCCTTATTAATAATCGCAGTATGCTGCGAAATATCTTACTACTATCATAGACTAAGGAATTATGTTATATTTTCTGACTATGTGACTGTGTAACTCAACTCAATGTCAATTTGGATAACCAAAATATTGGACAGATGTTGCTATGTCATATATAATATTTACAATTAGTTAGAACATGCTAATAAAATAAAACCCTTTCAAGTTCTTTCGACTTTTGGGGATTTTTATTTCAACCATTTCATTGAATTATCTGTACAACATAAATTTTTAGATTATGCTACTATATTTAAAATTAAAATGACTATTATTTATTAAAAATAATCGCATTATTATTATCTATTAAAGAATTTGGTTATTTGGTTTTTATTAGATTATTAGGGTCATACTCAACTACCATACCTACAGAGATTCATAAAGTAGTTGAGTTTCGGATCGCGAAGTGTGTACATGTAAATCGAACGCCCGCAATAATCTACTCGTTCAACGAGCATTATTACGGTAGTGTTTCGATCTATTTAATTATTTTGTCGATTGTAAACGAGAGGGACTAGAAATAAAGCAGAGTAGTGTTAGAATTAAGACAATAAGTAAAAAATTTGGAGGTTTATGAGAATAACTCTGCAAAATTGTATGAAGCTAACGAAATGATAAGCGACGACCTTGATCGTACTGTTTACGGTGATAACAAATATAAACAACAGTTTTATTTTCTTCCGTGTTTGAAAATGGAATATACGAGAAACACATGTAAAGTTTTTATAACAGAGAGAACAATGGATAGCGATGATAATTCCTGAGGAGACTCGAAAAGAGGAAGAGTCGAAGAAAAAGAAGAGCCCATGGGATTATTGAAGAAGAGTAAAAAGCTGATAAAAACACCACAGAAAGAGAAAAACGAAAGAGTAGATAAGATAGACAATTTGATAGAAATGATCAGAGAGCTCATGTCGGATATAAAGGATATAAAACAAGATCAGAAGAGATATCAACAAAAGTTGAAGGAACTAAAAAAGCAGAATGAAGTATTGAAAGAGCAAAATAAGATAATTAGAGAGAACATGAGAAGTATGGATTTGAAGATGAGTAGACTGGAAAAAGAGAACGTAAGGAATAATACTGTAATATCGGGAATGAGATTTGAAGCGAATAGCCAACTAGATCTGAAAATAGGTGTAGAACATTTTATGGAAAGGAATATGGACACAAAAGTACAGATTAAAGATGTGATAAAAATAGGAGCGAGTATATACAAGATAGAACTTGAAAACGCGGGAGATAAAGAAGCTGTAATGAAAAATAAAAACAAACTAAGAAACCTAAGAGAGAGAGTTTACATAAACAATGATTTAACAAAACATGAACGAGAAATTCAAAAGAAATTGAAGCATTAGCAGGGAACGAGAGAAACAATGGAAAAAGGGTGAAAATAGGATATCAAAAAATCGTAATGGAAGGAAGAGAATATAAATGGGACATTGAGGAAGAGAAACAAAGAATACTACGACCATCAAGTTAAACAACTGAGAAAAAGTAGAAAGATAGGTAGATTGATGACGACCCTGGCAAAGACAAAGAATACGGAAGAGGATAGTAGTAAAATGAATACAAATAAGAAGACAATTAAAGAAATAGTTAGGAAGAAAGAAATGGGAAATAATTATTGAGTTATTAGATTAAGAACACAGAATAATAGGGGTATAAACGGAAAAGAGGATGAACTGGGAGAAGAACAATAAATGCACTATGTATGAATCTCTGAAACAGAGAGGAAAGGAAATGGATGTAAAAAATTAGAAGGAAAAGCATACAAAAATCAACATAGATACATAATACCGGAACAAGATACATAACTCACCCAAACAGAAGAAACTAATACAGAAGAAATAAAAGAGGCAATCGGCAATTTAAACTGGATAGGAAGGAAATATGGAAAAGACAGATATAGAATAACTCAACTCCACGGGCTTTACATTCCTAACAAAAGGGGTGGAAGGCATAAGGATTAAGTAAGTAAGTAAGTAGGATCGTAATAAGATGCCCTGTTCTCATTTTTTTATCCCTCTGCATTTTTAACCTATCTTTGAGTTTTTGACTGATTTGTGCTCTTACTAAGAGATTATCGAGATTTCTCATATCGATGCGTTTTGGTCGTACGACCAATCCATACTTGACAAGGCGACGTATTTATGTCCATCACCACTTGGTTATGGTCGCTGTTGATATCTGACCCCGGGTTTGCGGAGTATGTAGAGTTTGAAGAAAGTGTTGGCAATGCAAAGTTGTTGCTCATAGCAAAATTGTAGAATAGAATCACCTCTTGAATTCCATTCTCCCAGGCTATAATTTACCTACCAATATCGTTGTCAAATTTAAACTCGACCTTACAATTGAAATCTCCAAGCACCTTTGTAATTTCGCTCTTTTTTATGAGTTTCGTGGATTCCTCGAGTTAAGCATAGAAGTCCTCAACTATATCGTCAGCTTTATCATTTATTAGTGCATATTCTTGTATGATGTACAGGATGTGATTTTACCAAGTCGGACGAGATTATGACAGCTATTCCATAATGATGACCAAGGTCGTCATTACGAGAGTAATGTACGAATATGACATCATGTTCGGTGATTTGTTTTCCAGAAGCAGACTGTCGTACTTCGCTCTGACCTAAAATTTTGATTTGTAGCCCATTCATATCTGCTTCTACACCGACAATTTTTCGTGCCATGCACAGACGACTGCGCACTGTACGTGTGGCTATCCGTGTTGTCTTGTATATTGGGAATTTCTAGCACTCTCTCCCTACTTAAAGGGTGCTCTGGACTAAGAGCTGAATTTGTATTAGTTATTGAATCGTTTGGAAATAATGTAGTGTAGTAGGAGTTCCGTTTCTTTTCTACATGGCAGTACGTAAAAAACCCGTGAAGCCGTTTCAGCCGTACTTTCCACGTCCAAAATAATGCCGTTTTAGAGAGTTCAGCTCCCTGCGCGGTTGTTTGGTACTGACGAAACTACTGCTTTTCATCAGGTTTGCAATCATACCATCCGTAATAGCAGGGCTGCCGCTTCCACCGATTCGGTCGTACGGAGGAGCTCTCTTCTCTGTTTTTTACTGCCGTTGTGGTCTTCCCGCATCCCTGGGCGCGGGTAAAGTATTATACCCCGCAATACTGGGTCTCCAGCAGAACTCAGCCATCGACTTCTGCAGTCGGGCCCACCCCCACAACATGGACGCGCCCGCTGAGAAGTGGGTTCAAAGAATGAGACTCTGGTTCTCCTTAGGCCGGGTTAATGCCTACATATGTAGTCATAGATAAAGGCTCATTACTTATATTTTACTGACGAAATTAGATTTGCTTTTGATAATGAATTTATTTTTCTCGACAAACGGCTTCTTAACAAACGTTTAAATTCAACAAGACGTCTCAACAATGTTTATTTTCCTCGAAAAAATTGTCTTACTCTGACCCAATTTTCAATTATTAAAATCAGCTTTACACAGTTAAAATTTAAATTCTTACGAATGCGATTGCCGAGTAGAAAATTGAATTACACTGGGAAGAGACATTCGTTAAAATAATATTTTCGTTTTTACTTCCTTATTGCAAATTAACTTTTTCTTTTGTTCACTTAGGTTTTGCAAATATTAGTTAAACGAGAATGTCCAAAGAATGTTCTAATACCAATTTATCTTTATCTGTACAGGGTGAGTCAACTATAGAGTAAAGTTCTTTACCTCATTTGTTTCGGGAATGACGAAAAAATGTTAAATGTTTTAAGTACACTGTCTAAAATTATTTTTGAGTATACAGGGTACTTCAAAAAAAGTGTGTTTTTTTAAATGGAACATCCTATTTTCTAATTTATTTTTAAATTCTGCGTAAAATTTTATAACTTTTTTATTAATAATGTTATATACCTAAACCTAGTAGTTTTTCTAATATTTCAATTTTTTAAAAAAAATACTCATTTTCAGTTTTGTAAAAAATTGCCAGTAGCGCCATTCTTTCTGAAGGTGGAATACTCATAATTGGTACGAGTGTTCTCTTGAGATGAAAAAAAAGATATATGTAAAGAAATTTGAGTTAAATACTACAGGGTGTTCAAAATAAATTTATACATTTCGACTATTTTAAATTGAAAAATCTCAAATTTTTTAAATGGCACATCCTGTATTTTATTGTTTTCTCTGATAGATTTTACAAAACCCCCAACTTTTATTAAGTATGTCATATCCCTATTTCTAATAGTCTTCGATTTATTTTGAATTTTTCAACTTTTACCCTTGTTTTTAATACACTTACGCTATTGTGAAAACATAAACAAATAGTTATTAATAATTTTAATATAGTTTAACTTATCTAATGATTAATTATTATGACGTAATAAATGTTCAAAAATATGCCCGTCTACTTGAATACACATGTTTAGTCGTTTTACTATATTTTCCTTCACTTTCCTTAGCATAAAGGGCGTTATTGTCCTGCACGCATCCCTTATCCTATTTTCCATATCTACTGGTGTTGTAGGGAGATTCACATAAATACGATCTTTAATGTAGCCCTACAAAAAGAAGTCTAAAGGTGTTAAGTCACATGATCCAGGGGGCCACTGAATGAATCCATCCCTACCGATCCATTTTTGCGAGTAACGATTGTTTTAAAAATTCCCGAACTTCCCGGTGGTAATGAGGAGAAGCTCCGTCTTATTGAATCCACATTTGTTCCCTTTCAAAGTTTTCAACTTCTTCAAGAAGGTGGGTAATTCGTTTTGCAAAAAATTTAGATATCTAGACCCGTTAAGCAGTTCGTGGAAAAAATTCGAAATTCAAAAATTTAATATTCCATACCATACATTAAGCGACCAATGGTTTTGGTTTTATACTTCAGGGACCCAAAATGGATGAACTGTTGAATAATATTGCATGTTATGGTTGTTAACTGCTCCTTTACTGCGAAAAGTAGCTTCATCAAAAAACATTATTTTGGAAAAAAAAATTGGATCGGCCCCTACTGCTCCATTCAAGGTGGTACAAAAGTTTACTTGTCGTTCAAAATCACGGTCTTGAAGTTCTTGGTGTAGTTCTAAATGAAAGGGATGGTACTTATATTTTCTCGTGGTGCGATTAGCCGTAGATTGGGATGTGTCAGATAAGTCAGCTTGTTGACGGCTGCTGACCTGGGAATTATCTTCAACATGAAATAAAATCTCCATTTCTTTTTCCTCATTGGTAGCATTCTGGTTTACTACTTTCCGGTTCGTATACTCAACGCTATTACTACCATCAAACCGTTCCATTAGGCACTGAAAAGATTTTCTAGATGGTATACGTCTATTAAAGTACTTCGCTACGTAAAGCCTTACTGCCAAAAGACAATTTTTTCCCGCCTCGCCCAGTATATAAACCATATCAATTAATTCATTTTTAAGAAAATCCATAACTATTACGCCCATTGGTATAACAATTAAAAATAAACGAAAAAATCGTAATTCTTAGAAGTTACCAAAGTGTTGTGTTCTTCGCATTTGCTGAACCATCCCAGGACGCGTTTCGCCGTATCACGGCTCATCAGCTGGGCTAGGTTCAGCAAATACGAGAACACACTTTTAGTCCTTTATCCAAGTAACTAACGGAAAACTATAACAAATAGATGCTTTTACTGCACTCTAACCGGCGACTTACTAAGTCATTCAAGCAGAGCTGCCAACACGGCTAGCAATTTATTTGCAGAAGCGCACCTTTCTCAAGCTTACTGCTCGAAGGCATAGATGGCGCATTGGTGTTAGTTACTTGGATAAAGGACTAAAAGTGTGTTCTCGTATTTGCTGAACCTAGCCCAGCTGATGAGCCGTGATACGGCGAAACGCGTCCTGGGAAGGTTCAGCAAATGAGAAGAACACATCACTTTGGTAACTTCTAAGAATTACGATTTTTTCGTTTATTTTTAATTGTTATACCAATGCGCCATCTATGCCTTCGAGCAGTAAGCTTGAGAAAGGTGCGCTTCTGCAAATAAATTTCCAGTCTTGTTGGCAGCTCTGCTTGAATGACTTGTCGCCGGTAGAGTGCAGTAAAAGCATCTATTTGTTATAGTTTTCCGTTAGTTACTTGGATAAAGGACTAAAAGTGTGTTCTCGTATTTGCTGAACCTAGCCCAGCTGATGAGCCGTGATACGGCGAAACGCGTCCTGGGATGGTTCAGCAAATGCGAAGAACACAACACTTTGGTAACTTCTAAGAATTACGATTTTTTCGTTTATTTTTAATTGTTATACCAATGCGCCATCTATGCCTTCGAGCAGTAAGCTTGAGAAAGGTGCGCTTCTGCAAATAAATTGCCAGCCGTGTTGACAGCTCTGCTTGAATGACTTAGTAAGTCGCCGGTAGAGTGCAGTAAAAGCATCTATTTGTTATAGTTTTCCATAACTATTACCTTTTTACGTCACTTACTACGACAAATTAAACTATTTTACTTGGTTAATAAACATATCAAAATTTGACAATGCCTACATTTTTGTTTTGTCTTGGCAACTATGATGTTATAGCGTAAGTGTATTAAAACCAAGGATAAAAAATTGAAAAATTCAAAATAAATCGAAAACTATTAGAAATAGGTATATGACATACCTAACAAAAGTTGAAGGGTTTTGTAAAATCTATCAGAAAAAATAAAAAATACAGGATGTGCCTTTTAAAAAATTTGAGTTTTTTTTTCAATTTAAAATAGTCGAAATGTATAAATTTATTTGGAACACCCTGCAGCATCTAACTCAAATTTCTTACATATATCGTTTTTTTATCTCTATAGAACACTCGTACCAATTATGAGTATTTCATTTTCAGAAATAATGGCGCTACTGGCAATTTTTTACAAAACAGAAAACTAGTATTTTTTTAAAAAAATTGAAATATTAGAAAAACTATTAGGTTTAGGTAAATAACATTATTAACAAAAAAGTTAAAAAAATAAATTAGAAAATAGGATGTTCCATTAAAAAAATATGTTATATCGGCCACACTTTTTTTGACGTACCCTGTATACTCAAAAAATAATTTTAACCTGTGCACCTTAACATTCCCTAAAACTATTGTATTTGAAATTTTTTTGTCAATCCCGAAACAAATGAGATAATGAACTTTACTCTGTCGTTGACTCACCCTGTACACAGGGTACCCCTGAAGTTACTACTGACGGTGCTATAATTAAACCGTTTTAGTTAGTCAAATTAAGTATAATAATACTTCAGGTAGAGGCCCACTAATAAATATTTTCTTATGTCTACAATACTATATGAAGGTATTTAACGCCATATTTGGAACCTTGATAAAGACTCAAATAAAGAATCGAAACTTTACGAAAAAGCATCTTTTACTGCCGCCATCATTCTCGCTACCTTCCACGGTAAGAAAGCTATTCACAACGAGTAACTTGAGTATCAAGTGATGCAGAGTCCATCTCTAAACTCACTTTTTTTCTAAATTTAATAATAAAGAAAAATTTCATATGTCGCACACTTTCTGCCTGTGCCTCTAGAGAGAGAGAGAGAGAGAGATAGAGAGAGGGAGGCGACTTTAATGCCATTTGGCGACAACCTCTTATATATTTTCGTTTCTAGAATTAATAGCGTTCTATAAAGCTAAGTAATAATATACAGGTGATCCCTTTAAGAAATATAAAGTTTAAACTTTGATAAATTAATAATTAATACCCTGTATAAACAGACCTTCTGTTATACAGTCTTTCAAGTAAGAACGTGTACGCGATAATTCATTTTTGGTAGATGCGATTTGTCTGCGACACATTTTAGTAAAAGAATCAGTCCGATTCCGAGACATTCCGCGGCTGCTAAATAAATTAAAAAGTCGGTATCGTTTGTGAAGGAGTGGGTAAATCGTTTTAACGAAACAAAAAATGTCGACGACTTGCCGAAACGCGACTCGGTAAGCAAAGTCGCTCCAAAAGTCGAAAAACGAATCGTGTCTATGTTTTTAGGGGATTCGAAATTAACGCCGCTTCAAGGAGCGGCAAAATTAAGAAAATCGGATTTGGATGTGTCACATGAGACCATTCGAAAATATCTTCGTGTTCATGATGTCAAATTCCGAAGCATGTTGAAGAAACCTTTTCTGGATGAAAATCACGTCGCGAAGTGGCTCGCTTGAGCCAACGATAACATACTAGAGTGGCACTCACAATCGCCGGATGCCAACCCTATTGAAAACGTTTGGTCCTTTGTAAAGAAAAAGCTCAAAGGAGAGACTCTGAGGAGTTTGACTCAGTTGTCTCGTAAGACCGAAAAATTTCCAGAGTATGCAGAAAATCTCGCCGACACACAGTGTCGACTAGTACAAGTTAGCTGGACAAAATTATTTTTTCACTTATTTCTATTGTTTATGTATATTCTAGGCATATTAAGTTATTTTAAGAAAAAAATTCATCGCGTTGGTTTTTTTTATGGGCGTGGCTAATTTTTTTCCCTTTTTCCGGCTTTTTTTTGGAAATCTCTCGAAGGCTATTGATCAAAGGATCAGATATTATAATTAACATGCACAGTAAGTCTCTATTCGTGGCAACACGCGAGCACTTGCGGGTGTTGTACTCCCTAAATCTGCGGCAATCTTTGTTCCGTGCTTCTTGAGCCTCTTCCGAAAGGTGCCCAATTGGAAGCAATGCCGCTTTGATGACTTCTGTGCTGTGAATTAATATTTTATGCACAGTAGCAGGCATACAGTACCACGAATAGAGACTAAGATAATGTTTTCTGGTTTCAAGACAAAATTTTTTGAATTCAACTAAGTTTATCTCGAATCCAGAAGACAATGTTCTCAAAATAACATCAAACTTTTTTATAATTGTAACATCCAACCCTGTGATCTGAGCACTCATCTCAGCATTCTTAAAAAAGCGACGGGCTGTATTTCCATCATTTGAAGAACCAAATCCTGGCTTTGGTTTATCTACAATGAGTCCCATCTCGTTCTTAAATTTCAATTTAATTTCCTCGGAACGAACCTTGATATCTGCTTTGTCTTCGTTGCTTCTAGCCTGCCATTTCTTAATATTCAACTTGTAACTGATATGTAAAAGACATTCGAAGCAACGAATCCAAGCATGAAGTGTAGATAAACCAAAGCCAAAATGTTCTTGATTACTGTTAAACATCGCGGGGTCATCGTTCATCGTCTTGGGGGTGGCGCCACGGATGAAACACTTTTGGGATGAACTAGTTTCCGTTAAGGCGTTACACACCTTTCCGTCTGTCATTGTCAGCAAAAGTTCGTGTTTTACAGAGATTTGAGAATCACCAAAGTTGATAAGTGTTGGAAGAATAGCATTAACTTCTCCCCACAATCTATTTGTCTCCACTAACGTGAAGTCGTTCGTTTCTTTGGCAAATATAAATTTGATTGGGCGACAATACAAAGTTGATGAAGACCGAGGATTTTGCCAAATAATTTTGGACCCATCATATAACTTAAGGGAAACTAAAGAAAATGCGAAAAGAAACTCGTCCGTATATTCAGTGTTCTCAAATCTCTGTTTGTATCTGTTATGCCCAGAACTTCCATCACATCCCCATTTACTAACAAGTGTAAACGATGAACTTGTTGGGAGCACACTGCTGATAACTTCATTCTGTGTTAATACTAGACGTTCCACTGTTTTATTTAATAAGGCTTGCAAATTTATTTCAGCACGAGTTTCTGTTATAGCAATGTGCTCCTCTGCAAGGTAACAGGCCTGTTTGGACTTTTTTAAACTCAAATATGACGGAAACAGATTATGCCCCGCCTTCATGGACCACTTCCTAGTTTGTTTGTAAGAATGCGTTGTTGACTTAGAATCTATATAGTAAGCTAAGGCTTCGTCACTACTTAATTGCCTAGGATTAACGGAACTGGTATTTTTAGACTTAATAATATTATCTGGGCTCACTAATGTCTCTAATCACATTGGCAATTTTCCTTTGCCCTGCTGAACGCACAGCAATTTCGGCAGCAATCACCAATTCACTGACACTTCGGGATTCTACGAGATCCACGACGCGACGTTTCTTCGTCTTAAACGACGATTCCTCGAAATCTTTGCGAGGTCTTCCTGCAGGAGGCACATTCTCACTTGATGTTGAAGGTTGTGGCGCAAAAGAACTCGCAGTAAACTGTATGTCGGCTTCATCCAACCAATTCTTATTTTTAATTAAAAAACGCTCCTTCGACTTTCCTGAAGCCAACCATTTGGCACCAAATTTATTAGACAAGTTGGATATCTTCAACTTTATTTCTTTTTGGCTGCTTTCAGTAATGTCACCAAAGTGAAATTTTGAAGAAAGAAAGTCATATACACGCGAGTTTTTTTCATTCTTCGTGTGTTTCAACCACTCCTCAAAAAAGGCTACCCTTGAAATAGAGTAAACGTGTTCTGGAAAAAAAAAAAAAAAAAACATGTTGTACTGAAGTGTGCTAAACAATATGTGTATTTTTACGAAGAATAAAGTTATTTCTGTGTAATATCTAAAAACTAGCCCGGATAGAGGTGAATGTCTGTATATTCTGAACTTTCAAAGTTTTTTTTTTTAAAAAAAACACGCTAAAATATATAGGCTATTTAAAAAAAATACTAAAAATTCAAATTAATAGATTCTGATTAAAAAAATACATTAAAAAATAGTACTTACCCTCAGTATTAATATTCATCACAAAAACTTTCACAATATTACAATATGTCACTATAAGATGTGCACGAAAGTGTCGCTAAATTGCAACTGATTGATTGAAAGGGCTGCATTAAACTCATTACCTGACTTCTGACGCTTATGACTCGCCACTTGCAAATTTGATAAACAACCTTTTCTCGGAATTCGGGGTTTGGTGGTGTTGTTTACGTTTTGCAAATAAGATTTCCTGGAAATCATAACATGAATTTTGTCCACCTAGCATGTTCTACGCGACACACTGTGCGACAGCGTGCCTCGAAGATGCCAGGCGATTATTGATAGAGGCGGCGATTGGATAACTTATTAAGGTAATTGCGCCGTTGTTAGCACACCAAAGAATACATTCATGGCAAAAAATATTCTCGAAACACATTTTTTCCAGAATACGAGCGATCATGTTCTTACTTGACAGACTGTATGTACCGATAACAAATTATAATTTTTATTTTTAGATCCTGCAAGTTAATGGAATTTTAGTTCAAGTTATTATTGGTAATACATAAAAAAAGTGTTATTTTCCCGCTAAGTGATATTTAAAAAATAAAAAATTATACCTTGTAAAACATGATGATAAAAACCTAGACTATAGTAACACCTTATCGTGAAGTAAATATTCATAAACAATTTCACATTTTTCCGGAAGGAAAGTTCTATAAATGTAACCGTAAAACGTTACCATAAAATATTTACAGTTTTCAGAAAGTGGCCATATCTCGACACCTTTAAGGTTTTAGAAGTTACATTCAAAATGTAATTTGAGAATTGAATTACCAAATAAAACACGGTAACACGTGAACATTCTATTTTAGTACGTTTAAAAGAGGTTTTATAGAGTTGATATGGCTCGATATTTAACATTTTTGATACTGACTTCAAGTTATTTATTTATTACAAAGTAAAACTTTGTAGAATTTGTCTTTAATATAAATAGGATTCCAGACGGTGTATTTATGGCGTTGCTAGATAAAATTTTACCTGTGGTAGAAGTTGGTAGTGTAACCCTCCATCAAGAGTAACCACTAGTCTAAGGATAAGAAAGACCAGGTCATTTCTGGAAATTTATCTCTATTAGGTCTATTATCGGGTACCTATTTGAATACCACGAAAGTGGTGATTCCAACAATAATCTCTGCAAATTATTTTCTACAAAAAAGAAAACTAGAATCCTGGAATGAAGTTTAAACTCAACTTGCTACATCGTCTATTAGTGAAATGAACCTGAAAATCTAAATTTAAAAGCTATTTTCAACATTTACCTCAGGAAAGTGGGTTGGTTTATACTTGCCATATTAGTATTATTCAATAAGCCGTAATAGTAGCTGTTACTACGTTAGTTTTACTTTTACCCTC
Organism: Pachyrhynchus sulphureomaculatus; assembly: GCA_019049505.1. Classification (NCBI taxonomy): domain Eukaryota; kingdom Metazoa; phylum Arthropoda; class Insecta; order Coleoptera; family Curculionidae; genus Pachyrhynchus; species Pachyrhynchus sulphureomaculatus. The sequence goes on from CM032449.1 coordinate 199,490,316, forward strand.
GGGAGAAATAGCAATTACTACCAGTTGAATATTATGCTGCCTGAGCTGTATATATATATATATATATATATATATATATATATATATATATATATATATATATATATATATATATATATATATGTATATATATATATATATATATATATATATATATATATATATATATATATATATATATATAACACATGGGCTGAAAAGTCCCGGGCCTAACAAAGAAAACACGGTTTTTTTGGTTCAAAATTAGCTTTATTCATCAACGTAATCTCCATCAAGAGCAACGCAATCATTCCAGCGCCGCTCTAACAATGGCCAAACACTGCTCAGAATCATCAACACGTTCTTGTTTTTGATAAACAGTGAGCAAACGCGGCACCCACTTTGAACAGAGCTTTCTCATAGTCAAATGCTCATGCAATATGAAGCCAACACGTTCTTTTGATATCTTTACGATGTCAGCTAACTCACGCAACTTCACTTTTCGATCATTCAAAACGATTTTATGGATTTTTTTTGATGTTTTCTGGTGTTACCGCCTCATTTGGACGTCCACTGCGTTCTGCATCATCGGTGTCTCTACGACCACGTTTGAAGTCAGCAAACCAACGTTTTATTGTTGTTTCTGATGAAGCGGAGTCCCCATAACACTTTTCAAGCCATTGCTTCGCTTGAACGGTATTTTTTCCCATCAAGAAGCAGTGCAAAATTAAAACACGAAATTGTTTTTGATCCATTG
>CM032449.1:199496051-199583551 GCA_019049505.1 Pachyrhynchus sulphureomaculatus
CATTATTTACTCATTAAAATAAACTTTGAAATGCGTTGATTTATATAGCTCAGGGGTCGGCAACCTTTTAACTAACGGGTGCCAGTTTTCATCCATACAACATTTTGCGTGCCGACATAGTTACTTACTACAACTAAAATTAACAAAAATTAACTTAAATTAACTTAAAATATTGCTTTTAGAAGGTTTAATTACAAAAAAATTTTAACATTTAACAAATAATTTTATTATACTAGTCTTAGAACCTAGTGTGAACCCTGTGCTTGAAGTTCTTTAGGGAGTTTTCTTCTATCCGGTTCATGTCTGGTTATTTTCAGTGTCACACATGCTTCCGAGTTGTCTGTTGTCAGCCTGCTTCGGTACGGGTTTAAAATCACTCTCATATAGGAAAAAAGTTGTTCACAGATATAGGATGATCCGAAAGCTGTAAGCATGGCAAACGCTACTTTCTTAAGACAAATAAATTTCTCTGGTAAACTCATCCAACAACTGAGTATCTCGTTTGAATGGTTCTGGCAGTCACCTTCTAATACCCTTCTTAATTCTACAAATTTCGTGTTCCATAACTCGGAACTTTTAAATTCAATGTATTGAAGATCAAAATCATTAATGTCCATCCATGAGAAAAGAGATATGTCAAAGCAATTGCTGGAAAAATCGATTAAATCTGGTTTGATTAAAAAAGCGAACATAGGACCATGTTTATCAAAATCCTGACACCTCTCGATAAACTACTCTTTTAAATTAGTCATATATTTAAGAATTTCGTCTATTAGTGTACCATCGTCGACATTGGATATATAAGTTTTTAAATTTGGAAAATATTTATATGTGTTTGTAGTAATATCGCTGATAAATAAATCTATTTTTAATTTGAATGATTTCCAGGATTCGTATAAATCCAGAACTGTTTTTGCCTGAACCTTGTAACTTTAAGTTGAGTTCACTGAGATGGTTTGTAATATCAGTAAGAAACATTAACATACAGATCTAGTTCTTATCTTCTAGTTCAGGATAAGCATCCACTTGATTTTTTTCCAACAAGAACGATTTAATTTCGCCCAGACATTGCACAAATCTAGAGAGCACTTTACCACGGTTGAGTCAGCGCACATTATTGTGCAATGGTATATCTGAATATGCACTTTCTAATTCCTGCAGAAACGTCTTAAATTGTCTATGAAGAACGACCGACAATGCAGTTAACTATTTTAACCACCCTATCCATCACGGATTTTAAACTTCCAGCGGAGATTTTAGCGCACAAACTCTCTTGATGAATTATGCAATGGAAATTCAAAACTGATCGACCCATGCGTTCAATAAGAAGGGAAACAAATCCTTTATGTCTCCCAATCATAGCAGGAGCGCCATCTGTCGTTACGGAAAATTTTTTTTATTTAAATCAATGTTCCGCCTTTCAAAATGTTTAACAAATTCTGAAAATATATCCTCTCCTCTTGTAGTTCCCTGCAATGGGAGCAGACAAATCAGCTCTTCATACACACTGCCATCATCGAAGTATCGCGCAACGATTGCCGGACGGGCAATGTCATTAATATCGACACTTTCATCCAATGCTACACTAAATACAAAACTCCGTTTGATAGTGTCTCTCTTCTGTTTTTGGACATTTCGTGTCATTTCGGTAATTCGTCTCTCGATGGTCCGCGCTGATGCCGGTATATCCCTAATCCTGGACAATAGTGTATCCTTATTGGGCAAGTCGTCGAATAAAATCTCGCCAGTACTCAAAAACGTACCCTTTTGTGCCAACGATTGTGCAATTTTGAAACCGCATTTAGTTACCCGATTTTTTCCTTGGAAAACTTTGCTAAAGAATGTTGACTGCTTCTCGTATTGTTTACTTGCTCTTTGTATTGCCTCCCTTTTATCAGCATTATCTTTAAATGACAATTTATGTTTTATCTGGAAATGTCGTTAAACACTAGATGTCCGGAAAACTTCGCTTTCCCGACATGGGACACAAATGGCCCGATCGTTTTGCTGTACAAAACTGTAATCTGTTTTTCATGAAGTTTAAAATGATCGAACGTCTACCTTCTGTTTCTTCGCGGCCATAACGCAACGTAATTTTAATTTTTAAACTTTTCGACTACTATTGATTGGAACGGATGTTACTTCTATACTAAATGATCCAAACGTGTAGCCGCTTGCTATATATAGAAAAATAATGTTTCCAGAAAATTCCAATAATTACGTTTATTAAATTTCTTAGAACAAAAATTATTATCTACAACGCGCCCATTGCAATCAAAGGGCCGCCTAGAAGTTAAATCTAACAGAAACTAAAGTTCGGCAATATAAAAAGAGTTGCGGCGCGCGTCGGAACGATTGAAGTCAAGTCAAACAAAAACCGCCTTATAGCGGCTCTTCTGATCTGAATTGAGGACGTTTATTTGTGTTTTTGCCTAGGCTTATATTTTGAGGCTTGCCGTCTTTAATACTTGCCGAAATTAAAGCCAAACCAATGCATTCAGTAAAATTATAAAATACAAAATATATATTTTGTAGTTTTTGGTAATAATACCTAGTGACATATATAATATATCGTTTTTGTTTGTGTCGTTAAAGTAATACTGTCTTCGATTATTTACTTAATTTCGAAACATGTCACAGATTACAGAATTAATGTGTAAACTTTGAATAGGTACGCGTGCCATTCAAAATTGCTTGGCGTGCCAGAGATGGCACGCGCGCCATAAGTTGCCGACCCCTGATATAGCTTATTGTAAAGTTTAGAAGGCATGTAATAAAATATTATTTGGAAAAAGATCGCACTGTTGTACAGAGATAGAAAATAAAGGTGATTAAAACTAAAAATGCAAATAATTGGTAGAGAAATTTCGGACGCTTATGGTTTATGACATTTGATTGTTTATAACCCATGTTGTGTGCTATCAATTTCAAACAAACAGACTTTCATTTATATTGATTTAAAAATTTTCCTAATGTAATGAAAGACTAATATTGTCAAATTTCCACTTTATTTAGTTTCACTGAAACTGTATGACGCGTTTGGCTATACTATAGCTTCTTCTGATACAAAATGATATTTGAGTATTAGTGTTGTTACATTTATATAAATACCCTAAGGAAATCCATTCTGAATATTAAATGTATAAATTGAGTAAAGGGGAGTTACCATGGGCCAGACAGGTATCTTTTTGTTCGTTTAAGATGATGTTTGAATTTTTAATTCTATTTATTTCTAAATTTTCTAATGGGTTTAATTTTTAAAAAGATGATTTGATTCTGTTAAATGATTACTGTACGCTGAGTCAGTTTTGTTTTTTAAATAGCTTCTTTTATGTTCTAAAATCCGAGTTTCGAATAAGCGACCTGTCTGACCTATGTAACTTTTATGACAAGAACCACAATTTATCTGATACACTCCTATCTTGTTTTTCCTTTGCGTTTTTAATGAATTTTCCTAACGAGTTATTTGTTCTAAAAGCTATGTTGATATTATATTTGTTTAAGTGGTTTTTAATTTTCTCTGACGTGTTACCAAAATAGGTTAAAACATTAAATTTTTTCCCTGTCTTTTCTTTCTTGGGGTATACTAAAGATATAGCTTTATTTTTTAATTTTTTGTTGAGTCTATGGTGTCAGGAGAATATCCGTTGTTAACAGCAATTTGTTTTATTAGATGTAATTCTTTATTAAAATCATCTACAGATAAGGGGACACTTACAAGTCTATGCAACATACTGTGGTAAGCTGCTAATTTGTGTTGTAGGGGGTGAGCTGATTTTATGTTTATTGAAGTATCTGTATGTGAGGGTTTGTGAAAAATATAGAATTTGTGTTTGTTGTAATGTCTGGTTATCGTTAAGTCAAGAAAATTAATTTTATTGTCGACTTCTAGTTCTATAGTGAATTTAATATTTTTATGTATTGAGTTTATATAGTTAAAAACATAACCAAGTTGACGCTCTGTACCACTAAAACAAGCAAAGATGTCGTCTACATATCGGTACCAATACAAAAATGATTTGCTAAATTCTTGTCGATGTATTTGTTTTTCTTGGTTATCCATAAATATTTCTGCTAAAAGCGGGCTAAGTGGACTACCCATTATGAGACCCTCAGAACTATTATAAAACGTATTATTAAAATCATCTTTTAGACGATAAATTTAAAATTCTACACATACAAAACGAAGCCGTAAAATTAAACCTATTAGAAAATTTAGAAAAAAATAGAATTAAAAATTCAGACATCATATTAAACGAATAAAAAGATACCTGTCTGGCCATGGTAACTCCCCTTTACTCAATTTATACAATTAATATTCAGAATAGATTTCCCAGCAATATTCATTAGCATATAGTATTAATTTTATTACATACCTACCTTAGGGTATTTATATAAATGTAACAACACTAATACTCAAATATCATTTTGTATCAGAAGAAGCTATAGTATAGCGAAACGCGTCATACAGTTTCAGTGAAACTAAATAAAGTGGAAATTTGACAATATTAGTCTTTCATTACATTCGTTATGAATTTCCATCAAGTAACAGCCACAACAATTCAAAATTTTCCTAATTATTTGCGTCACAGTATTAAAAATTATATTGGCCTGGTTTCTAACTTGTCAGCTGTTAAGACTTATTGTCAAATTAGAGCAGATCTGGAGTGAAACAATTTCGGTGAATGAGGCTATAAATATCTCAGTATAATGCTGTTATCCATCTCCCACAGGGAATAATTTTAAATGAGATTAAATATTCTCTAACTTAATTCCCGTGCTTTATAATATTTTCATATCGAACGGATGAAACCGCCGAACCATTTAGGCATAATGTTGAAACAAGCATATAGTCACCCAGCTAAAAAGCACGTAACGTCTTCAGAAATCTTTACTCTTAGAAATGAAAACACTGAATAAGGCCGACAAAGCACAAGCCGAGTAAACGAGGTTTGACTAAGAGTGACCCAGTGTAATGTAGACTGTAACCTACGACTCTATCAATGATGATTTCCTAGACTTTCTTTTACAGAAGTTGGAGACAGAAACAAGAATTTTGATTTCCTTAACATTGTTGGTATGCCCTTTAGAGTGTTGATGTTTAGTTACAGCTGATTGTATAATTTTTTTGTTTTTGATACATTTTTCATATTTCTTAATTTCTTTATTTTCTGATCTTCTAGTTTCTTCTACGTACGTTGTACGATGCAGACAGGAAATTTTATAGATATTTTCTGTTTGTACACGAATTGTTTCTTTGGGTGATCTCAAGCATTTTCGAATTGTCTTACAAGTGTTGCCGATTGTGCAAATATTTGATTCTTTGTGTAATTTGGCCATTTTGTCCGTAGTACCGTGTATATAAGGTACAACTGCACTATTTACTAGTAGATTTCTATTACTATCTTGTATGGGAACTGAATTTTTAAACCTTTTAAATGGACGTTTCATATCGTCATTGCAATATCCAATAACCTTTAAAGCGCTGGTCAGTTTATCTGTTTCCGATGAAGTAGGTATATCTATAAATACATATAAAATGCAACGTCTCTCTGTCTGTCTGTCTGTCCGTTAGTGCGCTTATCACTGGAGAACTACTTATCCGATTTACGTACTTTTTTTTTAAACATACATATGTCCTCTGGCCAGGTTATAGGCTATATTTTATTACGATAGGTAGTATAAGGAATGAGCAGTGACGTTAAATAGCGAATGAAGTCGGAAAAAAGTTTGCCGCTAGCGCGTTTCCTTGCAATACACAGCCTACACCATTAAATATGGAACAATATTATGTAGCAGAGAATATCTATAATCTATAATATATATAATGCAATGTCTCTCTGTCTGTCCATTAGTGCGTTTATCACGCGAGAACCACTTATCCGATTTACCTGTCTTTTCTTAAATTCATACATATGTTCTTTGGCTAGGTTATATAATAATAATAATAATAATCTATATCTATAATATATATAAAATGCAACGTCTCTCTGTCTGTCTGTCTGTCCGGTAGTGCGCTTATCCCTGGAGAATCACTAATCCGATTTACGTGATTTTTTAAATTTATACATATGTTCTCTGACCTGGTTATAGATATATATTTTATTACATCTATTATATATATAAAATGCAACGTACCTCTGTCTGTCTGTCTGTCCGTTAGTGCGCTTATCACTGGAGAACCACTTATCCGATTTTCGTACTTTTTTTTTTAAAACATACATATGTTCTCCGGCCAGGTTATAGGCTATATTTTATTACGATAGGTAGCATAAGGAATGAGCAGTGACGATAATAGTGAATGAAGTCGGAAAATAGTTTGCCGCTAGCGCGTTCTCTTGCAATACACAGTCTAAACCATTAAATATGGAACAATATTATGTAGCGGAGAATATCTATAATACATAATATATATAAAAAATGCAATGTCTCTCTGTCTGTCTGTCTGTCCATTAGTGCGCTTATCACTGGAGAACCACTTATCCGATTTACGTGCTTTTTTTTTTAAACATATGTATTATATATATAAAATGCAACGTACCTCTGTCTGTCTGTCTGTCCGTTAGTGCGCTTATCACTGGAGAACCACTTATCCGATTTTCGTACTTTTTTTTTAAAAACATACATATGTTCTCCGGCCAGGTTATAGGCTATATTTTATTACGATAGGTAGCATAAGGAATGAGCAGTGACGATAATAGTGAATGAAGTCGGAAAATAGTTTACCGCTAGCGCGTTCTCTTGCAATACACAGTCTAAACCATTAAATATGGAACAATATTATGTAGCGGAGAATATCTATAATACATAATATATATAAAATGCAATGTCTCTCTCTGTCTGTCTGTCTGTCCGTTAGTGCGCTTATCACTGGAGAACACTTATCCGATTTACGTGCTTTTTTTTTTAAACATATGTATGTTCTCTGGCCAGGTTATAGGATATATTTTATTACGTTAGGTGACATAAGGAATAAGCAGTGACGAGAATAGTGAATCAAGTCGGAGAAAAGTTTGCCGCTAGCGCGTTCTCTTGCAATACACTGCCTAAAGCATTAAATATGGAACAATATCATGTAGTAAAGAATACAATATATATAAAATACGTCTCTCTGTCTGTTGTTCATTAGTGCGCTTATCACTTACCACTTATCCGATTTACGTGTTTTTATAAATTTATACATATGTTCTTTATAATTCGATATAAGCCTAGATAATGGGAGATAAGGTGAGATAATGGGAGATAAGCAGAGATAAGTCTAGATAATGGGAGTTATGGTGAGATAATGGGAGATAAGGAAAAATAATGGGGGAGATAAGCAGATATAAGTCAAAATAATGGGAGTTATGGTGAGATAAGGAAAACTAATGGGAGATAAGGAGAAATATTGCGAGATAAGTCGAGATAAGCCTAGATAAAGAGAACCACTTATCCAGTTTATATGTTTTTTTTTTAAATTCATACATTTGTTCTCTGGCAAGTTTATCTATAATCTTCTATCTATTTTATATATATTGCAACTTGTCTCTGTCCGTCTGCTTGTCTCTCTGCCTGTCTGTTTGTTTGTTCGTTAGTGCGCTTATTTGAGTGTTTGTGCTGGGTTGGATTGAGCGGGGGTTTGGCGAGTTGCGGAGTGCACTGGAGAACCACTTATCCGATTTACGTGCTTTTTTTTAAAACATATATATGTTCTCTGGCCAGGTTATCTATCTATAATATATGTATAAAATGCAACGTCTCTCTGTCTGTCTATCTGTCTGTCCGTTGGTGCTTTACGTGCTTTTTTTTTTAAACAAACATATGTTCTCTGGCCAGGTTATAGGATATATTTTATTGCGTTAGGTAACATAAAGAATAAGCAGCGACGATAATAGTGAATCAAGTCAGTTTGGCGTATTTTAGAAAAATATTTTAGAAAATTTTTTTAGATTTATCTTTGAAAAATTTTTGTAAAAAGTTTTAAGAAAATATAGAAAAGTATTTCTTCAAATTTTAAACAATAATGTCATTTAACCCTTTCTAATAAACTAATTTAATTTAAGTTCATTGTAATTTAATGATGGGTAATCCCAAATTGTACCTGAAAATTTGTTATAAATCATAAATAAACCACCTTAGTTTGTAGTATTCCAGTTGATAACGCAGAAAACCTACGAAACTCCAGTAGCAGGTAATAAAAACTAAGTGACAAATAACAAAGTAATTCGTTTCATTTCATTTAGAAATTTATAATGCATTGTCACAAAGTAACGGACACCTCAATTATACAATTGAAATAATATATTATATTTAAATTTTTGTAGCAATGTATTTTTTATTTAACAGACATATTTCTACTTTTTTAAAACATTATGATGCCAAATTAAATTAATTTTCTTTTAAAAAAAAAAACATAAAACGGAGTTCTTAATATATCGGTGAATCCTGACTCCGCACTAAGTTTCTTCCAAATCGGTGACCAAAATGCTCTGGCCTCTCCTTGTAAGACATATGGTAATCATTTTATAACTAATACAAATTATCTTCGTTACGGCAAATATGATAAAGTTAAAAATAATTAATTTTTTAAAAGTGACTGTAAATCTGAAACACAAAAAGCATATAATTGAATGTAAAATGGCCAGTTTTTCAGCCTAAATGGACCAAATGACTTCCTCAGCCACTCAATATTTGCAATAATCTATTGGTTACTGAAAATATGATAAATAAATAAATAAAATAATTTAAGAAAAAATCGTAAATTTCCATTAAACAAATTAAAGAGACTAAAATGGTCAATTTCTCGAGCCTCAATTGTTTAAATTCTTCTAGTTCTAGTTCTTAAGTACTTCAAATGAAAGTTTAGGGACTAAGGAACATTTTCTGATATTTTAGTCATGGTATAAGGTATAATGAAAAAAGTTGTTTAGAAAATTCGTCAGAAGAAAAAAACTATGTCTAATATGTAATAAATGGCTAAGATTATGTTTGGATCAATTAAAGTAACGTCTATGGAGCATATTTCCAGAGTTAACTAAAAAAAATTGGCCTACAGTTTGCAAATACACCTATTAATTCATAAAAAATGACAATAGAAAAAAAAACTACAATTCCTCCCGGCCAGAAGGTAAATTTTCGTTTTTATCTAGAATCAAAATCTGTCAGAATTTTTAGTTTATCTTCCATAAATTTATGATAAACTTAAAAAATACACTAAAAACCCAAAAACGGCTCAACTCTCCCCATTTTTGAGGGTATCGTCGAGACGAGTATTTAAAAAAAAAGTAGCAGCGTCCGATTTCACCTCAAAATCGTATTCTGACTGGACTACAAAAGCAATTTTAAAATGTCCTTCCTCGTGTGTTTTTGATCTGGAGTCAACAAACGCGGCACCCATCGAGCCCTGAGTTTTTTCATTTTTAGAACTTTATGCAAGATATTACATATGTACCCATTTATATGAGATATTCACCATCTCAGCAATCTCATGAAGTTTACTGCGACGATCTTTCATCACGATACCATTAATATTGTCGTCCTGAATGTGCAGCATCTGCACTGCTCGTATGGCCATGTATCCAGTAAGAAATTGTTTTGCGTGCTAGTGTAGAGTCCTCTTGAACTCCCTTCACTTCAGTTTCTATCTGGGCGCAGTTCACTTTTTTAGATAAAAATATTTTGCACGATACTTGGCTTTATCTCTTTGTACGTAACTCATGATAGCTGCCAACAAACAATTGCTCGTAGCATTTGTTTGAAGTTGTGAACGCAACCGTAACAGGACTCACGCTTACCAACAGTAATGCGACATTTTCTCGCTGTTTCGTAGAAATTTACCAGACTTGTTAATTCACACTCATATTTGCTCCAAAATTTTTTGATGGGGAAATAGCTTTTTCTGTAGTAGTGCAGATATTTTTTGAATCTGCGAACGTCATTATGTTATTGCTTTTCCCAGTGTGAAGTTGGAGAACGTCGCACATATGGGTATTTGAACGATCTACGCGGCCAAAATTATTTTTCGGTTCTATTGTATGCTAAATTATATTACCAAGTTAAATTAATCAGTTACTTTGCATAAAATTACTTAATTTGTAATAAAAAATAGAAAAAAGAAACTTAATTTTACAAAAAAAAATATTTTAAATGAAAACATTTATTTACAAAATAAATGTAAAATTTAAACTTATAATACCACTCTTTTGCGTCGAGGGTTAAAAATACGCTATAAACAATCATATTTTGTCGTCCACAAACGTATTTCCATCTTCACTTCCAGAAGAACACAGTGGGTTTGGCTCTGCAGGCAGGAGCATTTCTAGCGTCTCTGGTAGGAATGAATGTAACTTTATCCTCTTTATTCGCCTCATACTGCTCAACAAAGGATCGGAACTTAAAAGTAAACGATTAAAAATGTCCCTATTGCAGCTTTCTCGTGAAAACTGTCGGGCAAAAATCTTGTCGTAAGACCGAAAGTGCTTGTTCCTTGCCTCTGTGACCTCTTCAGACAACTGCCTAATTGGTAACAAAGCATTTTTTATTATTTCTGCGTCATGAACAAGTATCTTGTGCATCGTGGGTGTCATGGGATGCCACGGGTAGAGGTCCACATATAGACGAGCAGTTTCTGATACATACTTGTCATATTTTTCTGGGTCGACATTATGTCCGCTTGAGATTATCTGACTTTTAACCTATATAACAGGTCATAGCTAAGGCCCGTTATTTCTACTGCCAATTTCGGGGCTTCAAAAAATCTTCGACTGGTGTTCCTATTATTAGTGTTTCCAAAATTTGCCTTTGGCATATCGACCAATAACCCGGTTTCATTGCGAAACCGGGTCTGGATTTCAAGTTTCTTCTCTTTCTCGAGTTCCTTTTCAGCCTCTGTTTTTCTTTCTCTATATTTTTTTACTGGCAGTTTATAAGCCAGATGTAGGACACTCTCAAATAATCTTATCCTGGCATGTAATACTGAGAGACCGAATTGTACTGCCTCGGGATTAACTTCTTTTGCGATATCCAATCAGTTAAAATCCTTTGAGGTTGCACCACAAATATAGCACCGGCTTGCTGCTGTGGTTCCAGTGGCGGCATTACACACTTTTCCATCCACCATTGTCATGATAAATTTGTGTTTGACTATAAAATTTTTCTCATCCAAATCAACCTCAGTAGGAACGAGAGAATCAACTGATTTATTCACGTAGTTAATTTCTTGTTCTGTGACATCAGTACTCTCTTTCATAAAACGAAATCTTATTGGCCGACAAAAACGCGGAGAAGATGGAGTCGGATTCTCCCACACGGTTTTTTTTCATTATTTTTTCCACACACTAATTTTAGAGGCACGAAGCAACTTTGAAATATATTGCTATCCGAATCCGCATCACTGTCAAGCTTTTGTTTGTATTGGGATTGTTGTGATCCGTCGCAACCTCATTTATGAATCATCGTTAGGGTATTCCGTTTCTGTTCATTTAATGTTTGCAATACCTCTTCCAGGTAGTCGGACAATCGTGTAACAGTAAGATCCACCAAGGGCTGTAATTGGGCTTCCGCACTAGTGCTAGTTATCTTGCACGCTTCTGGTGGCGGGTAACACTTTTTTTTTCCTTTTGTAGGAGGCTATAACACGGAAAAATATGTTTGTTCGTCCTTCTTATGATTTCATACTGTTCTCTTGTTAGATCTGCGTCTATGTACATTTGGATTGCTTCCTTGACAGTCAAAGGGCTACTTTTATTTTTTGATGATTTTGTGCGATAACACACCTTTTTATATTTCGTTGCCTGAGTTGGTGTAGTGATGATTTCTTTGAGCATCTCTCGTTTTCCCATTTTTTTCAACTCAATTTGCGCGGCATGCACTATCACCTCCTCTTCAAAGGTAGAGCGAAACTCCTTCGTCTTTCTTCTTTTACTTCTCTCGCTCAATTGTTCAAAAGGTTTGCTTGGTCTACCAGATCGATTTTGCAGACTGTCAACCACTGGAATTTCAAAGGTTCCTTCTAGCCATGAACTATTGTATTGAACAAATATGTCTTCCTTATTATGGACTTTGATCCATCTACGTTTAACTTCAGATTTAAAATGAGAAAAATTTCTTTTTATGGTTTGTATTTGCTCTTGTGTATACCCTTCAGTTGACAAAAGTTGTTCTTTCAAGCAATTTAGGTTGTCTTCCAAATAAGGTAAATTTTCCTTCATCGTGCGGTCAAACAAGTATTTCCGGGTTACAACCTTCATTCCCGATGTACCAAGTGAACCTACAACAAAGAATCGTTAAGTTAAAATTGATAAAATTAAAATCTATTTTTTCTCACAATTTTGAACATAATTTTCAAAGTCCCAAAATGTATCTTATCCGGACTTATCCGGGGCCAGTTTTTTTATTTATTATTTACTGAAACTACCAACTTTAGAATATTATCAAAATTATAGCCGGATCTAACAGGGACGAAACGACAGTAAAACATATTTTTTTTTACAAAATAATACTCGTGGAAAAGACCTTTCTTTACCGTCTCTTACGTTGACTCACAAATAAGTAAATGATAAAAGTTTTATGAAATACCACAGTTACATACCTGTACTTTGAGAATCCATTACTTTTTCCACTATTTTAGAACTTATAGACATAAAATTCCACTTTCACAATTATGATCGAATCGAGGTAACAGGATCGAATTCCAACTGACATAAAACAGGTAAGACTGCACGGGTGGGGTTGGAAGCGGTTGTCTTTTGTTTTCGGAAGGGTCCTCTGTCTCTGGTAGTCGGTTACCTGGCTATATTTTGTGTTTTGATTTTTTGACTTTTGGTCGCGTAGATCGTTCAAATACCTGTATGTGCGTCGGCACAGTCACGAAACTTGACAACAAGTTAATAAAGTTCAAATAACACTTATATCAAAAACGCTTTGTAAGTTTCTACAGAAGCAATAAATTAAAATGTTCAGTATATCAATAAACTGACATCCTGCATAATGATATCCATAGACATTTTGCTTTATAAGCCAACACATAAAATTACATATGAAAATTTATCGTACCAGAAATAGGAAAATAAATTTAACGTATGTTATCGACTTTATAGGAGCAATTGAATCCTGGAATTACGTTCCAGATTAAACTGTTTGAAACATTTTAAGAGCGGAAATACAAACCAACAACATTTTCCGGTAATTGCAGTATATTTTACCGCAGTCGTGAAAGTTAATTTCGTGTATCATGTAAAATGCTGAGTAGAGATTTTGTGTCAATATTTTGTTTGTATTTAAAATTTACAAGTCTGATTTATGTTGCAATTGAGGCATTCTGACAATTAATCAAACCCAACGAGATTCTATGAGTGGTTGCTGGACTGACCAGATGGAGTTCAGGAAGGGTCCTGTTGGGTCTTTGTAGATTCAGTAGAGCAATCGATTGTCATCGGCTGCTTTTAGATAATATAGGCGCATGTAAAGTAAATTAGTGATCACCAATATGGCTTTCGTAAACATAGATCAACAGGAGATCTTCTGACTTATGTAACACATGTTTGGGATAACGCAACTGAACACTTCGGAGAATCTCGAGCGGTTGCTTTTGACATATCCAAGGCATTCGACCGTGTTTGGCACGATGGACTGTTGGCTAAGATACGCTCTTATGGTATGTCTGAAAAGTTCTGTTTGAGGCTCTCTTGTTTTCTCAGAGAGCGTTCTTTACGAGTCGCAGTCGACGGATTTCTTTCTAACACCTTTACTGTTAACGCCGGTGTGCCCCAAGGCTCCATACTGTCTCCTACTCTCTTTCTTATTTACATTAACGATCTGCTGGAAAAGACCGGGAATACAATCTACAGCTTTGCGGATGACAGTACGCTTATCTCTTCATTCACTTTGAACGCTCGGACATCGGCTGCTCAGGCGGCAGTTTTTTCTAAAAAAGTTAACGTTGCTGAACCCGACATAGTTATATCGGGGCACTCCATTCCCCTATCATCGTCACTCAATTTGTTGGGCGTTAATTTGGGAGCAAATATTCCTAGCATGAACATGTTGCAGGCATATCAAGGAGAGCTTCTCAAAAGTTGGGAATATTATTTCGAACCAAAAAGCTTTACACTCCACAACAACTGTTAATTCTTTACAAAGCTCAAATTCGACCAACTATGGAATACTGCTCCCATGTTTGGGGCTCCGCTCCCAAATATACACTGCATTTGTTGGATTCTGTTCAGAGAAGGGCTGTTCGTCTGATTGGAGACCCAGAACTGACCGGCGGCCTTGATTCGCTGGAACATCGAAGAACGGTTGGCGACTTGAGTTTATTCTACAAGTATTTTCATGGAGAGTGTTCGAAGGATGTAGCCCGCTTAATTCCACCCAGAGCGGTGCATGTTAGAAGTACACGTTGCGCTAATATTTCACATCCGTATGAGGTTCAGCTTGTTACTCCTCGTACAACGCTATTCAAGCAGTCTTTTATATGGAGAACATCATCCCTTTTGAATGGCTTACCCAGGACTGTGTTTCCCACCGAGTATAATTTACAGCGATTCAAGAACAACGTGAATCGCTTTTTTCGCACACGTGTCGCTCCTGTAGCGCTTTAGGGACTTCCCTGCAGCACGTGTGCTAGACCCATGAAAAAAAAAAAACGGCCTTGCTTTGCGTTAGCTGCCGAGTTATATACGACAAAGGCGATAGTATGTTTCATTATCGCATCGCTGTTGGTTTAGAAGCTTCTCAAGGATTCATACTGAGACCTGTTGCACTGATGATCTTGTTTCAGTCGTAGATCCTCAGTGGAGGGTGGTTCTGCGGAGGGACGACTCGTCATTTATTGTACCGGAACAGGAAGACCTGGAGAACATGTGTAATAACGAAATTGATATAATGGATATATTGTTGCATATATATATATATATATATATATATATATATATATATATATATATATATATATATATATATATATATATGTATATACCATAGTAACATTCATTTTTTCCTAAGTTTTAAGATAATGTTACAACACCGTTTTTCTTTCATTAATTCATGTAATAATTGTTTTAAGTTAAGCTGTGAATTTAAATCTTATTACAGTTTTTTATATTGGGTTATGCAGTTTAACTCAATCTGTACTAGGCGCATGTGACCTATTTAACTTATTTCATTTGCAATGAAAGTGTCTGGATTATGATTAGGACGAGCATCATCGGTCCTCGTCTATCAAGTCGCGAGTCTAATACTTCCGTCTCATTTTGCGTATCTGTAGTACGTCTTGAAGACTTTACTATGAAGGAAGGAGAATAAGAAGGGACTATTGGATATAAACAGCCATTTGCAATTTTTAGGGGCTTTTTTCGGGCAGCATGTAACAGCGACTTTGTTCGTCCATCACGGAGTTTTTTCCGTCCTTCATGTAGTGAAGGTTTCCTTTTTGCCGTTGATGATATGGTGTGTTTTTTTTTTATCATCGAGCCGTTCCAGAAATATCTTACCCATCCTAACACATTTTGGGCCAAGTATTGATTAGTTACCCAAATGAAAATCAGGAGGTAGTGTGTGAGGCAATATTTTGATGGGAAACTCACCAGGAGAGGTCAAGTAGTTGATAGAAAAGCCACGAGGGGAAGCCAAGCAGCAAGTCGAAAACTATACCAGTTAAATATCTTAGTTCCTTCTCACAACGTGTGTTCCTGACGACTACGTAACACGTGTGACCCCGGAGTTGGTTTTACCGGAAGTGGACCTGGAACCATCTTTCTATATCGTGCCTTTTTAAAACCATTTTTTTATTCTCAATAATAAGTGATACGAGAAACTATACTACCTTCATAATTCTAAGTTAAAGACTATTTGTGAACATATGCACTTTCATAGCACAAAAGGTTATTAATCTCTTGACTCAGCTTATTGATGAACCAACACGGATCCCTGATCGAGAGGGAGAGTTCGCCAGTCTTCTTGATCTGTTTTTAACCACCAATCCGGAGATTTACACGGTCAGCGTAAATCTGCCGTTAGGTTCTTCCGACCATAAACTACTTTCGACATCGAGTATTCTACCAATCAGTGACAGAGAGGCGCCCAAACCGCGCAATATTTGGCACTACAAATCTGCTAAATGGGAAGATCTCATGGAATATTTTCGAACTTTCCCTTGGTTGGACGTTTGTTTTCGGTCCGACGACCCATCTGACTGCACCAGGGAGGTTTCTGATATTATTTTGGCCGGTATGGAGGCTTACATCCCTTTTTCGAAGAAATGCCCTTCCAACGGCAAGCCTTGGTTTGACCTAAAATGCAAAGAAGCTGTTGCTTCTAAACATCTTGCATACCGACAGTGGCGTGAAGATCCTAACACCATAAATCGTAACATCTTTGTTCGTGCCAGGAACAGATGCAAAGAAATTATCGACGAAACCAAGGAGGTACACAATCAACGGATTAGAAACAAACTTATCGCTTGTCCCGGCAATTCCAGGTCCTTTTGGTCAGTCGCTAAGGCAGTTAGTCAAAATTTCACCAAATCCACCATACCACCACTCACACGGCCAGATAATTCTATTGCAACGACACCTGTTGAGAAAGCGAACTTGTTGGCTGAACTCTTTGCTTCACATTCTACTGTCAATTTCCAAGGGAAAACACCACCTACTATTCCCATAGTGCAGTCAAGGATGCCCGATATTGTCTTCAGACAGCGTATCATAAAACGTATTTTGATGAAGCTAGACACCAAAAAGGCTTCAGGCGCTGACGGAATACCTGCCATAGTTCTCAAGAACTGTGCGAGGGAACTAACACCAGTTTTCTGTAGACTTTTCAACCTATCCTACAGAAAGGGAATATTTCCTTCCTGCTGGAAATGTGCCACAGTTCAGCCGATACCTAAAAAAGGCAAGAAGACCTTGCCAAATAACTACCGACCAATCGCACTACTCTCAATAATATCGAAAGTCATGGAAAAGGCTATCAATCAGCATCTCCTAAAATATCTTGAAGGTTTCAACATTATTAGTGATCACCAATATGGCTTTCGTAAAAATAGATCAACAGGAGATCTTCTGACTTATGTAACACATGTTTGGAACAACGCAATTGAACACTTTGGAGAATCTCGAGCGGTTGCTCTTGACATATCCAAGGCATTTGACCGTGTTTGGCACGATGGGCTGTTGGCTAAGCTACGTTCTTATGGTATGTCTGAAAAGTTCTGTTTGTGGCTCTCATGTTTCCTCAGAGAGCGTTCTTTACGAGTGGCAGTCGACGGATTTCTTTCTAACACCTTCACTATCAACGCCGGTGTGCCCCAAGGTTCCATACTGTCTCCTACTCTCTTCCTCATTTATATTAACGATCTGCTGGAAAAGACCGAGAATCCAATCTACAGCTTTGCAGATGACAGTACACTTATCTCTTCATTCACTTTGAACGCTCGGACATCGACTACTCAGACGAATATCCGCAGACAGCAGGAAGTCATTCAACTTAACAAAGACCTGGAAGAAATTCTATCTTGGGGTGACAGTAACCAAGTGGAATTTAACGCTACAAAAACCCAGGCGGCAGTTTTTTCTAAAAAAGTTAACGTTGCAGAACCCGACATAGTTATGTCGGGGCACTCCATCCCTCTAACATTGTCACTCAATCTGTTAGGCATTAACTTGGGAGCAAATATGTCCTGGCATGAACATGTTGCAGGCATAGCAAGAAGAGCTTCTCAAAAGTTGGGAATATTGTTTCGAACCAGAAAGCTTTACACTCCACAACAACTGTTAATTCTTTAGAAAGCTCAAATTCGACCAACTATGGAATACTGCTCCCATGTTTGGAGCTCCGCTCCCAAACATACACTGCATTTGTTGGATTCTATCCAGAGAAGAGCTGTTCGTCTGATTGGACACCCGGAACTGACCGACGGCCTTGATTCGCTGGAACATCGAAGAACGGTTGGCGACTTGAGCCTATTCTACAAGTACTTTCATGGAAAGTGTTCGAAGGATGTGGCCCGTTTAATTCCTCCCAGAGCAGTGCATATTAGAAGTACACGTCGCGCTAATACTTCACAACCGTATGAGGTTCAGCTTATTACTCCTCGTACAACGCTGCTAGACCCATAAAAAAAAAAAAATAAAAATAAAAAAAAATCTAGTCTATCTAATTCTAATAGTGAAATAAATGTAAGAATGCTTTTTTTATTTGTTAATATACTTTATTTAGCGTTAGCGTAGTGTTTAACTGAATTCCCGTTCTATCTTACTGGATGTAAAGGTTGTACTTTATTCAATTTTATACCAACAACTAAGTAACTCGGTGCAGTAACGATGTGAAAACAAACATACATACATACTAGAGTCATAAAAAATACGAGTAAATAAAAATATATTTGAGTAATAATCGCCAAATATTTTACTATTCTATCTCTTCTTCTAACGCCTATCGTTGACCTTTCCCTTCCAAGCTACGCTACTTTTAATTTCTGTGTTATCTTCCTCGTCAGAGTTAGAGTTTCAGCTCCGTATGTCATAACTGACATTACACATTGCTCAAATACTTTTCGTTTTTGACTTAAATGTATATCGTTGTTTTTGAAAATATCACGTGGTCTTGCGAAAGCTGCCCGCCCGAAGCCAGCTCTTCTCTGGATCTCGCATGTTTCATTGTTTCTGTCCAATTCTATTTTGTGCCCAAATATTGTAGTCATCTACTTGCTGTATAGTTTGTCCAGATATGTTTATCTCTTCTCTTAATACCAGATTAGTCACGAGTTTGGTCTTTTCCATGTTTAGTTCTACATCAGTTCTTCCTACAGCCCGTTTCAGTTCTTCTACCATTTTTATTGCATCTCCCATATTATCTGTAAGCAGGACGCTGTCGGTCACACATCTAAGATGCTGCAGATATTCGTCATCTACACTAATTCCTATATTATTCCAGTTTAAAATTTTAAATGCACACTCCAACGTTGCTACAAAAAGTTCATTAGAAGAATCGAGAATCAAGGATTCCCAGAGTAATTCATTTGCGCGGTGTTTGGTATGAAAAGCCGCAAGACATAGTAAATGTGTTCGCTTTTTATTTTGAAAGTGTATTCTTGCCTAACGAGAATGAAATCGATTTTGTTCCGGAGAGTGCTTATCAGCTTTTCGGTAGTGTTGACATTTCATTAGCTTCTGTAACAGACAGTCAGATTCAACACGCTGCTAAAAAATTAAAGAATAGGCTGACCGCAGGACCTGATGGTATTCCATCTTTTATGGTTAAAGATTGTATCGGTGCACTTATGGTGCCTCTAAAATACATATTTAATCTGGTGTTAAGGACGTTAACATTTCCGGGGAGCTGAAAGGAAACGAGGGTGTGCCCCATTTTCAAGTCCGGCGTACGTAGCGAGGTAAACAATTATCGACCTATTTCTATTCTGAACAATTTTTTGAAATTATTTGAAGTAATTCTGTATAATCGCATTTATACTCAGGTTAGAGATATTCTGTCAACCCATCAGCATGGCTTTATTGATCCACTGTAATAAACTTGGGAGTTTATACAAACTTTACAGAGAATATATTAGACGCAGGAGGGCAGGTTGACGTAATATACATGGACTTTTCTAAAGCCTTTGATAGAATATCTCATTTCGTTTTGCTGCAGAAGCGTTGGCGTATGGGTTTTGGTGTGGATGCGTGCAGTTTGTTTTCTTCATATTTGGGGGGCCGCTCTCAGTTAGTACACTATAATGGATATATTTCCGATTCCTATACCGCAACCTCGGGCGTGCCACAGGGATCCAATCTGGGTCCCCTACTATTTTTGCTATATATGAATGATCTCTGTGATACTCTGAATTGTGGCAGGCTGCTTTTCGCTGATGATCTCAAGCTGTATGCTCCCGTCTCATGTATTTAGGACTGTAAAGTGCTTCAAACTGAGCTTTGTGTGCTTGAGAATTGGTGTAAGCACAATAAATTAGACTTGAATATTTCTAAATGTAAAATTATGTCGGTCACGAGGAAAAACCATACAATAACATATGGATATTCACTAGGAACGTCAACTCTTGGGCGCACCAACAGTGTAAGGGACTTGGGAGTAGTATTCGATAACAAAATGTATTTTTCTAGTCCCATTAATAACGCAACGCTGGAAGCCAATCGTCTGTATGGTTTTATAGTGCGCAACTGTAGGAGCTTTAATAGTGAACGATCTTTAATACTGCTATATGAGTCTTATGTGAGATCTAAACTACAGTATGCCTCTATTATTTGAAGCCCATATTATTTATGCTACAAACTAATGCTAGAACAAGTTCAAAAAAGATTTATAAAATATTTATCATATAAGGTAGATGGTGTCTATCCAATGAGAAGAATAGAGTACTCTTTGTAATTGGAGAGATTTAATTTTCAATCACTTGAGGCTCGCAGAGAGTGTTCGTCTATAATTTTCTTGTATAGATTGTTGCACGGAGTCATCGACTGTCCTCAGCTGCTATCGGAGGTGGCTATATTGGTGCCTAGAATGAATTCACGAAATACTGCTACTTTTGTTTGTTCACGTGCTAGAACTAATCTCAGATTAATTGAGCCAATCAATGTTATGTGCAACAAATTTAACTTAATTGGTACTGAATGTGACTTTTTTGCAGACATCGAAAATAAGATTCGGCCACTATGTTTAGATTATTTCATTTGATAGGACATTTATAAAAATTCTTTTAAGCTTGTTTTGCTTGTTCGATGTATGTAACTAGTATTTGTTTTATTTTACTTTTATTCTAATTTGTACTGCGCTGATTCATTTAATTTCTTTATTCATTTTTATTTCTTTCTTTCTTCTTCTTTTTTTTTGTTGTTTTTGTCTATTTTTGTTGTTACTTTAGTACCTTAGTTTTAAGAGAAAATTTCATTCATATTCTTTCCTGTTTTCCCTGTAAATGGTTCTTACTGTTGGGAATAAAGCTATTATTATTATTATTATATAAAAGTTGTGGGGAAAAGGTATCTCCTTATCGGATTCCTCTTTCAAATCGAAATGATGATGTTGATTCATGAAGCTTAATGGTGGCTTCTTTAAAATACAAGTTATGGAGTGAATTTGCCTTTTTCACATTAAAGGATAATTTAATCTCAGAATTACATCTCAATATTTTACATGATTACTACTTAATCGTTAAATAATAATAACAAGAAAAATGTTTAGTATATTAAATACTTCACGCCTATCTGCTCAATGAAGTGTTTCTGTTGTGGGTGAACATAAAATTTTATGTTCGCCAGGAAGCCTCGTCTTGGGAGAAATTTTTAGAAAAAAAAAAAAAAAAAAACTCATTTATGCTGATTCAAAGTTGTTGTGAGACCACAAAAGCAGTTTAAATTAATTTAAAAATCACATAAAAACTTTTAATAACATCTGCTAGCTGGAACTTCCCTTTTAAAGCAACAATAGGCAAATTTAAAAAGTTTGCGTTGAATAATTCAGTGGTTTTCCCGTTAAAAATAAAAGCCTAAGTTTTCCTTGTTCGTAACAGTTCACATAAACAACGATTCACCTACATTTTAGCTAGTATTTTACAGTATTTTCTTTTTCTTTTCGTTAGGTTATGGTGCAGGGTCAGATCATAGAAAATCGCTTCGTTTTGTACATGGTAAGTTGACTTCAGATTTTTTCTTTATAATTGATTAAATATTAATTGTATTGATTTTTACCTCAATTTGGTTACAAAAGTTTTCATGATCTCATCAAAATTATTTGAGTAGTTTTTGAGTCGCTTCTAGATAATTAAAACTGAAAAAGTTCTGTAAAGTTATTTATTCAGTACTTCCTTTGGAATATGTAATGTTAAAATAAATGCCAAGCTTGATTTTCTCACACTAAAAAATACCTTAAACTAAACACTATACGTAGATATTTTAGACAGGGTGATCATTTTTAGACACCCGGCCCCGACTTATGAAAAATTGTTGGATATTCATTTTTTTTAATGTAGAATGGCACAGTGCATGTCAAGAAGTATACTGACTTATTTGATATTTGGTAGTGAAAAGGACGCTGGGCGCCGCGACGCTAAACATGTTTTTTTCATCGACATACCTTTTGTAAAACGGCATTGGAAAGCCCTAATTTTTTCAACATTTTTTTCTTAAACTGTTTTTTTCTAATTTGTTTTGCAAAAAAGTTATGCAGCAAAAATCCCCTCAAATATTATTTTTTGGTCATTGCGGTTGCCATGGATAGTATGCGACGATTGGCGGTTACAAACAATTTATCTAGAAGGCGGTTGTCATACTTTAATCTGACAGCTCTTGTTTGCACCTATTCAATTCAATAGAGTGTGTTAATAGCTTCCGGTTGAAGTGGTTTTCTACGCTGAAAAAGTAGATATGACTCTTATTTAGGGAGAATCAAGAAGTGTAATTTGCTAATATAATTTTTATATAACAGCATATACAACACAGGTTATGTACCTCATGATTGATTAACATCAATTTTTATACCATTGCCAAAATAGAATAACCCTAGAAAGTACGAGGAATATCGGAATATAAGTCGAATGTACCACATCTTGAAACTCTTCCTTAAAATAATCCACCAAAGAGTATACAAAAAACTAGATGAACGTACTGGACAAACACAGTTCGGCTTTTGGGACGGACTAGGAACCAGGGACGCACTATTCTCTATCTGCGTTCTGATTGAAAGATGTAGGGATGTCAACTCTGATGTTTATTTATGCTTCATAGATTTCCAAAAAGGCTTTGATATAGTAAATCATGAGAAAATGATGGAAATTCCCAATCGTGTAATATTGATAACAAAGACTTACAAATAACATCAAGTTTATGCTGGAATCAGACTGCCAAAATAAAAGTTGAGAATCGCATGTCTAAAAAAAATAAAAAAAAAAAAAAAATGCGTACGTCAGGGTTGTATTTGTCACCCCTGGTATTCAATGTCTATTCGGAGAAACTCTTCAATAAAGTGCTTTCTGATAAAAAAAAACATGGTAATCAGATATTAACCGAATAAAAAGAGCTAGAAGAAGAATGGGCTCGATACATTAAAAATATCTTTGTCGACGACAGAGAATTGCCAGAACTCATTACGGCGGAATTTCTTTAAATATACTCCCAGCAGAAGTTAGGGATGCAATAAAACATGCAAAAACTGGAAAGGCTCCTGGACCTGATAATCTTTATGCGGAGAAGTTTCAACTTTTAAATGAAGAAAATATTTCTATCTTGTGCAGCTGCATAAATTCCATCTACAGTACAGGAATTATACCAAAGGATTGGCTTAAGTCTATGTTCATACCATTACTTAAAAAGCCAAATGCGAACAGATATGAACAGTACCGTCTTATAAGCCTAATGAGCCACGCTTTGAAAGTAATGCTTAAGATCATTCACCATAGAATACGCAATAAATGCGAACAAGATGTTAGCGAAGAGTAATTCGGATTTAGACAAGGATTACCTCGAGAGGTACTTTTCGGGCTGAGTGTATTTTTACAGAAATGTAGAGATCAAAGGAAGGACGTTTACTTGTGTTTTACCGACTACGAAAAAGCATTTGACCGAGTCAGGCATCCACTATTAATACAAATGCTTCGAAATATGGGCCTTGACGAAAATGAAATTAGATTCATTACTCACCTGTAATGGGATCAGGTGGCGACAATACGAGTAAATAGCAGAGAGACTGAAGAAATGGGAATAAAAAGAGGTGTTCGTTAGGGATGTGTTCTTTCCCCGCTCCTGTTTAATCTATATTCTAAGCATATATTCCAGAAGGCCTTAGAGAATGCCACAGATGGTATCAAAGTTAATGGCAAAATCATTAACAAGCTAACGTACACTGATGATACCGTTATTATAGCAGATAGAGTGTCTTATGAACAATATATCTAGGGAAGGCGATATTTTAGGAATGAAAGTAAACGTTAATAAAACGAAAGTAATGGTCATTTCAAGAACACCCGGGTTGCAAACAGACATTCGTGTTTATGATCAATTGATAAAACAAGTAAACAAATTTAAATACCTAGGGTATTGGGTAACTAATGATTTCAATCCTGAAGTTGAGGTACGAGTTCGCATTGAATTGGCTAGAACGGCTTTTCTCAAAATGAGACACCTCCTCACAGACTCAACCCTTTCTTTGGATACTCGTTATCGTTTTGTAAAGGTCTATATATATCCAGTGCTTTTATGTGGAGTTGAGGCCTGGACCAATGAATCGTTTGGAGTCTTTCGAATTATGGGTCATGCGCAGAATATTGAAGATCTCTTGGACAGAGCGTCTTACTAATGAAGATGTACTTCGTCGTAGAGAAAGAGAACTATTGTCATTTATTAAAAGACAAAAAACTCGTTATTTGGGACATATTTATAGGGGTTGGTATTGAAGGGAAAAGAGGTGTGGGGCTTCGAAAATGTTCCTGGCTGAAGAATGTACGAGATTGGGCAGGTCTGGATACCCACACTTTATTAAGAATTGCTCAGGATAGGGAGGAATTCGCCGTGATTACAGCCCAACTTCAGCAATGGAGATGGCACTATAAGAAGAAGAAGATAAAAAAAATGGAATTACAATTAATGGTGTGTGTCTAAATAACCTCCGCTACGCTGATGATACTGTCATTCTAGCAGACAGTGAAGAAGGCCAACAAAGACTCATGAATGGAATTGTTAATGCATGTGAGGAATATGGAATGAAACTGAATACGCACAAAACAAAAACAATGTCGGTCAGTAAGAATCTTAATACAAATATAAATATTAAAGTACATCAAAAAACAGTTGAAAGGGTAACAAAAATAACGTACTTGGGAAGCGTAATGAGTGAAGATTGGGCCCACTCTATTGAAACACACTCAAGAATTGAAAAAGCACGAAGTTTGTTTAATAAAATGCGCAGCATACTCTGTAACTGTCAACTAAAGTTAAAAATAAGAACAAGAGTGCTAAGATGCTATGTGTTCTCGGTCATGTTATACGATACAGAAGCTGCAACAATCACAGAGACATCACAACAAAGAATGGAGTGATTGGAGATGTGGTGCTATTGCCGAATGCTGCGTGTTCCTTGGACAGCGCATACCACAAACGTGGAAATAATTGATCTGATGGGAAAAGAACGAGAGTGGATTCCCGCTGTTAAAGAAAGAAAAAACACTTACTTTGGCGGTAAGCGAGGACCAGGAAGGCGCCTCAACTCCTGGTTGAAAAACTTACGACAGTGGACAAACAGGACATCTACTGAACGGTTTAGAGCGGCAATAGATAAAAATCAGATTGGCGAATGTAATCGCCAACGCCCTTAGAAGATAAAGCACACTAAGAAGAATAATTTTTATATTGTTATTATTAATAAAATTCATATGGTGTGGACGTTAATATAATTAGATTTCCCACCAATGTGTCCTACTGAGATTACAGTTTGGTTTTGTCCTCTTTGCTCGTTAGTTACCGGTTTAATTTAAGTTTGCTCGCAAGTAGTGCCACCGCTGTCTATATATTACAAACTTTGTTTTACACAAGTTGAAAATCTCACTAATTTATTTATAAACATCATAGTTTGCCATCCAAACTTAATTTTACGAAATGAAGATTTAACTGGATTTAGACGAGAACTAACGGCAAAGTCAGTTCATTTATCATTTATTTGCCTACATTTATTCATTTGGCTTATGGCCCTTTATTATTATGCATAAGAAGCCCTAAAAGAATATTACCCGTTCTAAAATATGAAATGATCAACAGAATAATGAATAGTCTCTCTTTGCAGGCTTAGTTCTCTCCAGGGAATGTAGTGGCCATTTTGTTGTGTTGTGGACTGTTCTTTTCCATATTTCTCTATCCTGCGCTTCGTGGACCAGTGCGTTAAGTGGTTTATTCGCAAGATGGATAACCTGGTCCACCCAACGAGATGGAGAACGTCCTCGAGGTCTTCTACCTGGAACTTTTCCTTGAATGATGAGTTTTTCTAAGCATTCCTAATCTTTTCTCACGATATGGCTGAAAAATTTAATGATTTTTGTTTGGATAAAACTTGAAATACGTTGCTGGAGCTCTAAATATAATTGAGTTGTTGATCCGTCATGAGGTCCATGAGATCCTAATTATTCTTCACCAGCAGTACATTTCTGTGGCATCTAGTTCTTTTTTATTTCCGACTTTCTCAATGTCCAGGACTGACAGCCATATGTGAGAATAGGAAACACAAGAGAATTTACCAGTCTCACTTTCACTTATTTGGATATGTGGTTGTCTTGCCAGATTTTCTGGAGCTTTTGCACAGCAACTCTTGTAAGAGCACACCTTCGACGGATCTCGCCTTCTACTGTACCGGCATTATTAATTAGGGATCCCAAGTACACATACTTACTAACAACTTCAAGGCGGTCAATTGGTCTGACATCTGATCTATTGCTATTTTGCTTATCGACAATCATAATTTTGGTTTTATTTATATTCAGTTCAAGTCCGAGTTCTACGCTTTCTTTTTCTATCCTCTTAAGTATTTGTAGTAATTCCTTTTCGCTCCCAGCCAGTAGAACCGTATCATCTGCAAATCTCAAATTACTAATCATTTTACCATTAATTGATATCCCTCCTTGCCAATCATCCAAGGCCCTTCGCATGATATATTGGCCAGATATATTGAAAAGTTTGGGAGATACGATGCAACCTTATACCACAGTAAGGTTGAAATTCGTCAGATTTTGTCTCATTAACAATAACATGGCACTTAGTATTGATGTACAAATTTTTAATTAGACTTGCAAGATGGACAAGAACTCTCATTTCATTAGGTACTGACCAGAGCTCTGCTTATTTTATCTTATCAAAAGCTTTTCGATAGTCTAAAAAGTATAAATAGAGAGAGTTGTTAAATTCACGCGTTTTTTTAATTATTCGGTGAATGTTTAATAGTTGATCTCTGGTTCCCAGACCTCTTGAAAAGCCGGCTTGCTCTGGTGGGATTTTTGGTTTTTGTGGTGAATGTTGTAAAAAGTATGTAAATAAAAAATTACTGCGTATTTGTATTATGTTTAGGTTTTTTGGTATAGTTCTAATGATTTATTTCATTATAAGAAACTTGCCGAACTACACTTTGGTTCATTCTTTAGTCACTTCCACTTTGCCTGAAGTAAGATTCGAAAATGAAAGGAATAATATTGACAATAATCGATTGTTATGACGAAAACTTATTAAACTTAATAAGTATACATAAGTGTGTTATTTTCGCCTTTTTATACGTAATAAAAATAAGTTTAGATGAAATATTTCAATGAGGCCTTAATAGGGTATTCAATAACAGAACTTTTTTTAGAAAATCTGAAGGAAAAAATCCACTAAAGCAAAAAATCCAATATGAGCTAAGTTGTGATGATGATTATGACAATAACTATGTTGGCAAACTAAAAAGTCAAATTAAATAAGATTTAAATAACGCTGAGCCCATTTGAGGTACGTTTGATCAAAAAAATCAAGCATAGCTGTACATCCTTGAACATAATATATAGTAGCAGTAGAGAATTTAAGGTTAATCTAATGAAATACTATTAGACGGATATGAAAGTGTTGAAACTATAAAAGACAGTCCAAATAAAGGCACAAGACCTGTTTCTTAGCGTCCTTTGTATTGGTTTTTAAACAGAAATTAAGTCGACGTTAATAATTGTTGTGTTTCCTTAAGAAATAACAAACTTCTGTCTGTTTTTAGTGTTCCGGACAAAATAGTTATAAGATCATTTCGGTGTTTGTCTGTCCGTCTGTCACACCCGATTTTCTGAGCAACTATTTGACACAGAAAGTTGAAATCTGGCACTAATATAGGAATTGATGGCACCATCAAAGCTGTGTAATTTTAAAAGTTAAATTTTGACTTAAAGTGTTAGTTTTGGGGAGTGAAATCAGAAGTGAAAAAAAGAAAAATTGTGGTAGTGGGGTGTCAAATCAATGCTTGTGAAATCACGAGTTCAAAAATATTTACAATGTAGCACTTGCGCACACTTTTCGTTATATTATTTTTAAAAACTTGCCAAAAAAAAGTACTGATCAAAAAATTTTGAAAATATTCTGCAATATTCTCCAGAGGATGGAGGTTGAACGAAAATTATCATGAATGTATTTCCTTTAACACTTTATTTGGTATATATAAAAAAAAAATTCAAGGTCATCAATTGTCAACAAAAATCAGAAACAAACCTTGTTGAAAACTCATTTGGGGTGTGTTTGGAAAGTCATTGATTATTTTATCATATATAACTTTGCAATGGAATTAAATTTTCTTATTTTTTTAGTATTCCGTACGGAACACTTATAAGATGACTTCGGTGTCTGTTTGTCCGTGTGTCTGTCACACCCGATTTTCTCCGAAACTATTTGTCATAGAAAGTTGAAATTTGGTAATAATATAGGAATTGATGGCCTCATCAGAACCATGTAGTTTTGAAAGGTAAATTTTGACTTAAGGGGGTGAAATCGGAAGTGAAAAAAAAAATTTTTTTACTAGATCATTGAGTGTAGTGTCAAATGAAAGCTTGTGAAAACACGAGTAAAAAAAATATATATAATGTAATACTTGCGCACACTTTTCTTTGTATTATTTTTAAAAAATCGCGAAAAATCGCTGTCCACCCGCCTTACCTCGAAAAGTACTTACAACAAATTTTGAAAAAATTCTAGAATATTCTCCACGGGGTGTAGATTGAACGAAAATTATCATTACCTTTAATAATTTATCTGGTATATAAAAAAAAACAAAAATTTCAAGGTTATCAAATTGGAAACAAACTTTGTTAAAAACTCATTTGGGGTGTGTTTTGTGAAGTCACTGATCATTTTATATTTCCGTAACAAAATTTTTTATTTTAAAAGCAATCAACGTACGGAACACTAATTGCGCAAGTTCAATTTGCGCTTGACCGTTTATTTTTTGAATAATTCTCAGAAGTAGAGAGAATAAAAATCCGTAAAAAAATCGAATTTTTGAAAATTCGAGTTATATGTAACACCTTAAAAGGATAAAAACAAGTCTAAAAGAAAAATACAAGATCCTATAACTATTTCCGTTTAAATTTCATTTGAAATTAAATATCAGAATATATTGCTTCTCAATTTTGCCCTAGAGTATAAATACCTTTGTTGTTACTTTATTAAATGGATGTTTTGGAAAAACATTGAACGTATTTTGAATTAAAATATTCTGAACACCATTCTTCACTCGACTGATCATTTATATTTAATTACGGAATGTTTTGGACCGCCGCAGACCCCTCTTTATAAATTTATATGTAATTAATCTTAATAAGTCACTTAGGAGTGTCCTCCTAATTTTTTTTGTCAAAAGTAATTGTATAGGAATAACGGACATTTATATTATGATCGAAACGACGTTACAGTTCTTATTAATTTTCTGTAGACTAAGATAGAATAAAGAGTTGATTGTTTGGTCCGTTACTATGTGAAGTACATTTTAACAATAAAATTACTTATTTGCTTTGTTAACTGATACTACATATATTTTTTTGTAAAGATTTACAAATTCCTTATCGCGATTTCGTAGTACAGCTCCATTTTCAAACGCTTAACTAAGACTAAAACAGATTTTATTTATTTATTTTTATATAATGAAAGGATGTAGGTATCTTAGGTGCTATAAAAGTTGGTAAAGGACGGAATTTCCGACATCTACTTGACTATTTAGCTTTATATTATGGTTCTTTGATTGTCTGTAAATTTGTTAATTTCTATTTATTCTAAGAAATTACCTTTGGACCCTCTATGTGCCGTATGGAGTATTGATAAACAATTAATATTAGGAAATGGATGGTCAGTTTCTAAAAAATGCTTGGCAAAGGGTGATTTTTCATATTTTAACCTATAAGATGCATTATATTCTGTGGATTTTAAATTGAAATTCCGTCCTGTTTGGCCTAAGTAACAGCTATTGCAGCATATCTTTGGCATGAAAAATATATATTGGATAATTTTTGAGCGGGTTTTAAAGCTATTTTTGTTTTCTCAGCTGTGATAACTTGAGATATTTGATCGGAGATGGGACCAAAATATGTCAGAGGTATGAATGTTTTTCTTTCTTGGTAATCTTTTATGGGATAAATTAAGCTGAAGGTGATTTGCTTTTGTTTAGGGCTTATTAGGATATTAATTATTTTGGGTGGGAAGCCGTTATTGAGTGCTATATATTTGATTGGGTCCAGTTCTTAGTAACCTGAAAGGGTAGGTTTACGGAAAGTATCGAATTCCAATCTATTTTCATAGTGGATAATAGAATAAATTTCTTAGATATTGCAATTGCAAAGAATAGAAATAGATTAGAATTTGATATTTTCCGTAAACCAACCTTTTCGGAGGTCACTATTCAGGCGGACTCAATACACCCTAACTCCCATAAACTGGCAGCTTATAGATCCATGATCCATAGAGCCTTCAATGTCTCTCTTAGTTAAAATAATTTAAAAAAGAACTGGACGCAATAAAAAATAACGGCTTCCAACCTAAAATAATTAATTTACTAACAAGCTGTAAACAAAAGCAAATCACCTTCAGCTTAATTTATCCCATAAAAGAATACTAAGAAAGAAAAACAATCGTAAATCTGACATATTTTGGTCCCATCTTAGATAAATCAGTTCTCAGAGCCGAAAAAACAAGAATACCTTTGAAACCCGCTCAAAAATAATCCAATATATTTTTCAGTATCAAAGATAAAAGTAATAAACATAATAAATCAGTGTGTCAAGTGTCAAGAGTGCAGTTGTTACGTAGGTCAAACAGGACGGAATTACGAAACAAGATTCGCAAAACATAATGCATCTTATAGGTTAAACAACCGGCCAAGTGCAAGTCGGTCTTGCGCAATTAGTGTTCCGTACGTTGCTTGCTTTTAAAATAAACTACGGAGGTATAATATGTATAATTAAAGCATTAAGGACCAACAATGGAGAGAAGATGTATATAGAGTATGTCCCAGAAAGCGAGTGGGAAGAATATTATAAGAAGCTACTAACAGAAGACAGACAAGAATTCCAGGAAGAGAACCCTGAAGAAGAACAAAATAAGGAAAAAAAAGAGATAGAATTAAGCTATGAAGAAGTAAAGAAGACAATAAAAACACTCAAAAATAATAAATCTGTGGGGGCTGGGAGTGTGGTAAATGAAATGATTAAGTACGGAACTAATAAATTACATCGAATGCTGAGAAATATGTTCCACAGAGCGATAAATGGAGAAAAAATGTCAGAGGAATGGTCAAAAGACTATATAGTATCTATATTTAAAAAGAGAGACCTCAAAAAATGCACAAACTATAGAGGCCTAAGCATAATATCGAGTATGGGACGTTTTTATGGAAAAATTATTAAAAATATCATACAGAAAAATATAAAAGGAAAAACTGGAGAAGACCAAGCAGGCTTTACGGCCGGAAAATCATGTATAGACCACATATACACTATAAAACAAACAATGGAAAAAAAACTGGCAAAGAATAGAGAAGTTCATCTAGCCTTCATAGACATAAGAAAGGCCTATGACTCAGTACCAAGACAAAGATTATGGAACGCAATGTGATAAAGAACTAATATACGCAGTAAAAGCTCTCTACGGAAACAACACAGTGAACATAAAAATAGGACATAAAATAGGGAAGAGACTCCAAACATCAAAAGGCCTATTACAAGGATGCTCTACATCCCCCACACTATTTAAAATATACCTCGAACAAACATTAAAAAAATGGAAGCAACAATGTAGTGGAATGGGAGTCCGAATACGAGAAGATTACTTATATACTCTAAGTTTCGCAGATGACCAAGTAATCATAGCGTAAGATAAGGCAGACCTCAGTTATATGGTAAGAAAACTGAAAGAAGAATATACTAAAGCAGGATTAGCAATAAACTTTGATAAAACGGAATATCTAACAACAAAGGAGGGAAACGTGGAGAATCTAGAAGTCGATAACGAAACAATAATCAAAGGATCCGATAAATTTAAATATTTAGGAACCATCATTTCAAAAATCAGAAGAAGAGATCAAAGCTAGATTAGGACAAACGCGGACATGCATAAGACAATTAAATTCGATCCTGTGGGACAAGCACATTACAAAGAGAAACAAAACACGCATATACAAATCAATAATACAAAGCATAATGACATACGGGTCAGAAACATGGACGATCAACAAAAGAAATATATCTAAAATTAACGCGGTAGAGATGTTGTAGAGTGACACGTATGGAGAGAATAACAAATGAAGAAATAAGAAGCAGAATGAACATCAAAGAGAACGCAATAAACACCATTGAAGAAAAACGATTAAAATGGTATGGACACATACGACTGAGCGAAGATAATAGGTGGATAAAGGAAATAACGGAGTGGAGCCCTATAGGGAGAAGAAAAAGAGGAAGACCCAGACGATCGTGGAGAGACGATGTGGACGAGGCTATGGAGGACAGGGGGTATATATATATATATATATATATATATATATATATATATATATATATATATATATATATATATATATATATATATATATATATATATATAATATGATCAGTGATATAACAAAGTTTCCTTCCGTTCTTTATTGATGACCTTGAAATTTTTGTTTTTTTTAGTGTTCCGTACGGAACACTTATAAGATCACTTCGGTGTCTGTCTGTCTGTCTGTCACACCCGATTTTCTCCGAAACTATTTGACATAGAAAGGTGAAATTTGGTAATAAGATAGGAATTGATGGCCTCATCAGAGCTATGTAGTTTTGAGAATTAAATTTTGACTTAAGGGGTTAGTTTTGGGGGGTGAAGTCGGAAGTGAAAAAAAAATTTTTTTACTAGGTCATCGAGTGTGGTGTCAAATGAAAGCGTGTGAAAACACGAGTAGAAAATATATATATAATATTATACTTGCGCGCACTTTTCTTAGTATTATTTTTAAAAATTCGCGAAAAATCGCTGTCCCGGGCCTTATCTCGAAAAGTACTTATCAAAAAATTTCGAAAAAAACTCTGGAATATTCTCCACAGGGTGTAGATTGAACGAAAATTATCACAAGTGCATTACCTTTAATAATTTATATGGTATATAAAAAAAAACAAAAATTTCAAGGTCATCAGATTTCAGTAGAGATTGGAAACAAACTTTGTTGAAAACTCATTTGGGGTGTGTTTTGTGAAGTCACTGATCATTTTATACCACCCTGTCAACGTACGGAACACTAATTGTGCAAGTTCAACTTGCACTTGACCGGTTTTTTTTTTTTCTATATATAGATAAATTATTAAAGATAATGCACTCTTGATAATTTTCGTTTAATCTACACCCCGTGGAAAAGATTTCAGAGGTTTTTCAAAATTTTTTGATCAGTACTTTTCGAGATAAGGGGGAGACAACGATTTTACGCAATTTTTTAAAAATAACACGAAGAGAAGTGTGCGCAAGTATTATATTATATATATTTTTGAACTTGTGTTTTTACAAGCTTTTTATTTTTTACTCCGCTTTATCCCCGAAAACTAACCCCTTAAGTCAAAATCTGCCATCAGTTCCTACATTAGTCCAAATTTCAACTTTCTATGTAAAATACTTTCAGAGAGACAGACAGACGGACAGACAGCGAAGTGATTTTATAAATGTTTTGTACGGAAACTAAAAATAAAAAATCACACTTTGCTAATCATTTTTTAGAAATTGACCATCCGTTTCCTAATATCAATTATTTATCAATATTCCATACGGCACCTGAAAGGTCAAAATTTAATTTATTAGAATCAATATAAATTTACAGACATTCAAAGAATCATAAAATAAATGTACTAAATAGTTAAACAGTTTTGTAAAAAATTGCTAGTAGCGCCATTGTTTCTGAAGGTGGAATACTCATAATTGGTACGAGCATTCTATAGAGATGAAAAAAAGATATATGTAAAGAAATTTGAATTAGATGCTACAGGTTGCATAAATTTATGCATTTCGACTATTTTAAATTGAAAAGTGTCAAATTTTTTAAATGGCATACCATGTATATTATTACTTTTTCTGATAGATCTTATAAAACCCTCCAACTATTATTAAGTATGCCATATACCTATTTCTAATAGTTTTCGATTTATTTTGAATTTTTCAGTTTTTACCCCCTTGTTTTTAATACACTTACGGTATTGTGAAAAGATAAACAAGTAGTTAATAATAATTTTAATATATGTAGTTTAATTTATCTAATAATTAATTATTATGACGTAATGAATGTTCAAAAATATGACCGTCTACTTGAATACACATGTTTAGTCGTTTTTTACTATATTTTCATTCAGTTTCTTTAGCATAAAGGGCGTTATTGTCCCGTATTCCATTTTTAATGTAGCCCCACAAAAAGAAGTTTAAAGGTGTTAAGTCGGACGATCGAGGGGGCCACTGAATGAATCCATCCCTACCGATCCATTTTTGTGGGTAACGATCGTTTAAAAAAATTCCCGAACTTCCTGGTGAATATATATATATATATATATATATATATATATATATATATATATATATATATAACATATATATATATATATATATATATATATATATATATAACATATATATATATATATATATATATATATATATATATATATATATATATATATATATATATATATATATATATATATATACACAGTCCCTGGCCAAATTATTAGACGCACTGGAAGATTTCATGTAAAATATTAATTACCGAGTGATATTGTACCGTTTTATTATTTTAAATTGATTTGTTTTTTATTTTTATATTATCCAATCAATTACCTATTTATTTGACATAAATAAAACAGCATTAATTTAGAAAAGCATAAGTTTATTAAGTTTTAAAGAAAAGTGAAATTAATGTTAGTAAAAGTCAATATTTAGTTGAGCCACCTTTAGCCGCTATCAAAGCTTTAATTCTGCGCGGCATGCTATCAATGCAAGATTGTACTGTCTCCTGCATTTGAGGATGATGATTCCACACATGAATAATCTTTTCTAGGAGCTGGGTTTTGTTGGTAATCACATCTTTAGCCACTTCTCTTTTCATCAGCTCCCACACATTTTCAATGGGGTTCATATCAGGGGTATTACCCCGCCAATCCAACAGAGGGATATTTTTTTCTGCCAAAAAAGCTTTAACAGACCGAGCAGTGTGGCAGGGAGCTCCATTTGCATGAAAGTGAATGGTTCCCCATTTGGAAACCATTCTCTGAGCTGCGGAATCAACCGATTTTGTAATACTTCTTTGTACTGATCTTGCCTCATTATTCCTTTGACGACGTACAGACGTCCAGTGCCCTTGCCGCTGATGACTGACCAAATCATCACTTTGGTGGGATGTTTAACCGTCGGGGACGACACAATCAGGATGAAACTTTTCTCCATGACGACGACGCACATACTGAGCTTTATTCTGCAAAATTTCGAATGTGCTTTCGTCACTGAAGCAGACCTGTAAAAATAGGAAAAATATATAAACTTCCATGTTTATTTGCTTTATTTAACTGAAAATGATAATAATGTATCAATTATTGATTAAATTGCTGTATCTTACCGATCTCCAGAAGTCCACATCTTTGTCTTGCCATTGTTTGGCCCACTTCAGGCGCTTTGCTTTCATTGGAGCTGTTAACTTGGGCTTCCTGGCGGGGGCGATAGGCCTTACAAACTAATTCTTTCAATTTTCTTCGAACAGTGCGCTCAGAAGCATTTACGCTAGCATCCTGGAGTTGTGATTTTATTACCTTTGTGGTAGCAAATCTGTTTTTCTACACAAATTTTCCTCAAACATCTCTCTGACCGTGGAGTGAAAATTGGTTTTTCTACCGCATCTTTTCTTTCTTTTCGGGCTTAATTCCTTCCCTGACTCAATTTTCTTTTTTATGCGTCGTACACTAGCTTCAGAAACCTCCAATCTTCGTGATATTTCTCGGTTTGTAAATGTTTTCGCAATCACAAGGGCCTTCACTTCAGCTTTTTTACGTGGTGAAAGATCGCCTTTTCTACCCATAACGAAAATAGTCCAATTACTTTTTTAAAACACTGCATACAAAATAAACTAATAACTGAGTAGTATAAAACTGTTAAACAAAAAATCACAGTCCATAAAGCCACAGAAACACGTCCGTACCTGACTCGATTCCGATCGCGACTGATACAGGTTTGTACTTGTTTACGTTCATGTATCACTTTGTCAACACAGTGTTGCCATATGTTAAAAATAAATACAAATATGTAGTCTACAACAATTCTTTTAAATAAAAATCAATAATATTGTAGTTTAAATATACCATTATTGCATAAAAACTCTTAAGAAACATAAAATTACTAAAAAAAATATAGTGCGTCTAATAATTTGGCCAGGGACTGTATATATATATATATATATATAATATATATATATATATATATATATATATATATATATATATATATATATATATATAGTATATTAGGGTGACAAGCAAAAATTTTTTTTCTTGATTTTCTTTGGTCCTGCCCCCGCAAAATGTTCAATCCTATGAAAAAAATGAACCCCCTAAATTTTTAGAAAAAAATATTAATATTTAGAGGTCGTATCCATCGATTGACAATATATTTTTTTCTTCTCGTTTGTTTTTTGTCCTTCATCAGCCCTCCGTTATACTTCTGATTTGCATTTAAGGATTATGAGGATGTTTCTTTGTACATTTTTTGATGCTGAATCCGTCCCCGAGGGTCCTTTCTCTCTAAAATCCTTAAATTTTTCGCAATATTCATGTGAAGTGCGCATTAAGGGTGAAAAAATATGTTTTCTTTTCAAAAAAGGTTCGCAGAATTTACGGGAAGCATTGTAGATCAAGTTTTTATAGTACAAAATCATAGGTATAATATAGATCTTTGAGAAATTTTCATGGTGCACGAGTAATATTGGACGGAGAACGAAGCTCCGTCTTGTTGAATCCACATTTGTTCCCTTTCAAAGTTATCAACTTCTTCAAAAAGCTGGGGTAATTCGTTTTGCAAAAAATTTAGATATCTAGGTCCGTTAAGCGGTTCGCGGAAAAAATATGGACCAGTAATTCGAAAATTTAATATTCCACATCATACATTGCGACCAATAGTTTTGGTTTTGAACTTCCTGGACCCAAACTGTTGAATAATAATGCATGTTATGGCTATTAACTCAATGGTAGCATTTTGGTTTACTACTTTCCGTTTCGTATACTCAACCATCAAACCGTTCCATTAAGCACTAAAAAGATTTTCATCAGGCTTATGAAGTTAATGTAAAACTGAAAACGGATGTCTATTTCATGTTTTAGTCTTAGTTAAGTGTTTGAACATGTAATTGTACAGGGTGAGTCAACGATTGAGTAAAGTTCATTATCTCATTTGTTTCGGGAATGACGAAAAAATGTTAAATACAATAATTTTAGGGAATATTAAGGCACACAGTTTAAAATTATCTTTGAGAATATAGGGTACTTCAAAAAAGTGTGGCCGATATAACATTTATTTTTAAACTCTGTACGGAATCACTTCGGTGCCCATCTGTCTATCTGTCACCCCCGATTTTCTCCGAAACTATTTGGCATAGAAAGTTGAAATTTGGCAATAATATAGGAATTGATGGCTTCATCAGAACCGTGTAGTTTTGAAAAAATAAATTTCGACTCAAGGGGTTAGTTTTAGGGGGTGAAATCAGAAATGAAAAAAATTATCGAGGGGTGTCAAATAAAAAGCTTGTATAAAGACGAGTTCAAAAATATATATTGTGTAATACTTGCACACAGTTCTCTTTGTATTATGTTTAAAAAAGTGCGAGAAATCGCTGTCCCACCACCTTATCTCGAAAAGTATCGATAAAAAATTTTGAAGAAATTCTGGAATATTCTCTACAGGGTGCAGATTGGACGAAAATTATCCCCTTTAATAATTTATCTGGTATATAACAAAAACAAAAATTTCATGGTCATCAGTTTTCACTAGATGTATGAATGTATGTTTAGGTGTAGCGCATCGATAGCTAAAATCATTTAGCGCCAGATTATGTTGATATTGTAATTTAGAGTAAAGATCAAATTCCTTTTAAAAAATCTATTAGACTTTTTATGTTATTTGTATTTGGTGCAACTATTTGATGTAGGGGTCTCAGTAAATTATGTTTTGTTCTTTGGGGGAGATAATCATGCGATAGGATATGTTTTATCGAGAGGGCTGTATTACATTGTTGACATAATGGAGGGGGATCCCCTTTTATTAGATAAGAATGGGTTAGATTCGTATGACCTATGGATGCTCTTCTCCATAAGATATTCTCTTTTCGTGTCAAACTTGGAAGGTGAAAAGGTGGATATACCGAAGGCTTTACTTCCCATAATTTGTTTTCCTCTTGCAAGTCCCAAGATAGTTGAAATAAATTTTTGACGATATCCTTGAAATGATTTATCAAGTCTTTTGTTGATAAGATTGAATTTAAGATTTTTCCAGAGGTGATTGCCAATTTGGCATTATTATCCACCAGATCATTTCCCCTTATGTTAATATGGCTAGGAGTCCACAACAATACTATGTTGTTCTTCCGGATATCACTTATATGTAAAAGGTCTATTATGTCTAACACTAATGGGATGGATGTTTTTGAAGAATTTATGGACTTCAGAGAGCTAAGAGAATCAGTTATAATGAGGATACCACTATTTATATTTGATCTTAAAGCTGTTTTAATAGCTTCTCTAATAGCTAATAATTCGGCTGTATACACTGATGAAATGTTGTTTAGTTTATATTTATGAATAATGTTTGGTGCAACCACTGCTGCACCCACTCCCAAATCTGATTTAGATCTGTCTGTGTAATATTGAATGTGATTTTGATATTTATCATGAATCAGTTGAAGGAACGATGATTTTATTCGAGAAGAGGAAGTTTGATTCCTTATTATATTTAGCCAAGCTGATATCTATCATGGGAGTAGGAGCTGTCCAAGGGGGGAGTATTGGGAATTTTGATGATTCCGGTGAGGTGAAATTTAATTCATGGGTGGATAAAAGTCTCTTTATTCTGGATTGTATGGAATTTGGGTTGAAAGTTTGTAAATGTAACTGATGAAGTTTGAGAGCTTGTTTAATATGGGGGTCTGAATAAAGAGGTGGAATAAAATCTCATTAAGGATTTTTGTCTTTGTAAGAAGAGGGGAGGCATAGAAGCTATGCATTGTAAACTTGGAATTGGGGAGGTTCTATAAGCTCCTGTCGCTAGGCGTAAGGCCTGATTCTGAATAGTTTCTAGAGATCTTTTTATTGTAGGACTAGCTGCATCATAAATAAAATCCCCATAGCTTAGTTTAGATAAAATGATCGATCTGTAGAACTTGATTAGAGAGGGGAAGTTTGCTCCCCATGAAGTGTTTGATAATAATCTCATTATGTTTAAATCCCTCGATGTTTTTGTTTTAAGATATTCAATGTGTTTTTTCCAATTTAATATGTTATCAAATATAAATCCCAACATAGTGATGTTATTTTTTCATTGGAATGAGGAGGTATTGGATAAGGATAGGGTGTTAATTTTAGAACAACCTCTTTTCCTACAGAAAAGAATTACAGAACATTTAGACAGAGAGAAGGTAAAACCTGATTGCACTGACCATTCTGAAATCCTATTTAGTGCCGATTGCGAAGTACTGGTAATTGAAGTATTATCCGATGAGGAGTTGTAGATGTTAAAGATGTATTTCTCGGTATATGTTCTTCAAGTTTTCACTAGAGATTAAAAAAAAACTTTGTCGAAAACTCATTTCGAATGTGTTTTGTAAAGTCACTGATCATTTTATACTTCCGTAACAAAAAAAATATTTTAAAAACAATCAACGTATGGAACACTAATC
Organism: Pachyrhynchus sulphureomaculatus; assembly: GCA_019049505.1. Taxonomy (NCBI): domain Eukaryota; kingdom Metazoa; phylum Arthropoda; class Insecta; order Coleoptera; family Curculionidae; genus Pachyrhynchus; species Pachyrhynchus sulphureomaculatus. The sequence goes on from CM032449.1 coordinate 199,535,949, forward strand.
GCGCAAGTCCAACTTGCACTTGACCGGTTATTTTTTAGAATATGCTTGTTAAGATAACATACTTTTTTTATAACAAATTTCTAACTAAAATTTGATGAAATACATATTTTATAATAGGAATGTTTCCTAATAAAACCATTTTAGGGTTTATGTAATGATGTTCCCACTAAAAGCTGAATACTAAAATTATTATGTTGACCATTAAATATTTTATATAGGGTTAATATTCTTTTGGAACTCCTTATGTACTATACTGAAAAAGCACTAGGGATAGACTACCAAATGGGGACGGTTAATGTTAATGAATATAGGGCTCCCCAGAATATATGTTTCATTTTTATAAGGTGTCGCATAAAAGTTTAATTTTAACTATAGTTTTTATGTTGTGTTCTTGTTTAATTTGCATTGTTGCAAATTTTTTTGTAGCTTAACAGTCTTCTACTACATACTGTATCTTAATAATAAAATTACTTATTTACTTTGTTTACTAACACTAAATATATATTTTTTTTTAAAAAACTTACGAATGTGTTATCGCGATTTTGTAGTACAGGACAGAGTAAAATTGATTATTTCATTTGTTTCGGGGGATAACGAAAAAATGTTAAATACAATAGTTTTAGGGAATATTAATGTGCCAGTTTTAAAATTATTTTTAAGTATACAGGGTACTTCAAAAAGTGTGGCCGATATAACATAGGTTTTTCTAAATGGAACATCCTACTTTCTAATTTATTTTTAAATTCTTCGTAAAATTTTAAACGAAGCCTAAGGCAATACATAAGAAGATGAATACTGTATATGGTGAAACTGTACCTACACTACCGTCAGAAAGTATTTGCCCACCTAGAAATTTCAATGTAACTGCCAAAATTTAATACCTAATTAAACTCTTTTATTAAATTTAACTGTTCTTAACAAGTGTTTCATCATAAAATTGTTTAGAAAAACCTTTTTGGTGAAATCACAAATTAAAAAAAACCAATTAGAACAAATTTCCAAGTTTTGCATGATAATGGTTTTGAGACGATTTTTTTTTATTAATAATGTTATATATTTAAACCCCTAGTAGTTTTTCTAATATTTCAATTAAAAAAAAATACTAGTTTTCAGTTTTGTAAAAAAACTGCCAGTAGCGCCATTGTTTCTGAAGGTGAAATACTCATAAATACGAAAAGAAATTTGAGTTAGATGCTACGGGGTGTTCAAAATAAATTTATACATTTCGACTATTTTAAATTGAAAAAAACATCAAATTTTTTAAATGGCACACCCTGTATATTATTATTTTTTCTGATAGATTTTACAAAACCCTCCAACTTTTATTAAGTATATCATGTACCTATTTCTAATAGTTTTCGATTTATTTTGAATTTTTTCAATTTTTATCCTTGTTTTTAATACACTTACGTTATTGTGAAAACATAAACAAATAGTTAATAATAATTTCAATATAGTTTAACTTATCTAATGATTAATTATTATGACGTAATAAATGTTCAAAAATATGTCCCTCTACTTGAATACACATGTTTAGTGGTTTTACTATATTTTTTTTCACTTTCCTTAGCATAAAGGGCGTTGTTGTACTGCACACATCCCGTATCTTATTTTCCATATCTACTGGTGTTGTAGGAGGATTCACATAAACACGATCTTTAATGTAGCCCCACAAAAAGAAGTCTAAAGGTGTTAAGTCACATGAACGAGGGGGCCACTGAATGAATCCATCCCTACCGATCCATTTTTGTGGGTAACGATCGTTTAAAAATTCCCGAACTTCCCGGTGGTAATGAGCAGGAGCTCGCCTTGTTGAATCACATTTGTTCTCTTTCAAAGTTATAAACTTCTTCGAAAAGCTGGGGTAATTCGTTTTGCAAAAAAAAAATTTAGATATCCGTTAAGCGGTTTTTGCGGAAAAAAAAAAGGACCAATAATTTGAAAATATAAACATTCCACACACCAAAAATTAAGCGACCAATGGCTTTGGTTTTGAACTTCTCGGACCCAAAATGGATTAACTGTTTGAATAATAATGCATGTTATGGCTGTTAACTGCTACATTACTACGAAAAGTAGCTTCATCCGAAAACATTATTTTGGATAAAAAATTTGGATCGGCCTCTATTGCTCCATTCATGGTGGTAAAAAAAGTTTACTCGTCGTTCAAAATCACGATCTGGGTGTAGTTCCATATGAAAGGGATGATACTTGTATTTTCTCGTGGTGCGATTAGCCGTAGATTGAGATGTGTCGGATAAGTCAGCTAGTTGACGGCTGCTGACCTGGGGATTATGTTCAACATGAAGTAAAATCTCCATGTTCTTTTTCCTAATTGGTAGCATTCTGGTTTACTACTTTTCGTTTCGTATATTCAACGCTACCACTACCATCAAACCGTTCCATTAAGCACTGAAAAGATTTTTCTAGATGGTATACGTGTAGTTCGCTCCGTAAAGCCTTGCTGCCAAAAGACAATTTTTTTCCCGCCTCGCCTAGGATATAAACCATATCAGTTACTTGATTTTTAGGAAAATCCAAAACTATTACCTTTATACGTCACTTACTACAACAGATTAAATTATTTTTACTTGCTTAATAGACATGTCAACATTTGATAATGCCTACAATTTTAGTTTTGCCTTGGCAACTATGATGTTATAGCGTAAGTGTATTAAAAACAAGGGTAAAAATTGAAAAATTCAAAATAAGTCGAAAACTATTAGAAATAGGTATATGACATACTTAAGAAAAGTTAGAGGTTTTTGTAAAATCGATCAGAAAAACTAATAATATACAGGGTATGCCTTTTAAAATATTTGAGATTTTTCAATTAAATTAGTCGAAATGCATAAATTTATTTTGAGCACCCAGTAGCATCTTACTTCAGTTTCTTTATATAAATCTTTTTCTTAATCTCTATAGAATGCTTGTACCAATTTTGAGTGTTCCATCTTCAGAAACAATGGCGCTACTGGCAATTTTGTACAAAACTGAAAACGTATATTTTTTTAAAAAATTGAAATATTAGAAAAACTACTAGGTTCAGGTATATAACATTATTAATAAAAAAGTTATAAAATTTTACGCAGCATTTAAAAATAAATTAGAAAATAGGTTTGCTCCATTTAAAAAAAAAAACACATCTTACAACGGCCACACTTTTTTGAAGTATCCTGTATACTCAAAAATAATTTTAAACTGTACACCTTAATATTCCCTAAAACTATTGTATTTAACATTTTTTTTCGTCATTCCCGAAACAAATGAGAATGACTCACCCTGTACAAAATATAGTTCTCTTTTCCAGTTATTAGAAAAATAACAATACCCTTTGACATATTAATATAAACTTTAAATTTATTGTTTTCATTTTAAGAATTATATCATAAATTTATGAAATTGCCAGGTATAGAGCATAACAGATTTTATAATGTATTTATGCTTTAGTGCTGGAATATAAAAATCTAATACTCGTATATCAGACTTCTTTCCTAGTACCTAATTTGCCATGTTTTGAGTATTAAAATGGTTATCTTAAATATACTTTAACATCTTCGTATTTCTGTCGAAAACAATAAGCGGTATCGACAACATTTGTCCTCGTAAAATTTATATTTATTGGTGTTCCTCTCTTTAAAAAACTACAACACAAAAATTATAAAACGGCTAGGTCAGCATAAAGCGGAAAACATTTTGTGTAAAAAAAGTGGTCTTTAGGCCACCGGTCGTATAAAACGACTAACGAGCTACAATTCTGAATGAGTTAAGCTTTCTTTTATTTTCATTGGGGTAAATTCTTTCGAATATTAAAATTTATGTTGACTTAGTTCTTAATAGTAGTTTTTAAACAATCCAAGTAAAAAAATATCAAAACTTTTAACACTTCTCTCGTAAACTTTATATTTATTGATATTTCTTTCTAGAAAAATCATTCTTTATCCTGGGTACGACTTCTATTCCCGATTTAGGCGTAACTTTGGAATCTGTCTTTTTGTCAGAAGCGACCTCTCTTGTCAACGAGAAGAAGATCTGGAGCCCCCAAACTTTGATGTTATGTGGTTAAAAATAACGACTCAACAAACCACAAGGTTTATCTGTATCCTGTATCGACCACCAAGTGATACCAATTTTCGAACACTTTTCGCTTCTCTTGCAGACACCATCGATCATTTACAAAGTAACTATCCAAGTGCCGAAATTGCCATCCTGGGCGACTTTAATGTCCACAATATCAACTGGCTCAAATATTCAAATACTACCGACGAACAAGGTCGTGAAGCTGAATCATTCTCAATCAGTTGTGGCTTAACTCAGCTTATTGACGAACCAACACGGATCCCTGATCGAGACGGGGAGTTCGCCAGTCTTCTTGATCTGTTTTTAACCACCAATCCGGAGATTTACACGGTCACCGTAAATCCGCCGTTAGGTTCTTCCGACCATAAACTGCTTTCGACATCGAGTATCCTGCCAATCAGTGACAGAGAGGCGCCTAGGCCGCGCAAGATTTGGCACTACAAATCTGCTAAATGGGAAGATCTCATGGAATACTTTCGAACTTTCCCTTGGATGGACGTTTGTTTTCGATTCGATAACCCATCTGACTGCGCCAGGGAGGTCTCCGATGTTATTTTGGCTGGTATGGAAGCTTACATCCCTTTTTCGAAGAAATGCTCTTCCAATGGCAAACCTTGGTTCGACCGAAAATGCAAAGAAGCTGTTGCTTCTAAACATATTGCCTACCGACAATGGCGTGAAAATCCTAACACCGTAAATCGAAACATCTTTGTTCATGCCCGGAACAGATGCAAGGGAATTATCGACGAAACCAAGGAGGCACACAATCAACGAATTAGAAACAAACTTCTCGCTTGTCCCAACAATTCCAGGTCCTTTTGGGCAGTCGCTAAGGCAGTTAGTCAAAATTTTACCAAATCCACCATATCACCACTCACACGGCCAGATAATTCCATTGCAACCACACCTGTTGAGAGAGCGAACTTGTTGGCTGAACTTTTGCTTCACATTCTACTGTCGATTTCCAAGGAAAAACACCACCTACTATTCCCATATTGCAGTCAAGGATGCTCGATGTTGTCTTCAGACAGCGCATCATAAAGCGTATTTTAATGAAGCTAGACACCAGGAAGGCTTCTGGCGCTGACGGAATACCTGCCATAGTTCTCAAAAACTGTGCAAGCGAACTAACACCAGTTTTCTGTAGACTTTTTAACCTATCCTACAGAAAGGGAATATTTCGGTCCTGCTGGAAATGTGCCACGGTTCAGCCGATACCTAAAAAAGGTAAGAAGACCTTGCCAAATAACTACCGACCAGTTGCACTGCTTTCAATAATATCGAAAGTCATGGAAAAGGTTATCAATGAGCATCTTCTAAAATATCTTGAACGATTCAATATTATTAGCGATCACCAATATGGTTTTTCGTAAACATAGATCAACAGGAGATCTTCTGACTTATGTAACACATGTTTGGAACAACGCAATTGAACACTTTGGAGAATCTCGAGCGGTTGCTCTTGACATATCCAAGGCATTCGACCGTGTTTGGCACGATGGACTGTTGGCTAAGTTGCGCTCTTATGGTATGTCTGAAAGGTTCTGTTTGTGGCTCTCATGTTTCCTCAGAGAGCGTTCTTTACGAGTGGCGGTCGACGGATTTCTTTCTAACACCCTCACTATCAACGCTGGTGTGCCCAGGGCTCCATACTGTCTCCTACTCTCTTTCTCATTTACATTAACGATCTGCTGGAAAAGACCGGGAATCCAATCTATAGCTTTGCAGATGACAGTACGCTTGTCTCTTCATTCACCTTGAACGCTCGGACATCGGCTGCTCAGGCGAATGTCCGCAGACAGCAGGAGGTCGTTCAACTCAACAAAGACCTGGAAGAAATTCTATCTTGGGGTGACAGTAACCAAGTGAATTTAACGCTACAAAAACCCAAGCGGCAGTTTTTTCTAAAAAAGTTAACGTTGCTGAACCCGACATAGTTATGTCGGGGCACTCCATTCCCCTAGCATCGTCGCTCAATTTGTTGGGCGTTAGTTTGGGAGCAAATATGTCTTGGCATGAACATGTTGCAGGCATAGCAAGGAGAGCTTCTCAAAAGTTGGGAATATTATTTAGAACCAGAAAGCTTTACACCCCACAACAACTATTAATTCTTTACAAAGCCCAAATTCGACCAACTACGGAATACTGCTCCCACGTTTGGGGCTCCCGCTCCCAAACATACACTGCATTTGTTGGATTCTGTTCAGAGAAGAGCAGTCCGTCTGATTGGGGACCCGGAATTGACCGGCGGCCTTGATTTGCTGGAACATTGAAGAACGGTTGGCGACTTGAGTCTGTTCTACAAGTATTTTCATGGAAAGTGTTCGAAGGATGTAGCCCGCTTAATTCCTCCCAAAGCGGTGCATGTTAGAAATACACGTCGCGCTGGTGCTTCGCATCCGTATGAGGTTCAGCTTGTTACTCCGCGTACAACGCTTTTCAAGCAATCTTTTATATGGAGAACATCATCCCTTTGGAATAATTTGCCCAGCGCTGTGTTTCCCACCGAGTACAATTTACAGCGATTCAAGAACAACGTGAATCGCTTTTTCCGCACTTGTGCCGCTCCTGGAGCGCTTTAGGGACTTCCCTGCAGCACGTGTGCTAGACCAATAAAAAAAAAAATAAATAAATAAAATAAAATTGTGAAATGGTGGTCAGTATAAGACAAAAAAACCTCTTATAACGTGAACACTATCGTTAGGACACCAGCCCTATAAAATGATCGCAAAGCAAAAATTCTGTTGAATAGACCAATTCATGAATAGAAATATACAAAGTCGCTACTGGAGAGGTTATTTTTATTATTAAAATGTCCGTGAAGATGAAAATTATTTTAGGAAATTTTTTTTCTAAAGTTAGCAGCGTGACTGAGGAGCAGAATTTTACAATAAAGTTATTCTAAAAACTTCGAATTTTATTCTTACAAAACATAAATATTTTGTAGTCTCTTATTTAAATCTGGATAAAAAATAAAGAAGACCTCGGTAACTAGAAACATTTAATGGTATGCAGTGATCTTTATGCCAATATCTCTATAAAACGACTACCGAGCTAAAATACTATTGAGTAGGACATTTTACAAAAAGGAGATGCGAACGTCATTATTTTTAGCCTTTTTTTATGCCATACAAATTCTGACAAATTTTTTTTGTTTATTCTTCTACTTGAAAAGAAAAAGATTTCTTAAGTGATTAGTAACATCATATTGTCAAACGATTTTAAAATAAAATAAGGGTATTTGTTACTGCATATTATTTGAATACTATATCAAAATATAAGAAAAAAAAACAACAGCTCCAGATAAGTAATCAATATCTGCCAAAACTCTTTTTGTTGATTAACTTGGTAAGATGCACGTAAATATTTTTTAGCTGTATTTTGAAACATAGTGCCTTTAGTAAGTGCTTCTGTTAAATTATTGTGATTAATTTATTTAAATCGACACTAACAAGTTTAGAACATAAAGTGAAACAGGTGGTTAACGTAAAATGCTCTACTGACCGATATTTATTGGTCTTCAGGTATAATTTATTGATTTAACTGCTGCAGAATACATTACACCGCATTTTGTGGCATACCTCTATAATTAGGATTAAAGATTCGTAATATTCATCTAATAATAGTGTTTTTACTTATTAATTACCAAAATAACGTGCTTGAAACCTAGAGTTATTAGATTGTTAGCAATAGGTATTTTAGTATAAAAACATAGTATTATTAGAATTTACTAATGACCTTTCTTCAAAACTACATCATAAAGTTATGAGCTGGTCAAGTCATAAAGGAGAAAACGTATCTTGTTATAACAAGTCTTTGGTGGCTTTTTTGCTCTATGAGAATCTAACAGTATTCAGACTTTTCCTCTTTTAAGTATTAATAGCCGGCCAAGAGCAAGTCTTACTTGTGCAATTAGTGTTCCGTACGTTGATTGCTTTTAAAATAAAATTTTTGTTTAGATTACACAGCCCCACAAAAAAAGTGGGGTATACTTTTGATGTGATATATCAGATCCGTAGTATTTTTGCCCGCTGATCACGAATCTGACGTCAGAATATCGCCATCACATCTCAATTTTTTTCTAACCCCAAAAAATAGGTAAAATTAGTAAAAATTAAGAAAAATATACTCCTAAAAAATTGATTCAAGCTTTTTCATGAATCCAAAGATGTATTAATATGTATTCGGACACGCTAAGCTAATACTCATCGGTTGGATTAAGCCATACAGTTCTGTTTTCTTTCTAACCTCAATAAATCAGACAGATATAGTGCTTCTCGAATGCAAAAACGAATTCAAATTAAAATTCAACCGATTCTTACCAAATTTGGTACACGGGTTTTTTTGGGTTGCTGATCATGAATCTGAGGTCGGATTTGCAAAATTCAAAATGGCGGATCCAAGATGGCGGACAAAATTTTTGAAAACCAACCGATTCCTACCAAAATTTGGTATACAGTTGGGGAATCCTCAAACCTGATACTCTTAAACCCTAAACCCTGAAACCTTAGACTCCCACACCCTGTAACCTCAAAAAATAGACCTCAATAACCCTGTAACTTTAAAAATGAGACCCAATAAACTCAAAACCAGGACTTTTAAAACCATATACTCTCAAATAGTAGACCCTTAAGCCCTAGAATTGCGAAGGTTAGACCAACGCCTAACTTTTCTTTTTTTGGCTGTATCTTGTTCTTTTTTCCGCGAATGACCTATTCAAAGGCTTTCTGCCCAAACGCTTTTGAGGACTTGTTTCTCTTTTTAGCGACCAGCAATAGTCCGCTAGCATATGGTCATCCCATCATCCTTGATACCGATTTTCTATGATTTTCAGATCTTGGTGAAAACGTTCCCCTTGCTCCTCACTGTAGTCACCAAGATTATCTGGGAAATCATCGATGTGGGAGTCCAGGAAATGTAATTTTAGATTCATTAAGCAACCTAATGTTTGAAAATTTTTTATCATTTTCTCGACTATTTCTTTGTACTTAGGACTTTTATTATTTCCCAAAAAGTTTGTTGCGACTTCTTTAAAACTAAGCCAAGCAGCTTTTTCAACTTTATTCATTTTAGTAACAAATAATGAATCTTGAAACAATTTTCTTATTTGTGGCCCGTCAAATACGCCTGCCTTAATTTTAGCTTCAGAAAATTTCGGAAATTTTTTATGCAAATATTTGAAACATGGGCCCGTTTGTATCTAATGCTCTCGTGAATTGCTTCATAAGTCCAAGCTTAATATGGAGCGGGGGAATAAGAACTTTTCCTGGATCTACCAATGGTGGAAACAATACATTATTTTCACCAGGAGTGAACGATTCTCTTGTTGGCCAAATTTTTTTCTTATAATGACGTTCCCTGTCTCTGCTATTCCACAGACATTTATAACAGGGATAAAGTGTAAACCCTGACTGTTGGCCAAGCAATATTGTTACAATTTTCAGATCTCCACAAATTTTCCAGTTATGATCAGCATATTTTATTTTTATCAAAAGCTGCTTCATTTTTTCATATTGCTCTTCCATAACTGTGGAATGAGCAATCGGAATGGGAGCGTAAACGTTGGTATTATGCAGCAAAACTGCCTTAATGCTCCGTTTAGAAGAATCAATGAACAATCTCCATTCTTCAGGATCGTATGAGTTATTTTGAAATTCATCCATTAGACCTTTTACATCGGTATAATATGAAAGTGACAATTCCTCGTCCATTGTGAAATATTTTCGAAATTCTTCATCTCTGTTTCTATAATAAGAAATCGTAGCTTCTGGCTTAAGTAAATGTCTTTTCTTTAAAAAGGAAGCAAGATGCTCTGAACCATCTTTGGATAAGCCTAAATCTCTGACTAGATCACTAAGTTCTGACTGTGATACGAGTATTGGTTCTGGTTTACGGTTGTATGGTAGAAATTCTTTATCTGTGTCACTAGTATATGATAGGTGGTCACTAGAACATTCATTAGTAACAGTGTTTGAATCTTTTTCGACAGTCTCAATGTTTTCGGCATGAACTGATAAGGTGAAATCATTTGTTTCCATAACATCAGCATCAAGTGGTTCAGTTGGTCTTGTTACTGTCGAAACATCGTTATAAGTAATAGTGCTTTTATTTTTTCGGTTAGGCCTAGATACAACATTCATACAAAAGTAGCAATCATTTTTCACTGTATGGTCTATTCCATATTGCTGGTCTGGAATATTTTATCGCTTTCTTATTGATGTACAACATTATTTTACAAGAACTGCAAATGATGTGGGGAACCCAATCTGTATCCTGGTGCTGTATTTCAATGTTAAAACAATCCTTATATCAGGTTTTAATCTTATCTGTTATCGGTGACCCCATTTTACTCAATACGTGTTGACAGCAAATATAACAAAATGAATCACTGTTTTTATCGCACTTATGAAAAGTCCTTGTACCGTGAGACCGTTTCTTTTAGCATTATACTCTACATGAGCCAAGTCACCCACACATGAAGAGCTACTGTCGCTGGATGACGACGGCTGCGGGCCCGCCTTCCCACCCTGACCAACCGCCGATACTGGGTTTCCGAGTCCCTGCATCGTAATTCTCTTTTTTCTACCTGCCATGACGGCATCTAAGCCATTATCCAGGGACTCTGCCGGCTAGTGGAGTAACACCGGTGCCCACCGTCAACACGTGGAGGTGCCCTGGATGCAGGTAGAAGAATAAAAATCGACCGATGAATTTTCTCGGCGTTCAAAATGGCGCGAAAACATCTGCCATCTTGAATTTTGCAAATCCAACCTCAGATTCGTGATCAGCAACCCAAAAAATCCCCGTGTACCAAATTTGGTAAAGAACGGTTGAATTTTAATTTGAATTCGTTTTTTGCATTCGAGAAGCACTATATCTGTCTAATTTATTGAGGTTAGAAAAGAAAACAGAACTGTATGGCTCAATCCAACCGATGAATATTAGCTTAGCGTGTCCGAATACATATTAATACATCTTTGGATTCATGAAAAAGCTTGAATCAATTTTTTAGGAGTATATTTTTCTTAATTTTTACTAATTTTTACCTATTTTTTGAGGTTAGAAAAAAATTGAGATGTGATGGCGATATTCTGACGTCAGATTCGTGATCAGCGGGCAAAAATACTACGGATCTGATATATCGCGCGTCAAAAGTATACCCCACTTTTTTTTTGTGGGGCTGTGTTATCAATGACTTCACAAAACATACTCCAAATGAGTTTTTAATAGTTTGTTTCCGATCTTTGTTGAAAAGTAATGACCTTAAAATTTTTGATTTTTATATACCAGATAAATTATTAAAAGTAATGCATTCGTGATAATTTTCGTTAAACCTATACCCTGTGGAGAATATTCCAGAATTTTTTCAAAATTTTTTGATCAGTACTTTTTGAGATAAGGGTGGGACAACGATTTTTGGCAATTTTTTAAAAATAATCCAAAGAAAAGTGTCCGCAAGTATTCCATTATATATATTTTTAAACTTATCTTTTCACAAGCTTTCATGTGATACCCCACCCAATGACCTGGTAAAAAAAAATCACTTCCGATTTCACCCTGCAAAACTAACCCTTTAAGTTAAAATTTAAACTTTTAAAACTACACGACTCTGATGGGCCTACCAATATTATCATCTTTATTATTAATCCCAAATGTCTACTTTCTAGGTCAAAAAGTTTCTGAGAAAATTGGGTGTGACAGACAGACAGACGGACAGACAGACAGACAGATACCGAAATGATCTTATAAGTGTTCTGTACGGAATACTAAAAGTGATGTCTTAAATATAATATCTTTTTTACATATTATTGAAAACAATAATAAAACGAAATTTCAGAAATTTTAAGTCTGGTAAAATTTATATGTTTTGATGTCTTTTCTTTACCATTGCAACATAAAATTTAAAAAAAGCGAAAAATCTATTATGTTGTGAAGTGGTCTGTGTTTGTGTTGTCAACGGGTGTGTAAAATTACCAACGAGCTAAGACTTTTTTCTAGTCTTCAGGATATATTCTTTCGAATATTAAAATTTATGTTGTCTCACATATCTTATTGTCATCCAGAATAATAGCCCTTAAAAAAATTTTTAAAATTGTTAACACTATCCTCGTAAAATTTATATTTATTGATGTTTTTCTCTTGAACTATCATAAAACAGCAAAAACGGCGAAGTCAATATGAGGTGGAAAATATTTTGTGACGTGAAAATGATTTTTAGGCTAGCGACTCCATAAAACTATTACTGAAAAGAAATTCTGTTGTATAGTTCATTTTATGAGTTAAAAGATACGAAAGTTGTTACTGTTAAGGTCACCCAAGTGTGCATAGAGACGCAAAACAATTTTATTTTTAAACGAATAATGACCAGTAGGTTTTGTGGAAATTATAATATATGATAGGTTCCATGCAAATAGAAACCCACATGTTGTAAGGGGACCGGAGGGATTAATATTTATATTTTTGGAGCTAACTAATTAAGAACAGTATACATATATATTCCAGAGTTTTGTAGCGTGACTCGAGCAAAGAATTTTATAACGAATTTATAGAAACTTTATTATCTTTTCAAATTATAAATTGTGTGATATTTCATATTTGAAACACAAATTACGTAGTGGCCAGTTAAGCGTATAGTGGAAAACATTTTATGACATTAGATGGTTTTAGATCGACGATTCTATAAAATGATCAGTTTTATGAGTAATGAAATTTAAAACTCGTTATCGGGAAAAATAAAATATACTTTGACACACTAATATAAACTTTAAACTATTGTTCTCTTTTTAAGAACTATATCATAAATTTATGAAATTGCCAGGTATAGAGCAAAACAGATTTTATAATGCTAGAATATAAAAATCTAATAGTATATCAGACTTCTTTCCTAGTACCTGATTTATCATATTTTCAGTATTAAAATTGTTATCTTAAATATACCCTAACATCTTTGTATTTCTGCCGAAAACAATACAAACGAAAGCGGTATTGACAACATTTACCCTCGTAAAAATTTATATTTATTGGTGTCCTCTCTTTAAACTACAACACAAAATTATAAAACGGCTAGGTTAGCATAAAGCGGAAAATATTTTGGTGTGAAAAGTGGTCTTTAGGCCACCGGTCGTATAAAACGACTAACGAGCTGGAATTCTGAATTAGTTAAGCTTTCTTTAATTTTCATTGGGATCAAGTCTTTGGAATATTAAAATTTATGTTGACTTAATTCTACTTAAACATCTTTTTCATAGTTTTTGAACAATCCAAGTAAAAAAATATCAAAACTTTTAACACTGTTCTCGTAAACTTTATATTTATTGATATTTCTTTCTAGAAAAATCATAAAATTGTAAAATGGTGAAGTCAGTATGAGACAAAAACCTCTTATAACGTGAACACTATCGTTAAGACACCAGCCCTATAAAATGATCGTAAAGCAGAAATTCTGTTGAATAGACCAATTGATGAATAGAAATATACAAAGTTGTTACTGGAGAGGTTATTTGTATTATATATTAAAATGTTCGTGAAGATGAAAATTATTTTAGGAAAAATTTTTAGTTTAAACGATTATTGACTGTAGATTTTTGTAGAAAAGGGGTTGTATAGTAAATTAGACACCTAAGTGCCTTGCGTAACCTCTCATAACCTTTAGAGAGAAGGGAGGGGAGTAATTAAGCCTATTTAAGAAGCTAAAACTAATTAGTGGCAATAATTCAGTTCAGAATTTCTAAAATTAGCAGGGTGACTAAGGAGCAGAATTGTACAATAAAGTTATTCTTAAAACTTCGAATTTTATTCTTACAAAACATAAATATGCTGTTGTCTCATATTTCAAAAGCCGTATTTTGAAAAATCATCTCATTCATGTCTCATGTCTCATATTTCAAAAGTCGTATTTTGAAAAATAGTGCTTTTAGTAAGTGCTCCTGGTAAATTATTGTCATTAATTTATTTAAACCGACAGTAACAAGCTTAGAACATAAAGTTAAAACAGGTGGTTAACGTAAAATGCTCTACTGACCGATATTTATTAGTCTTCAGGTACAATTTAACGTTGATCTAACTGCTGCAGAATACATTACACCACATTTTGTGGCATACCTCTATAATTAGGTTAAAGATTCGTAATATTCATCTAATAATAGTGTTCTTACGTATTAATTACTGCTTGAAACCTAAAGTTATTAGATTATTAGCAATAAGTTTGTTAGTATAAAAACTTAGTATTATTAGAATTTACTAATGACCTTTCTTCAAAACTACATCATAAAGTTATGAGCTGGTCAAGTCAGCATAAAGAGGAAAACGTATCATGTTATAATAAGTCCTTAGTGGCTTTTTACTCTTTGAGAGTCTAACAGTATATCAGACTTTTAAGTATTAATAACCAGCCAAGTGCAAGTGGGACTTGAGTAATTAGTGTTCCGTACGTTGATTGCTCTTAAAATCAAAAATTTTGCTACGGAGGTATAAAATGATCAGTGACGTCACAATACACACCCCTAATGAGTTTTCAACAAAGTTTGTTCCGATCTTTGTTGAAAATTAATGATCTTAAAACTTTTGAATTTATATACCAGATAAATTATTAAAGGTAACGCAATTGTGATAATTTTTGTTCAATCTACACACTGTGGATAATATTCCACAATTTTTTCAAAAATTTTTTGATCAGTACTTTTCGAGATAAGGGGGGGACAGAGATTTTTGACAATTTTTTAAAAATTATATGAAGAAAAGTGTCCGTAAGTATTAAATTATATATATATATTTTTACTTCCGATTTCACCCTCTAAAACTAACCCTTGGAGTCAAAATTTAACTTTTAAAACTGCACAGCTCTGATGGGGCCATCAATATTATCATCATTATTAATAATGCCAAATTTCAACTTTCTATTTCAAATAGTTTCGGAGAAAATTGGGTATGACAGACAGACAGACACCGAAGTGGTCTTATACGTGTTCTGTACGGAATACTAGAGGTGATGTCTTAAATATAATTTGACATCTTTTTACCTATTATTGAAAACAATAATAAACTACGAAATTGTAAAATTTATATTTACTGATGTCTTTTCTTTAAAATTGCAACATAAAATTTAAAAACAGCTAGGTCAGCATAAAGCGAAAAATCTATTATGGTGTGAAGTGGTGTGTGTTGCGTTGTCAACGGGTGTGTAAAATTACCAACGAACTGAGACTTTTTCTAGTCTTCAGGACATATTCTTTCACATATTCAAATTTATGTTGCCTCATATATATTTATTTTATCATCATCTAGAATAATAGCCCTTAAAGATATCAAAATTGTTAACACTATTCTCGTAAAATTTATATTTATTGATGTTTTTCTCTTGAACCATCATAAAACAGCAAAACGGCGAAGTCAATATGAGGTGGAAAACATTTTATGACGTGAAAATGATTTTTAGGCCAGCGACTCTATAAAACTATTACTGAAAAGAAATTCTGTTGTATAGTTCATTTTATGAGTTAAAAGATACGAAAGTTGTTACTGTTAAGGTCACCCAAGTGTGCATAGAGACGCAAAATAATTTTATTTTTAAACGAATAATGACAAGTAGGTTTTGTGGAAATTGTGATATATGATAGGTTCGATACAAATAGAGCCCTGTCATACACATGTTGTATAACCTTAAGGGGAGCGGAGGGGTTAATATTTATATTTTTGGAGCTAACTAATTAAGAACAGTATACTTATATATTCCAGAGTTTTGTAGTCCGACTCGAGCAAAGAATTTTATAACGAATATATAGAAAATTTATTATCTTTTCAAATTATAAATTGTATGATATTTCATATTTGAAACACAAATTATGTAGTGGCCAGTTAAGCTATAGTGGAAACATATGACATTAAATGGTTTTAGATCGACGATTCTATAAAATGATCAGTTTTATGAGTAATGAAATTTAAAACTCGTTATCAGGAAAAATAACAATACACTTTGACATATTAATATCAACTTTAAACTATTGTTCTCTTTTTAAGAACTATATCATAAATTTATGAAATTGCCAGGTATAGAGCAAAACAGATTTTATAATGTATTTATTATTTAGTGCTAGAATATAAAAATCTAATAGTATATCAGACTTTTTCCTAGTACCTAATTTATCATATTTTGAGTATTAAAATTGTTATCTTAAGTATACTTTAACATCTTCGTATTTCTGTCGAAAACAATACAAACGAAGGTAGTATCGACAAAATTTAACCTCGTATAATTTATATTACCTTTAAAAAGGGAGACCGCAGAGAATGCACAAACTATAGAGGCCTAAGCATAATATCGAGTATGGGACGTTTGTATGGAAAAAATTATTAAAAATATCATGGAGGAAAATATAAAAGGAAAAATTGGAGAAGACCAAGCAGGCTTTACGGCCGGAAAATCATGTATAGACCACATATACACTATAAAACAAACAATGGAAAAAAAACTGGCAAAGAATAGAGAAGTTCACCTAGCCTTCATAGACATAAGAAAGGCCTATGACTCAGTACCAAGACAAAGATTATGGAACGCAATGAAAGAAATAGGCATTGACAAAGAACTAATATACGCAGTAAAAGCTCTCTATGAAAACAACACAGTGAATATAAAAATAGGACATAAAATAGGAAAGAGACTCCAAACATCAAAAGGCCTATTACAAGGATACTCTACATTCCAACACTATTCAAAATATACCTCGAGCAAACATTAAAAAAATGGAAGCAAAAATGTAGTGGAATGGGAGTCCCAATACGAGAAGATTACTTATATACTCTAAGTTTCGCAGACGACCAAGTAATCATAGCGCAAGATGAGGAAGACCTCAGTTATATGGTAAGAAAACTGAAAGAAGAATACACTAAAGCAGGATTAGCAATAAACTTTGATAAAACGGAATATCTAACAACAAAGGAGGGAAACGAACCATTATTTCAAAAAACGCAACATCAGAAGAAGAGATTAAAGCTAGATTAGGACAAACGCGAACATGCATAAGACAATTAAATTCGATCCTGTGGGACAAGCACATTACAAAGAGAAACAATACACGCATATAAAAATCAATAATACAAAGCATAATGATATACGGGTCAGAAACATGGACGATCAACAAAAGAAATAAATCTAAAATTAACGCGGTAGAGATGGAGTATTGGAGAAGATGTTGTAGAGTGACACGTATGGAGAGAATAACCAATGAAGAAATAAGAAGCAGAATGAACATCAAAGAGAACGCAATAAATACCGTTGAAGAAAAACGATTAAAATGGTATGGACACATAAGGCAAAGCGAAGATAATAGGTGGATAAAGAAAATACCGGAGTGGAGCTCTATAGGGAGAAGAAAAAGAGGAAGACCCAGACGATCATGGAGAGACGATGTGGACGAGGCTATGAAGAACAGGGGTCTAACAGATGTAGACTGGAAGATAGAAACGGATGGAATCAAAGGCTGAGAGAAGGAAGACAGCGTCAGCTGTAGAAAATCCTTGTTATATATATATAATTTATACTTATTGGTGTCCTCTCTTTAAAACTAGAACACAAAATTATAAAACGGCTAGGTCAGCATAAAGTTGAAAACATTTTGATGTGAAAAGTGGTCTTTAGGCCACCGGTCATATAAAACGACTAACGAGCTGGAATTCTTGATGAGTTAAACTTTCTTTTATTTTCATTGGGATAAATTCTTTGGAATATTAAAATTTATGTTGACTTATTTCTACTTAAATATCTTTTTCAGAGTGTTTTAAACAATCCAAGTAAAAAAATATCAAAAGTTTTAACCCCGTTCTCGTAAACTTTATATTTACTGATACTTCTTTCTAGAAAAATCAATAAATTGTAAAATGGTGAAGTCAGTATGAGACAAAAACCTCTTATAACGTGAACACTATCAATAGGTCACCAGCCCTATAAAATGATCACAAAGCAAAAATTCTGTTGAATAGACCAATTCATGAATAGAAATATACAAAGTTGCTACTGGTAAGGTTATTTGTATTATATATTAAAATTTAAGTAAGATGAAAATTATTTTAGGAAAAATTTTTGGTTTAAACGATTATTGACTGTAGATTTTGTAGAAAAAGGGTTGTATAGTAAATTAAATACTTAAGTGCCTTGCGTAACCTCGCATAACCTTTAGAGAGAAGGGAGGGGAGTAATTAAGCCTATTTAAGAATGTAACTAGTTAGTGGCAATAATTCAGTTCAGAATTTCTGAAATTAGCAGCATGACTAAGGAGCAGAATTATACGATAAAGTTATTCTTAAAACTTCGAATTTTATTCTTACAAAACATAAATATTCTGTTGTCTCTTCTTTAAATCTGGATCAAAAAATAAAGAAGAGCTCGGTAACTGGAAACATTTAATAGTATGCAGTGATCTTTATTACTACTCAGTATATATCACCACTACACCAAACACTTTATTTTTGCACTCGACGCGCGTTTCGCTAACCATGTTAGCTTCATCAGGAGCGATGAAGCTAACATGGTTAGCGAAACGCGCGTCGAGTGCAAAAATAAAGTGTTTGGTGTAGTGGTGATATATACTGAGTAGTATCATTGTGCCAAAGATTCCACATTCCCAACTTAGTGATCTTTATGCCAATGTCTCTATAAAATGACTACCGATCTAAAATTCTATTGAGTAGGACATTTTTACAAAAAGGAGATGCGAACGTCATTATTTTTGGCCTTTTGCTATACAAATTCTGACAAGTTCCAAAGTTTTTTTTTGTTTATTCTTTTACTTGAAAAGGAAAAGATTTCTTAAGCGATTAGTAACATCCTATTGTCAAATGATTTTAAAATAAAATGATGGCATTTGTTAGTGCATATTATTTGAATGCTACATCAAAATATAAGAAAAAGAAACAACAGCTAAAGATAAGTAATCAATATCTGCCAAAACTCTTATTGTTGATTAGCTAGGTAAGATGCACGTAAATTTATCTTTTAGCTGTATGCCATATGTATTTACTCAAAAACAAACATATTTCAAAAGCTGTATTTTGAAAGATAGTGCTTTTAGTAAGTGATTTTGTTAAATTATTGTGATTAATTTATTTAAAACCGACACTAACAAGCTTAGAACATAAAGTTAAAACAGGTGGTTTAACGTAAAATGCTGACCGATATTTATTGGTCTTCAGGTTTAATTTATTGATTTAACTGCTGCAGAATACATTACACCGCATTTTGTGGCATACCTCTATAATTAGAATTAAAGATTCGTAATGTTCATCTAATAATAGTGTTCTTACGTGTTAATTACCAAAATAACGTGCTTGAAACCTAGAGTTATTAGATTATTAGCAATAGGTATGTTAGTATAAAAACTTAGTGTTATTAGAATTTACTAATGACCTTTCTTCAAAACTACATCTTAAAGTTATGAGCTGGTCAAGTCATAAAGGAGAAAACGTATCATGTTATAACAAGTCTTTGGTGGCTTTTTGCTCTATGAGAATCTAACAGTATTCAGACTTTTCCTCTTTTAAGTATTAATAACCGGCCAAGAGCAAGTCTTACTTGTGCAATTAGTGTTCCGTACGTTGATTGCTTTTAAAATAAAAATTTTTGCTTAGATTATCAATGACTTCACAAAACATACCCCAAATGAGTTTTTAATAGTTTCTTTCCGATCTTTGTTGAAAACTAATGACCTTAAAATTTTTGATCTTTATATAGCAGATAAATTATTAAAAGTAATGCACTCGTGATAATTTTCGTTAAACCTATACCCTGCGGAGAATATGCCAGAATTTTTTCAAAATTTTTTGATCAGTACTTTTCGAGATAAGGGAGGGACAACGATTTTTGTCAATTTTTTAAAAATAATCGAAAGAAAAGTGTCCGCAAGTATTCCATTATATATATTTTTAAACTTATCTTTTCACAAGCTTTCATGTGATACCCCACTCAATAACCTGGTAAAAAAAAAATTTCACTTCCGATTTCACCCTCCAAAACTAACCCTTTAGGTTAAAATTTAACTTTTAAAACTACACGACTCTGATGGGGCCTTTAATATTATCGTCATTATTATTAATCCCAAATGTCTACTTTCTACGTCAAAAAGTTTCGGAGAAAATCGGGTGTGACAGACGGACAGACAGACACCGAACTGATATTATAAGTGTTCTGTACGAAATACTAAAAGTGATGTCTTAAATATAATATAACATCTTTTTTACGTATTATTGAAAATAATAATAAAACGAAATTTCAGAGATTTTAGGTTTTTAGATCGACGATTCTATAAAATTATCAGTTCTATGAATAATGAAATTTAAAACTTGTTACCGTTAACCATAAATTAGAGAATTAATAGAGATACAAAAATAAGGAACAAAATTGAAGTTCTAACTATTAATTACGTACAGATTATCTACATGTGGGGTTTAATATTAAATTTAATATACAAGAAATCTTGCAATATGTATTTTATGCAAACATATATTTTAAATCTATTTAAAAAATTTGAAAATTAATTTCAGTAAAGAATTTCATAATAAAGAAATCGGAAGTTTTGAAAGCCTTTTGGTTACATTTATAGTTACCGAGGTCCACATCAAAAAATTATGTTCTTAAACCGCTCAGCTGGAATTCTATAAAATTGGGCATTGTAAATCAAAAAGCTACGAAATTTATGGTTACCTATTTTATCAATTAAAAAGGAGATAAAGGACTATTAGATGAAATTTTTGAATTTTTTAACCTGAACTTATTCTAATAAATAGACATAAGTTCAGGTTAAATATTCAGAATTCTACCTTTTTTACACGCGAAGAAAATAACACCAAGTATGCCTCCATACCATATAATCCGAAATATAGCAAGGGACTCAATAAGGTATTTAATAAGGTAGGCCTCACCTTACTCTTTAAGTCATCAGACAATCTGAGGAATATCTTAGGAAATCCCAAAGATAAGATTCCTAATTGTGAGAAAAGTGGAATTTATGAAATTAGTTGTAATGATTGTGACAAAAAGTACGTTGGGCAAACTAAAAGGTCAATTAAAGCACGATTTAAAGAACATTTAGCACACTTAAAATACAGTAGAACAGAAAAGTCTAGCATTGCCGAACATGCCCTTGAAGCTGATCATATTGTAACATTAGATGATCTAAAATTAATTAAAAATGTTTATGATCGGAGATTTTGAAAACATACCAAAGTATGGAGATTATAAAATGTAAAAGTAGTTTAAATAAAGATAGAGGGTCCTATTCCTTATAGTCCACTCTACTGGTTACTTGACCGGAACCGATGGCCTTGCCTATGCCGTTAGTTCCGCTTGAGTAATTCAAGGTTAGGCTAAGTATAAATAGGGTAGATTTGTAGTTTAGTTTTAGTCAATCATCGCTCCTGATGAAGCTAACATGGTTAGCGAAACGCGCGTCGAGTGCAAAAATAAAGTGTTTGGTGTAGAGGTGATATATACTGAGTAATGATACAAATGAAAGTAAGCTAATTTATAATCTACACATAAAAAATGGATATTTACTGATGTTTTTCTTTATTCAATCTACTTGTAATAGATCTTTTATATAACGTTAGTTCAGGTAAATCAGAAGTTAAAAAAGTTATTTATGAGGAGGAAGATATTAAAATCAAAAGGTTTGAAGGTACTATCGCAAATATTACATTTAGCTATGTTATTTATTATTGATTTCATATTAAAAAACTTCATTTCTAACTGAAATTTAATAAGGTGGATAGTTAGAGATGCTCTATTGGTTTCGTGACGTTTCAATTCTTATATGAATCTTTATCAGGTTTCGAAATATTATATGAGATGCCTTTATATGGTATCGTATTATATAAAATATCTAAAGATATTTGTTAAAATATTTGCAAGCTTGATAAAGAAGATCAGGTCAGAGATAGAGTGACAAAATTAAAAAACAGGAAACTCCCAAAGGGGATGAGATAAGTAATGAACTCATCAAATATGGCGGGCAAGCTTTATTGCAAGAAATAACTAAATTGTTCAAGAAAGTGATAACTCAGAACAAAACACCGGTCGAGTGGGAGAAAAGTATCATTATCCCACTGATCAAAAAGAGGTCAAAAGGGAACCATCAAAGTATAATAGCAACAGAAATGTCTAATATTATAACCATGAGCGAGGAACAATAAGGTTTATACGGAAACAGATCAACTATTGATGCCATTTTTTTATCTTACAACAGATTTTGGAAAAAGCTATAGAATATAACACACCGGCATTTATCTGGTTTATAGATCTTACTAAAGCACTTGACCTCATAAAACTGAAAGGCCTGGTTAGTGTACTGAAATAGAAAGATGTACCAGAGAGTACAATACATCAAAATAAGTAAAGATCTGAACACCCACAGCATAAAATAGGAGTAGACAAAAGGCTAAGTCCAGAAATAAAAACCGAAATGAGAATACGCCAAAGAGACAGTCTTAGTCCACTGTTAATTAATGTTGTCATGGGTAAGATCATAAACGCTGTGACATCACGTGGCTTGAGATATAGACTTGGTAATCAGTATGGCAAACCCCAAGATATAAGATCCTGTCTTTTTGCTTTTTCAGTGGGGCAATAAACGACCCTATTAAAGTTTTGTCCATAGTTGCCAGGTATTACGATAAACATTTTTTTACCTGCTTTGTATACCGCCCTCACTTGCACCTACAATCATATTGAATCTATTTTTACCTATATATTTACTACCTGGCAATTCGGTTTGAAGCCCTTTAAGTATTTGATAATATAGTCCTAACGACCACAGGTCCCCATTAAGATTCGAAAGATACTTTTTATTATTTTTATTTTTAGTTCTATTTACAACTTACAACGAAACGGTTCTATTTTAATTATGTGGCGTCCGTGGAAAAATTGCAATAGTAGCTCTCGCAAGAAAAAACATTTATCGCTTGACGCTAAACAAACAGTGAAAAATGTTTACGATAGTTTGGTAAAAAGAAATTTGAAGAAACAAAGTGCTTTGCAAGAAACCAGTGAACTAACAAAAACCCCAATTTCTACGATTAAGGGTAATGTAGGAAAACCATCACTCAGGAACAGGAAAAAACGGAAAGATTTTCAAATGCATCATGTAGACGATTGTGAAAAAGACGTCATCAGGAGAAAAATATATTCTATGTATGAAGAGCAGTTGGTGCCGACACTAGACAAAATAAAATTAAGACTGGTGAAGGACGGGACCAATATACATTGTAGCCGATCAACTCTTCACAGAATTCTCTGAAGAATGGGATTCACGTTCCAAAAAATCAACAAAAGGCAAGTAGTGATGGAGTCACAAAGATTACGAATCTTGCATTATACTTATTTACAAGAAATTAAAAAGTATCGAACAGAGAATTGGCCAATAATTTACCTTGACGAAACATAGTTCGATACCCATGACACTGTGCAAAAAGGGTTGGTTGATGGCGGTACAAAATGTCAGACTAACGAACCTTCAAATAAAGGTAAATGAATAACCATTTTGCATGCTGGATCTGAAAAGGGCTGGATTTCAAATTGTCTACTATTATCTGGCAAAAACATAAATGATTCTAGTTTGGACTATCACGAAGACACGACCGCAGAACTATTTGAAAATTGGTTTCAAAATTCCCTTTTGCCAAATGTTCCCGAACAGAGTGTTATAGTTATGGACAATGCAAGTTACCATAGTCGCCTGCTAAATAAGGTTCCTAATGTAGCCAACACCAAATCGAAAAATACAGGAATATATGTTAGAAAATGACATTTACTTTGACTTTAGTTATAAAAAAAAGTGATCTTTTGGAAGTTTATCTTGTGAAAGCTAGAAGAATTCCATTCAGCATGTTGTTATATATTTATGTAAATAATATAAAACCACTGATAATTACCTCAGCTGATGACAGTGATAGTGAAACCGAATTAGGCTTAAGATAAAATATATTTTTATTTATACAATATGTTCCCTTTTGTAAACTCCATTCATTCAAACTGTGTATTTGTACTTCTTATCCATTTGTTTTTACATGCATCTATAAATAAACATCTCCAAAAACACTTATAATTTTATTTTTTTGCATTAATGAATAAAATTCTTAAGTCCATCTCTGTAACCTATCATAAACAAAAGGTCAGAATTTTTATATTGCCCACCTAAAACGGCAAAAATCAGGATCTTATATTTTGGGACAGGCTATACATGAGTATCTTATGTTTTGCGATTGATACAGTCCCGATGGCTGAATCTGAAGACGACCTGCAATGACTATTTCATATATTTAATACAGTAATATGAAAATTTCCACAACCAACAATCATGGAATAAGAATATCTAGCAATGGAAACCTTAAAAACTAAGCGAGACAACAAATCGACCAGACCTCTAGTATCTCGGAACATTTAAAACAAGTAATGGTGAGAAACAAACATCTAACCAACGACTGTAAATGTAGACTATACAAAACCTGCCTCAGACCATTGATAACTTATGGAGCTGAAACCAGAGCATACAACACCGTGACAAAAATGAAAATGAGAACAACAAAAATGAAGACTCTCAGAACAATCGTAGGATACACAATTTGTGGGGGAATAAACATGTGACTCGAATGGCTGACATTACGATGGTGAAATTAGCTCATAATGGAAAACTAGCGGGAAGACCCCTCCCCCCGAGATGGCGATATAGTTGGCCATAAACATCTCAAAAACAGTAATTAGATTTAGGAATAAAAAATTTAAACAAATGTTTAAAATCACCACTTATGTTTATTATTGCTGACAATTGTTTCGACACACTGTGTCTTCTTCTGGAGCACGATGTAAATTAACTAACAAAGTATATTTCAGAATACATAGTTTACCTAATTACAAGTATTAAATTCATTAACAATATTTATCTTAATACCTAGCACAAGTTCAATAAAGGAAACCCTCCCCCATCTAACTGATCGTTGAGTAATAGTCCTGAGGATTGTTTCTGATTAATTTCTACCTGTTCTAAACAATTCAGTAATTTTCCTCTCTTTCCGTTATACAAAATTTTGAAATCTTCATTAAATGTATGATTTTTCTCTGTTAAATATTTGGCGTAATGAGATTTGTTATTTTTCATTCTAAAGCTTTGTTTATGTTCGTTTATTCTTTTATAAAAAGGTCTGCTTTTTGTCATATATACGTTTTGTTGCAAGTGCCACAGCATAATTCGTAAACCCCCGATTTATTTTCTTTTGTTTTACTTTTATTATTTCTAATATGTCGAGATAATGTATTATTTGTGCGGAAAGCGATATTTACATGATTTCTATGGAAAAAATTTTGTTATTTATTAGTTAATTTTCCGGTATAAGTGAGTGTATGAAATTATTCTTTGTTTAGTTGTTTGTACGGGTACACCAGTCCTATTGCTTTTTTAAATTGTTTTTTCATTAAAATATTATCTACGAAATCGCTCTTGTATCCATTGTTTATACTAATTTGTTTTATAATATGTAATTCTTTCTGAAAATTTTCTTCCGTTAATGGTGTATTTATTAGTCTATGGATGAAACTATTATAAGCCGAGATTTTATGGGTGAAAGTAAGAAATGTTTTAATAATGGAAAACCCTCTTAGTCCAATTTTATCTGAAATTTTCATGGGCCATTTAGAAGAACAAATCAGTAATTCTCATCTTTTTAAAAATTTCTTTTATTGGTACCGGTATGTAGAAGATATATTGACTTGCTTTACAGGCACAGATTGACAATTAAAACTTTTTCTAGATTATATTAACCAACTTCATAATAATATTACTTTTACAACAGAAATAGAAACAAATAAATCGATTAATTTCCTAGATTTAAAAATATCAAATAAAATGAATAAACACGATTTTGAAATCTTCCATAAACCAACATACTCAGACATAACTATACACGCTAATTCTAACCACCCGTTCGCCCCATAAAATCTCGGCTTATAATAGTTTCATCCATAGCACAGCCCCACAAAAAAAAGTAGGGTATACTTTTGAAAAATTAGTAAAAATTAAGAAA
Source organism: Pachyrhynchus sulphureomaculatus (assembly GCA_019049505.1). Classification (NCBI taxonomy): domain Eukaryota; kingdom Metazoa; phylum Arthropoda; class Insecta; order Coleoptera; family Curculionidae; genus Pachyrhynchus; species Pachyrhynchus sulphureomaculatus. Next base: position 199,562,088 of record CM032449.1, read on the forward strand.
AATATACTCCTAAAAAATTGATTCAAGCTTTTTCATGAATCCAAAGATGTATTAATGTGTATTCGGACACGCTAAGCTAATATTCATCGGTTGGATTGAGCCATACAGTTCTGTTTTCTTTCTAACCTCAATAAATCAGACAGATATAGTGCTTCTCGAATGCAAAAAACGAATTCAAATTAAAATTCAACCGATTCTTACCAAATTTGGTACACGGGGGTTTTTTGGGTTGCTGATCATGAATCTAAGGTCGGATTTGCAAAATTCAAAATGGCGGATCCAAGATGGCGGACAAAATTTTTGAAAACCAACCGATTCCTACCAAATTTGGTATACAGTTGGGGAATCCTCAAACCTGATACTCTTAAACCCTAAACCCTGAAACCTTAGACTCTCACACCCTGTAACCTCAAAAAATAGACCTCAATAACCCTGTAACTTTAAATATGAGACCCAATAAACTCAAAACCAGGAGTTATAAACCATATACTCTCAAATAGTAGACCCTTAAGCCCTAGAATTGCGAAGGTTAGACCCGCGCCTAACTTTCCTTTTTTTGGCTGTATCTTGTTCTTTTTCCGCGAATGACCTATTCAAAGGCTTTCTGCCCAAACGCTTTTGAGGACTTGTTTCTCTTTTTAGCGACCAGCAATAGTCCGCTAGCATATGGTCATCCCATTGTCCTTGATACCGATTTTCTATGATTTTCAGATCTTGGTGAAAACGTTCCCCTTGCTCCTCACTGTAGTCACCAAGATTATCCGGGAAATCATCGATGTGGGAGTCCAGGAAATGTAATTTTAGATTCATTAAGCAACCTAATGTTTGAAAATTTTTTACCATTTTCTCGACTATTTCTTTGTACTTAGGACTTTTATCATTTCCCAAAAAGTTTGTTGCGACTTCTTTAAAACTAAGCCAAGCAGCTTTTTCAACTTTATTCATTTTAGTAACAAATAATGAATCTTGAAACAATTTTCTTATTTGTGGCTCGTCAAATACGCCTGCCTTAATTTTAGCTTCAGAAAATTTCGGAAATTTTTTATGCAAATATTTGAAACATGGGCCGTTTGTATCTAATGCTCTCGTGAATTGCTTCATAAGTCCAAGCTTAATGTGAAGCGGGGGAATAAGAACTTTTCGTGGATCTACCAATGGTGGAAACAATATATTATTTTCACCAGGAGTGAACGATTCTCTTGTTGGCCAAATTTTTTTCTTATAATGACGTTCCCTGTCTCTGCTATTCCACAGATATTTATAACAGGGATAAAGTGTAAACCCTGACTGTTGGCCAAGCAATATTGTTACAATTTTCAGATCTCCACAAATTTTCCAGTTATGATCAGCATATTTTATTTTTATCAAAAGCTGCTTCATTTTTTCATATTGCTCTTCCATAACTGTGGAATGAGCAATCGGAATGGGAGCGTAAACGTTGGTATTATGCAGCAAAACTGCCTTAATGCTCCGTTTAGAAGAATCAATGAACAGTCTCCATTCTTCAGGATCGTATGAGTTATTTTGAAATTCATCCATTAGACCTTTTACATCGGTACAATATGAAAGTAACAATTCCTCGTCCATTGTGAAATATTTTCGAAATTCTTCATCTCTGTTTCTATAATAAGAAATCGTAGCTTCTGGCTTAAGTAAATGTCTTTTCTTTAAAAAGGAAGCAAGATACTCTGAAACCATCTTTGGATAAGCCTAAATCTCTGACTAGATCACTAAGTTCTGACTGTGATACGAGTATTGGTTCTGGTTTACGGTTGTATGGTAGAAATTCTTTATCTGTGTCACTAGTATATGATAGGTTGTCACTAGAACATTCATTAGTAACAGTGTTTGAATCTTTTTCGACAGTCTCAATGTTTTCGGCATGAACTGATAAGGTGAAATCATTTGTTTCCATAACATCAGCATCAAGTGGTTCAGGAGGCGGAATTAGTTTAGTTGGTCTTGTTACTGTCGAAACATCGTTATAAGTAATAGTGCTTTTATTTTTTCGGTTATGCCTAGATACAACATTTATACAAAAGTAGCAATCATTTTCACTGTATGGTCTATTCCATATTGCTGGTCTGGAATATTTAATCGCCTTCTTATTGATGTACAACATTATTTTGCAAGAACTGCAAATGATGTGGGGAACCCAATCTATATCCTGGTGCTGTATTTCAATGTTAAAACAATCCTTATATAAGGTTTTAATCTTATCCGTTATCGGTGACCCCATTTTACTCAATACGTGTTGCCAGCAAATATAACAAAATGAATCACTGTTTTTATCGCACTTATGAAAAGTCCTTGTACCGTGAGACCGTTTTCTTGTAGCATTATACTCTACATGAGCCAAGTCACCCACACATGAAGAGCTACGGTCGCTAGATGACGACGGCTGGATTTCCGAGTCCCTGCATCGTAATTCTCTTTCTTCTACCTGCCATGACGGCATCTAAGCCGTTATCCAGGGACTCTGCCGGCTAGTGGAGTAACACCGTTGCCCCCACCGTCACCACGTGGAGGTGCCCTGGATGCAGGTAGAAGAATAAAAATCGACCGATGAATTTTTCTCGGCGTTCAAAATGGCGCGAAAAACATCTGCGATCTTGAATTTTGCAAATCCAACCTCAGATTCGTGATCAGCGACCCAAAAAATCCCCGTGTACCAAATTTGGTAAGGATCGGTTGAATTTTAATTTGAATTCGTTTTTGCATTCGAGAAGCACTATATCTGTCTGATTTATTGAGGTTAGAAAGAAAACAGAACTGTATGGCTCAATCCAACCGATGAATATTAGCTTAGCGTGTCCGAATACATATTAATACATCTTTGGATTCATGAAAAAGCTTGAATCAATTTTTTAGGAGTATATTTTTCTTAATTTTTACTAATTTTTACCTATTTTTTGAGGTTAGAAAAAAATTGAGATGTGATGGCGATATTCTGACGTCAGATTCGTGATCAGCGGGCAAAAATACTACGGATCTGATATATCGCATCAAAAGTATACCCCACTTTTTTTTTGTGGGGCTATGTAGACTAATAAATACACTATTAACGGAAGAAAATTTTCAGAAAGAATTACATATTATAAAACAAATTAGTATAAACAATGGATACAAGAGCGATTTCGTAGATAATATTTTAATAAAAAAACAATTTAAAAAAGCAATAGGACTGGTGTAGCCGTACAAACAACTAAACAAAGAATAATTTCATACACTCACTTATACCGAAAAATTAACTAATAAAATTAAAAATTTTTTCCATAGAAATCATGTAAATATCGCTTTCCGCACAAATAATACATTATCTCGACATATTAAAAATAATAAAAGTAAAACAAAAAAAGAAAATAAATCGGGGGTTTACGAATTATGCTGTGGCACTTGCAACAAACGTATATAGCAAGAAATACCCTCCGTGGTTCTCGCGTGACGTAATACTCAAGATAAAGCAGAAAGCCTTATGTCATAAAAAATATAAAAAGTATGGAGATATGGATCAGTTTGAAAAGTTTAAAACATTGAGATCGGAAATAAAACGAGATACTACAGAATCTTATAGATGCTTTATTCAGAGAACAGAAGAGAATATATAGGTTAATCCGCAACAGTTTTGGTCATTTGTCAAAAACAAAAGAAAACAGAAGGGTATACCTAGTAGTATGACTTATGACGGGAGTAATTTGAACTCGGTATTAGATATTCTAAACGCTTTTGCAACTTATTTCGAACAATCATTTTCCCGTCCAACCTTGGATAGATTAATCAGTGAGGATGTCGTGGCTTCTTGGCCTATTGTCACAGTGAGTACCTTTTGTGAATCAGACGTTATTAATTCCATTAGAAGACTAAAACCAAAATTTACTGCGGGCCCGGATTTACTCCCAGCATTTTTTATTCGTGATTGCAGATTTGTTTTAACCAAACCATTGTTAACTCTGTTCAACTTAAGCTTGAAGACGAGTACTTTCCCGGAATTATGGAAAACCTCTAAAGTCAGTCCTGTTTTTAAAAAAGGAGATAGATCAGATATCAGTAATTATAGGCCAGTGTCAATAATATGTAATTTTAGTAAAATCTTTGAATTTTTATTACACGATCATTTATTTTATGCTACGAAAAACTTGATAACCCCTCATCAGCATGGTTTCTACAAGGGTAGGTCTACATCTACAAACTTAATTACTATAACTCAAGAAATAACAGAGGCAATTGACGAGGGTTGCCAAATGGATATCATTTATTTAGATTTCACCAAAGCCTTTGATCGGCTGGATTTTTCTCTCCTGGTTAATAAAGTACTAACTAACTTTGGTTTTTCAGGCTCATTAATATCTTTGATTCATTCTTACCTTACTAATCGTAAGCAATATGTGGAAATTTATGGCTCCAAATCAAGATCTTATGATGCTACTTCTGGGGTTCCCCAAGGATCTGTACTGGGACCATTGTTTTTTTAATCTCCTTATAAATGATATTGGGAGGGGTTTAGGTGCTGGTTATTTACTCTATGCCGATGATGTAAAATTATACAGCAGGGTGAGAGGTATTCGGGATTGCATAAATCTTCAGAAGGACTTACAGATAATTGGCCAATGGTGCGTAACAAACAATTTACAGCTTAACATTAAGAAATGTAACATTATGTCTTTCTCAAATAAAATCTCACCGATTATTCATAACTATTTGCTGGATAACAGTGGTATCTCCCGTGTGAATGTCTTCAGGGACTTGGGCGTAACATTTGATCCAAAACTTTCTTTCACAGATCATATAAACACCATAATCTCGGAAGCTTTTAAAATATATGGCTTTATTGCGCGCTGCACCGGTGGCTTTCATAATCCTGACGTAATTAAAACTTTATATATTTGTTATGTTCGTTCTAAATTGGAATACGCTGCTATGGTCTGGTCTCCAGGCTATGACACCCATACTGATAATCTGGAGAGGGTCCAGCGCAAATTCTTAAAATATATTAGCTTTAAAACGAGATGGTATCTATCCACAACAGGGGTTTCCGCATGAGGTACTACTTGCAGATAACGGCTGCTCGTTATTAAAAGTTCGTCGTGGTTACTTGCTCCTGAAGACTCTGTTCAAAATTATGAATAATGATATAGATTCTCCCGCTATTCTGTCAAGAATAAATTTTAGTGTGCCGCGTATAACTAGCAGACAATATAACACTTTTTATCTACCTGTTCCAAGAACAAATATATTAAAATTTTCCCCACTTTTTTCAATGTGTAGTATGTATAATCAAGAAATAAGCATCGACTTTTTCAACACATCTATGTTAACGATAAGTAAAATATTGCAACACTGAGGGGCTGTGGCATCTTTCTTTTCTCATTGTTTTAATATCTAATTGTTTTTATTATTATTATTATTGTGATTGGAATTTGTATCTGCTTAATACTCTATTATTGTATTACATTTCTATGTATAGTGGCTCTTATCTGTATCTCCGGCCTTGTAGTTGGGTCTTGTAACCTGTAAGGCATGTATGATAAATAAATAAATAAATAAATAAATAAATATGACAAACAAGCAAACCTTTTTATAAAAGAATAAACAAATATAAACAAAGCTTTAGAATGAAAAATAACAAATCTCATTACGCCAAATATTTAACAGAGGAAAATCATACATTCAATGAAGATTTCAAAATTTTGCATACCGGAAAGAAAGGAAAATTACTGAATTGTTTAACAGGTAGAAATTAATCAGAAAAAATCCTCAGGTCTATTACTCAATGATCAATTAGATTTAGGAGGGTCTTCTTTATTGAACTTGTTCTAGGTATTAAGGTAAATATTGTTAATGAATTTAGTACTTGTAATTAGGTAAACTATGTATTCTGAAATATACTTTGCTAGTTAATTTACATCGTGCTCCGGAAGAAGACAAAGTGTGTCGAAACAATTGTCAGCAATAATAAACATAAGTGGTGATCTTAAACATTTGTTTAAATTTTTTATTCCAATTTATTATGGATCTCTCATCTCTCCATCAAGTAACGGCTAAGTCAGTGCAGTAATTAGATTTTATGGGAGGGTCGCCTCTCAAAAGAGGAAGAAGAAAAGCAACAGTTTAAAATGTTCTCCAAAAATTTTGCGAAAATGAATTAAGTGAGAAAGAAGTTTTAAAAGCATCCTGGTAAAATTTATATTTACCAATGTCCTCTTTTAAAAATCGCATCATAAAATTACGAAACGGCCGGGTCAGCATAGAGCGGAAAACTTTTTATGATGTGAAGTGGTCCTTAGGCCACCGACTCTATAAAATGACCAGCGAGCTGGAATTCTATTGAATAGTGCATTAGGCTTTTCCGCTAGTCTCTGGGCTACATTCTTTTAAACATTAAAGCCCTCTTTTCCTCAAATCTTGTTTTACCATATAAAAAGGGATAATATTTTATATACTATATGGGGATTTTCGGATATAGCTATTATTATTTTTATTTTTTGCGAGAATAACAGAGATGCTTCTGCGAGGTTTAAAGTTAATACGGATATTAGTTGAGAAATATTGAAATTCTTATTAAATGAAAATATAAGAAATCAGATAAAATGGGCAATTTATATTTTTGTCGGGTTGTGGTTTTATATATCGACTGGCTGTGCCCGCGGCTCCGCACTTTTATCGTCATTGCTCATTCCTTATATTACCCAACGTAATAAAATATATCTTATAACCTGGCCAGAAAATATATGTATGATTTAAAAAAAAAAACATGTAAATCGGATAAGTGGTTCTCGAGGGATAAGCGCATTAACGGACAGACAGACAGAGAGAGGAGAGAGAGACGTTGTATTTTATATATTACAGATTATAAATTATTATTATTGTATAATCTGGAAAGAGAATATGTACGAATAAAAATAACCGGTCAAGTTGAACTTGCGCAATTAGTGTTCCGTAAGTTGATTGCTTTTAAAAATAAAAAATGTTGTAACGGAAGTAGAAAATGATCAGTGACTTCACACCCCAAATAAGTTTTCAACAAAGTTTATTTCCAATCTTTACTGAAAATTGATGACCTTGAAATTTCTGTGTTTTTTTTTATATATATACCATATAAATTATTACAGGTAACGTACTCGTGATAATTTTCGTTCAATCTACACCCCCGTGGAGAATATTTCAGAATGGACAGCGATTTTTCGCGATTTTTTAAAAATAATACAAAGAAAAATGCGCGCAAGTATTACATTATATATATTTTTTTACTCGTGTTTTCACAAGCTTTCATTTGACACCACACTCGATTACCTTTTTTCACTTCCGATTTCACCCCCCAGAACTAACCCCTTAAGTCCAAATTTAACTTTCAAAACTACATGGCTCTGATGAGGCCATCAATTCCTATATTATTATCAAATTTCAACTTTCTATGACAAATAGTTTCGGAGAAAATCGGGTGTGACAGACGGACAGACAGACGGACAGATAGACGGACAGACACCGAAGTGATCTTATAAGTGTGCAATGCAATGTCATCCTATCTGTTTATCTGTCTATCTACCTGTCCGTTAGTGCGCTTATCACTCGAGAACCACTTATCCGAATTACGTGCTTTTTTTAAAAAAACATACGTATGTTCTCTGGCCACGTTATAGGATATATTTTATTACGTTAGGTAACATAAGGAATAAGCAGTAACGATAATAACACAGCCCCACAAAAAAAAAAGTGGGGTATACTTTTGATGCGATATATCAGATCCGTAGTATTTTTTTGCCCGCTGATCACGAATCTGACGTCAGAATATCGCCATCATATCTCAATTTTTTTCTAACCTCAAAAAATAGGTAAAAATTAGTAAAAATTAAGAAAAATATACTCCTAAAAAATTGATTCAAGCTTTTTCATGAATCCAAAGATGTATTAATATGTATTCGGACAGGCTAAGCTAATATTCATCGGTTGGATTGAGCCATACAGTTATGTTTTCTTTCTAACCTCAATAAATCAGACATATATAGTGCTTCTCGAATGCAAAAAAAACGAATTCAAATTAAAATTCAACCGATCCTTACCAAATTTGGTACACGGGTTTTTTTGGGTCGCTCCATTTTGAACGCCGAGAAAATTCATCGGTCGATTTTTATTCTTCTACCTGCATCCAGGACACCTTCACGTGGTGACGGTGGGCAACGGTGTTCTTCCACTAGCCGGCAGAGTCCCTGGATAACGGCTTAGATGCCGTCATGGCAGGTAGAAGAAAGAGAATTACGATGCAGGGACTCGGAAACCCCGTATCGGCGGTTGGTCAGGGTGGGAAAGCGGGCCCGCAGCCGTCGTCATCCAGCTACCGTAGCTCTTCATGTGTGGGTGACTTGGCTCATGTAGAGTATAATGCTACAAGAAAACAGTCTCACGGTACAAGGACTTTTCATAAGTGCGATAAAAACAGTGATTCATTTTGTTATATTTGCTGTCAACACGTATTGAGTAAAATGGGGTCACCGATAACGGATAAGATTAAAACCTTATATAAGGATTGTTTTAACATTGAAGTGCAGCACCAGGACACAGATTGGGTTCCCCACATCATTCGCAGTTCTTGCATAATAATGTTGTACATCAATAAGAAGGCGATTAAATATTCCAGACCAGCAATATGGAATAGACCATACAGTGAAAAATGATTGCTACTTTTGTATGAATGTTGTATCTAGGCATAACCGAAAAAATAAAAGCACTATTACTTATAACGATGTTTCGACAGTAACAAGACCAACTAAACTAATTCCGCCTCCTGAACCACTTGATGCTGATGTTATGGAAACAAATGATTTCACCTTATCAGTTTATGCCGAAAACATTGAGACTGTCGAAAAAGATTCAAACACTGTTACTAATGAATGTTCTAGTGACAACCTATCATATACTAGTGACACAGATAAAGAATTTCTACCATACAACCGTAAACCAGAACCAATACTCGTATCACAGTCAGAACTTAGTGATCTAGTCAGAGATTTAGGCTTATCCAAAGATGGTTCAGAGCATCTTGCTTCCTTTTTAAAGAAAAGACATTTACTTAAGCCAGAAGCTACGATTTCTTATTATAGAAACAGAAATGAAGAATTTCGAAAATATTTTATAATGGACGAGGAATTGTCACTTTCATATTGTACCGATGTAAAAGGTCTAATGGATGAATTTCAAAATAACTCATACGATCCTGAAGAATGGAGACTGTTCATTGATTCTTCTAAACGGAGCATTAAGGCAGTTTTGCTGCATAATACCAACGTTTACGCTCCCATTCCGATTGCTCATTCCACAGTTATGGAAGAGCAATATGAAAAAATGAAGCAGCTTTTGATAAAAATAAAATATGCTGATCATAACTGGAAAATTTGTGGAGATCTGAAAATTGTAACAATATTGCTTGGCCAACAGTCAGGGTTTACACTTTATCCCTGTTATAAATGTCTGTGGAATAGCAGAGACAGGGAACGTCATTATAAAGAAAAAAAAATTGGCCAACAAGAGAATCGTTCACTCCTGGTGAAAATAATGTATTGTTTCCACCGTTGGTAGATCCAGGAAAAGTTCTTATTCCCCCGCTTCACATTAAGCGTGGACTTATGAAGCAATTCACGAGAGCATTAGATACAAACGGCCCATGTTTCAAATATTTGCATAAAAAATTTCCGAAATTTTCTGAAGCTAAAATTAAGGCAGGCGTATTTGACGGGCCACAAATAAGAAAATTGTTTCAAGATTCATTATTTGTTACTAAAATGAATAAAGTTGAAAAAGCTGCTTGGCTTAGTTTTAAAGAAGTCGCAACAAACTTTTTGGGAAATAATAAAAGTCCTAAGTACAAAGAAATAGTCGAGAAAAGGGTAAAAAATTTTCAAACATTAGGTTGCTTAATGAATCTAAAATTACATTTCCTGGACTCCCACATCGATGATTTCCCAGATAATCTTGGTGACTACAGTGAGGAGCAAGGGGAACGTTTTCACCAAGATCTGAAAATCATAGAAAATCGGTATCAAGGACGATGGGATGACCATATGCTGGCGGACTATTGCTGATCGCTAAAAAGAGAAACAAGTCCTCAAAAGCCTTTGAATAGGTCATTCGCGGAAAAAAGAACAAGATACAGCCAAAAAAAGGAAAGTTAGGCGCGGGTCTAACCTTCGCAATTCTAGGGCTTAAGGGTCTACTATTTGAGAGTATATGGTTTAAAAAGTCCTGGTTTTGAGTTTATTGGGTCTCATTTTTAAAGTTACAGGGTTATTGAGGTCTATTTTTTGAGGTTACAGGGTGTGGGAGTCTAAGGTTTCAGGGTTTAGGGTTTAAGAGTATCAGGTTTGAGGATTCCCCAACTGTATACCAAATTTGGTAGGAATCGGTTGGTTTTCAAAAATTTTGTCCGCCATCTTGGATCCGCCATTTTGAATTTTGCAAATCGGACCTCAGATTCATGATCAGCAACCCAAAAAACCCCCGTGTACCAAATTTGGTAAGAATCCGTTGAATTTTAATTTGAATTCGTTTTTGCATTCGAGAAGCACTATATCTGTCTGATTTATTGAGGCTAGAAAGAAAACAGAACTGTATGGCTTAATCCAATCGATGAATATTAGCTTAGCGTGTCCTAATACATATTAATACATCTTTGGATCCATGAAAAAGCTTGAATCAATTTTTTAGGAGTATATTTTTCTTAATTTTTACTAATTTTTACCTATTTTTTGAGGTTAGAAAAAAATTGAGATGTGATGGCGATATTCTGACGTCAGATTCGTGATCAGCGGGCAAAAATACTACGGATCTGATATATCGCATCAAAAGTATATCCCACTTTTTTTTTTGTGGGGCTGTGTTATTATCGTTACTGCTTATTCCTTATGTTACCTAACGTAATAAAATATATCCTATAACGTGGCCAGAGAACATAGGTATGTTTTTTTAAAAAAAAGCACGTAATTCGGATAAGTGGTTCTCGAGTGATAAGCGCACTAACGGACAGGTAGATAGACACATAAACAGATAGACAGGGTGACATTGCATTTTGTATATATTATAGAAGATTACACACACACAACAGCGATTCAAGAACAACGTGAATTGCTTTTTTTTCCGCACACGTGTCGCTCCTCTACCGCTTTAGGGACTTCCCTGCAGCACGTGTGCTAGACCTATAAAAAAAAATTATAGATAACCTAGCTAGAGAATAAATGTATGAATTAAAAGAAAACACGTAAATCGGATAAGTGGTTCTCGAGTGATAAGCGCACTAACGGACAGACCGTCAGACAGAGGGATGTTGCATTTTATATGTATTATATTCTTTGCTACATGACTTTGTTCCATATCTAATGGTTTAGGCAGTGTATTGCAAGAGAACGCGCTAGCGGCAACCTCTTTTCCGACTTGATTCACTATTACCGTCACTACTTATTTCTTATCTTACCTAACGTAATAAAATATATCTTATAGCCTAGCCAGAAAACATATGTATATTTTGAAAGAAAAAGCACGTAAATCGGATAAGTGGTTCTCCAGTGATAAGCGCACTAACGGATAGGCAGACATACAGAGATATGTTGCATTTTATATATATTATAGATAACCTGGCAAGAGAACATATGTATGTTTAAAAACAAAGCACGTAAATCGGATAAGTGGTTTTTCCAGTGATAAGCACACTAACGGACAGACAGATAGAGAGATGTTGTATTTTATATTTATTGTAGAAGATTATAGATAACCTGGCCAGAGAACAAATATGTGAATTAAAAAAAAAAAACGTAAATCGGATACGTGGTTCTCAAGTGATAAGCACACTAACGGACAGACAGACAGAGAGACGTTGCATTTTATATATATTATAGGTACTTTGCTACATAGTATTGCTCCATATTTAATGGTTTAGGCAATGTATTGCAAGAGAATGCGCTAACGGCACCCTTTTTTCCGACTTGATTCATTATTATCGTCACTGCTGATTCCTTTTATTACCTAACGTAATAAAATATAGTCTATAACCCGGCCAGAGAACATATGCATGTTTTAAAAAAAAAAAGTACGTAAATCGGATAAGTGGTTCTCCAGTGATAAGCGCACCAACGGACGAATAGACAGACAGATAGGCAATACACGTTTCATTTTATATATATTGTAGATTCATACAAATTTTATAATTTATTGGAAGTCAAAAACAAGACATTTTTCTCGCATCATTTTTTTAATATGTCTAATTCAGAACTAACATTAATGTAACCAAATAGTTAAGTAAATATAAAAGAAAATTTCTTGCTGACCAATTATATACTAGTACTCTACCATAAGCTGTAAATGATTATAATAATTAGTATAATAAATAAAACAAATGTTATATAATTTTTAATTCTTTATATTTAAATTCAGTTTCTGTTTCAATTTTTTCCACATGACTAATCGATACATAAGACCATGCAGCTTGCGATTTTATTTTCTTTTGCCTTCCCAATGGAAAAACAGGACGATAAAGTAAATTTTGCTCGATTCTAGACTTTGACAAATTAGCCTGCGAAAAAAGAGCTTAATACACCGAACGTTTTATAGACGTGATAAATAGGGTGGTTATTAGCAATAGGTGTCTGAAAATTTTGTTTTATATTTTTATGAAATGTCCTTCCCTGCAATAACAGCAGTGACGTTTGAAAAATTGATGTATATACACCCTTTTAGCCCTGACTATTTTTAATAAAGCCAGCAGCTAGAAAAATATGGCTGTAAGATGTCTAAAATTTTGCAAGAATATCGAACACATTTTAATGAATGTGTAATCTTAATATGGACTAAAACAATATAAGGTAGTCTATAGGGTAGTCAAGGGTAGGCGGACAGGGGGCATATGCCCCACCTCTTTTCCACTCTTTGGAGTTCCGGTGCAAAAGGGTCTATCTTTTTTCATTACGAAGTTTCTCGATTGTCGTTGACGCCCTACCTGCACTGTAGTGGTGCCTTTATTGTTTTCTTTTTTATTTAAAGAAAGGCCTCTTATATAAAAAAAACACTATGTTTTAATTTCCAATATATCTAAAAATAGCAGTGCCCGCGGCTCCGCTCGCGTGGACTTGATTCACTACTATCGTCACTGCTTATTCCTTACGTTACCTAACGTAATAAAATATCTGCCATTATTTCCTTTTATCTTCCATTATTTCTCCTTATCTCCCATTATCTCCACATAATTTCCATTATCTAGGCTTATCTCTGCTCATCTCCCAGTATTTCTCTTTAACTCCCATTATTTCCCCTTATCTCCCATTATCTCACCATAACTCCCATTATCTAGACTTATCTCTGCTTATCTCCCATTATTTCTCCTTATCTCCCATTATTTATACTTATCTCCCATTATCTCACTTTATCTCCCATTATCTAGGCTTATCTCGACTTATCCCGCAATAGTTCTCCTTATCTCCCATTATTTCTCTTTATCTTCCATTATCTCACCATAACTCCCATTATCTAGACTTATCTCTGCTTATCTCCCATTATTTCTCCTTATCTCCCATTATTTATACTTATATCCCATTATCTCACCTTATCTCCCATTATCTAGGTTTATATCGAATTATATAGAATATATGTATAAATTTAATAAAAACACGTAATGTTTTTTTAAAAAAAAGCACGTAATTCGGATAAGTGGTTCTCGAGTGATAAGCGCACTAACGGACAAGTAGATAGACACATAAACAGATAGACAGGGTGACATTGCATTTTGTATATATTATAGAAGATTACACACACAACAGCGATTCAAGAACAACGTGAATTTCTTTTTTCCGCACACGTGTCGCTCCTGTACCGCTTTAGGGACTTCCCTGCAGCACGTGTGCTAGACCTATAAAAAAAAATTATAGATAACCTAGCTAGAGAATAAATGTATGAATTAAAAAGAAAACACGTTAATCGGATAAGTGGTTCTCGAATGATAAGCGCACTAACGGACAGACAGACAGACAGAGAGGCGTTGCATTTTATATATATTATATTCTTTGATATGATATTGTTCCATATTTAAGGGTTTAGGCAGTGTATTGCAAGAGAACTCGTTAACGGTAACCTTTTTTTTCCGATCCGATTCACTCTTATCGTCACTGCTTATTCTTTATGTTACCTATCGCAATAAAATATATCCTATAACCTGGCCAGAGAACATATGTATGTTTTTAAAAAAAGTACGTAAATCGGATAAGTGGTTCTCCAGTGATAAGCGCATTAACGGATAGACTGACAGACAGGCAGACAGAGATACGTTGCATTTTATATATATATTATAGATGTAATAAAATATATATCTATAACCTGGTGAGAGACCATATGTATAAATTTAAAAAATCACGTAAATCGGATAAGTGGTTCGCGAGGGATAAGCCCACTAACGGACAGACAGAGAGACGTTGCATTTTATTTATATTATAGAAATAGATTATTATTATTATATAAACTGGCCAAAGAATATATGTATGAGTATAAAAAGAGACACGTAAATCGGATAAGTGGTCCTTGCGTATTAAACGCACTAATGGACAGACAGACAGACAGAGAGATATTGCATTTTATATATATTATAGATTATAGATTAGAGATATTCTCTGCTACATAATATTGTTCTATATTTAATGGTTTAGGCTGTGTATTGCACGGAACGTGCTAGCGGCAAACTTTTTTTTCCGACTTCCTTCACTATTATCGTCACTACTCATTCCTTATGCTACCTATCGTAATAAAATATAGCCTATACCCTGGCCAGAGAACATATGTATGTTTTAAAAAAAAGTACGTAAATCGGATAAGTGGTTCTCCAGTGATAAGCGCACTAACGGACGGACAGACAGACAGACAGACATAGAGACGTTGCATTTTATATATATTATAGATGACTTGACAATTTTTTTCACCATACAATGGCTTATTCAGAAGTGAATTAGAAATAAAAATGTTTGGTAATAATACTGGTTATATAGGGCTTACAACTATCCTTAATTATTATTATTTACTGACAAAGTAATTTTAAAGATGCAAATCTGTGGTACTATTTCAGAAAACCAATAAAGATTAAGTAAGGGTGAATGGTTTAAATCTACCTGTTCTTTTAATAATAGATTGGAGTTTTTCCCTTTGTTAATTTCAAGACATTCAAGCATATTTAATTTTTTAGATTTATTTATTACATACAGGATTTTGAACGTATCATCAAAATTATGGGATTCGTTTAATATATGGGCTGCAAAATGTGAATTGTTCTTGTTTTTTAAAATAACTATGTTTATGTTCTTTAATGCGAGTTTCAAAAGATCTACCAGTGTGTTCTACGTAGGTTTTAGTACAAAATCCACAATTTAATAAATAAACTTCTGATTTTATGGTTTTATTAGATTTGGTTTTGTTGTCCAAAATTATATTCCCTAAGGTATTACTGGTTTTAAATGCTATTTTATTGTTCTTTTTTGTTAAATGTTCTGAAATTGTTTTGCTCATTTTTCCTGTTTACGTAAGTGCCTCTTTTTTCCTCAGATACCCCCAATTGTACCTGACTATACGCCATTGGTGACCATCTTAACTACCTATTAAAAGTAATTCTATAAAAATTTACTTAGTTAGTCCTCGAAACGTATACGGAATGAGATCAATTATGCTAAGGTTAGTATAGCTTTTTAAACATTTCTTCAACTATTTAAAAATATTGGGCTCTATACATAAGAAAACATTGCACGACGTTTCGCCAAAATCTCATTTGGCGAAACGTAGTCAGCGAGTAGCAGCAGCAGCGGAAGCACTTGAAAATGCCAAATGAGATTTTGGAGAAATGTCGTGCAAATTCATTGTTAGACGAACGGATTGATACCCGGAATTTTAATGTATTACATACCACCATCCATGAAAACCTCTATTGTAACAATATATATATATATATATATATATATATATATATATATATATATATATATATATATATGTATGATTTAAGAACAACTGAAAACGGACGAAAGTCCGCCGCTGCGGTGGCTCATCAGTGGGACTAGGATCGACAAATAAGAGAACAGAATTTTCTGGTACTAAAGCCACTACTGACGGCCAAAAATGGTAAGAGATAATGCCTACCTCGTAGGTGGCACTCCGTTGGAGGCTGACTCGCTGCAGCTATACATGCCGACATTAGGAGGATCACTCGAACGATCGCGCCACCTGTGGTGAAGTGTTGGCATTCTGCTAACTACTCTTTTAGCATGTATGGCTGCAGAGAGTCAGCCTCCGATGGAGTGCCACCTACGAGGTAGGTGGTATATCTTACCATTATTGGCCGTTAGTACTGGCTTTAGTACCAGAAAATTATGTTCTCTTGTTTGTCGATCCCAGCCCGACTGGTGAGTCGTGATTCAGTGGAACTCGTCTCGAGATGGATTTGACAAATAAGAGAATAGTAGGTTCATTCGTATGAAGTTCAGCTTGTTATTCCTCGTACAGCGCTCTTCAAGCAGTCTTTTATATGGAGAGCGTCATCCCTTTGGAATAATTTGCCCAGGACTGTGTTTCCTACCGAGTACAATTTACAGCGATTCAAGAACAACGTGAATCGCTTTTTCCGCACACGTGTCGCTCTTTTAGTGCTTTAGGGACTTCCCTGCAGCACGTGTGCTAGACCTATAAAAAAATAGGTAGACTTTCGTCCGTTTTCAGTTGTTCTTATATTAAAACCACATATGCCTTAGGGAAATCCCTCGAACGATCGCGCCACCTGTGGTGAAGTGTTGGCAGTCTGTTAACCACTCTATCGGCATGTATGGCGAGTCAGCCTCCGATGGGGTGCCACATACATATATATATATATATATAATATATATATATATATATATATATATATATATATATACATACATACATACATATATACATACATACATACATACATACATACATACATACATATATATATATATATATATATATATATATATATATATATATATATATATATATATATAAACAGAAAACACATTAATGATTACTAAAAAAAGGGTTAAGGTATATGCTAGCTTTATTTAAATCATAATATGAAACCGTATATCGCTAAGTTTATTGGAAATCCATTTATAAAATAAGATAATTTCATAAATACGACAAAGAAACTTTTAAAGAAGATAAATACTAGTTTTAGGATGATCTACGAAGTAACCTTTTGATAATAAAACAAAAAAAAGCTCTTGAGAAAGTCGGTCTGTTTGACAGAATCCCCCATATTACCTAAGTAATTCGACGAATAAGAATAAATAAAGGAAATGGTTCTTTGTACGTTTATTTTTATTACAACTAAAAAGGAAAAAAAGTGTGAGGATAAATATTGTCTTATGGTACGTAAGTTTATTTGTAGTGCTATTTTAATAAATATTCAGTCACGTTATGTTAACTCATTCGGATTCGTCAGTATGTTCAGCTTTGGAGGCTATTGTCTGTTGATGCGATAGTGCCTTGTGTTATTATTCATTTTAGGTTAAAGGTTAAGGATGTCAAGACTTTTGTTTCTGATGTAATTCTATTGAATTTCAATGACTTTTGGGATGATTCCTGTTTTATAGTGTTGCTAACTGGCGTTGAAAAGGAGCTAATGCTTGCCTATTACGGCTGATAATTTAAAGGCTGGGATAGCTCCTAATATATTGAAGAGAGAGCTATAAAAGGTCTAAGTAGCTCTAAGGAACTGTATTTAATTTATGCGGTTTGTTCTGAACGTGTAAAATATGGAAATTATGGTCAAATACATGATTCTCTTCCATTAAATGTTTGGCATATGAAGAATCAGTTTTACTTTTTAAAAAACGTTTATTATGTCCTGAAATTCTTTGTTCGAATATTCTACCTGTTTATCCTATATAAAGTTTGTTACAAGAACCACAATTAAGTTGGCAAACACCAGATTTATGGTTTTTCAAGGTTTTATCTTTATTGTTCTTGATAAGTTTGTTTAAATTATTATGTGTATTGTATGTGATTGTCACGTTATGTTTTCTTAGGTATTTAGCGATCATCTTTTTAGTTGTTGGGCCTATATAGGTTAATGTTGCGTAATTGTTATTAATAGTTTTTGTTTTTGGGTATTTGTGACCCTCAAGATCAATAAAAGAGAGAATACAAACACACTGTTAAATGACCAACTTGACCTCGGAAATTCCCCATTGTTGAATTTATTTAATGAATAGATAATTTGTATAATTATTAAGTTTTGTTGTTATCCTTTAGTTACACCTACCTGTAAATATTTACTTATAAAACCATTGAAAAATGTTTATTTCATCCCATATCCATACTGTTGATAAAGCTAATATTTTAGGTGTTAAGTATAAAAATCAATAAAAGTGGAAATTTTACTAAAAATTTAGTGTTTTATTCTCACTGAATATAAATTTCCGTTAAGTAACGGCCGAGTCTGTTAAAAACTATTGAATTACTCTCTCGTATCATAAGAAAAGGTTAGGAATGTTTAGAAAAACTCATCCACCCAAGGAAAAGTAATGAGCAAGATGTCTTTTTTTTTTTTTACCGTTTAATCATGAGTAATAACTGTCTGAATTCCTATGCAAATGGATAATTACCAAAAATAAACATTAAATTTTACTTGCACTGTTATTGAAATTTAAAATGCAACGATTTTAAAAATTAGTTTAGCACAGTACCAAGAAAAGGTAAATTTTTTAACTCTGGACCAGTGTTAAAGTATATGTTCATTTATAAAAAAATAAATCACTGCAATAACCCTCAACCAGAATAATACATGTGGTACAAACTAGTACCGGTTAATTAAGATAATAAGTGTAAATAAATAATAAACTCAAAAGACTTTGTACATGTTCCTTTTTTACGCATATCAGTATAATTGCGTTTTATAAAATTTATTATAAACTTAAAGCAAGTTTTTTTTTTAATTCAAATTTAAAGCACTACTTACGGGAGAATCTTAAATGCAACGAAAAAATGTATCGCAAAGAGTACAGAGATATAAAACCTACTTTTATACGTATTTCCAATTATTATGAATGATACTTAAAGAAATTTCCAGCATTTATAAGCAGATCTATTCAAATATGGAAATTTTTAGAGGCCATGGAATTTGCATCAGTGAGAACCTACTAATTAGGAAAAAGCTTTTGCGACAGCATGTGTGAGGATTCTTAAGTGGAATTTGAAATAAGTATTTGTCTAGTTTTACCTTTAATGTACACATTTAAAATTTTTCTATTTTTTTTTCATCTATAATGTATATAAAATGTCTGTCTGTCTGTCCGTTAGTGAGCTTATCACTAGAGAATCAGTTATCCGATTTACGTACTTTTTTTTTAAACATACATATGTTCTCTGGCCAGGTTATAGGCTATATTTTATTACGATAGGTAGAATAAGGAATGAGCGGTGTCGATAATAGTGAATGAAGTCTGAAAAAAGTTTGCCGCTAGCGCGTTCCCTTGCAATACACAGCCTAAACCATTAAATATGGAACAATATTATGTAGCAGAGAATATCTGTAATCTATAATATATATGAAATGAAATGTCCCTCTGTCTGTCTGTCTGTCCATTAGTGCGTTTATCACGCGAGAACCACTTATCCGATTTATGTGCCTTTTTTTTAACTTCATACGTATATTCTTTGGCCAGGTTATATAATAATAATAACAATAATAATCTATACCTATAATATATATAAAATGCAACATCTCTATGTCTGGCTGTCTGTCTGTCCGTCCGCTAGTGCGCTTATCACTGGAGAACCACCTATCCGATTTACGGCTATATTTTATTACGTTAGGTAACATAAGGAATAAGCAGTGACGATAATAGTGAATCAAATCGGAAAAAAGTTTGCCGCTAGCGCGTTCTCTTGCAATATACTCTTCCATTAAATATGGAACAATATAATGTAGCCAAGAATATCTATAATATATATAAAATGCAACGTCTCTCTGTCTGCCTGTCTGTCCGTTAGTGCGCTTATCACTGGAGAACAACTTATCCGATTTACGTGCTTTTTTTTTAAACATACATATGTTTTCTGGCCGGGTTATAGGATATGTTTTATTACGTTAGGTGACATAAGGAATAAGCAGTGACGCTAATAGTGAATTAGTCGGAGAAAAGTTTGCAAGTTGCAATACGCTGCCTAAAGCATTAAATATGGAACAATATCATGTAGCAAAGAATATATTATATAAAATGCAACGTCTCTCTGTCTGTCTGTCCGTTAGTGCGCTTATCACTGGAGAATGTTCTCTGGCCAGGTTATCTATCTATAATATATATAAAATGCAACGTGTCTCTGTCTGTCTGTCCGTTAGTGACCTTATCACTGGAGAATGTTCTCTGGCCAGGTTATCTATCTATAATATATATAAAATGCAACGTTTTTTCTGTCTGTCTGTCCGTTAATGCGCTACGTACTTTTTTTTAAAACATACATAGGTTCTTTGGCCAAGTTATAGGTTATATTTTATTGCGTTAGGTAACATAAAGAATAAGCAGTGCCGATAATAGTGAATCAAGTCGGAAAAAAGGTTATCGTTAGTGCGTTCTCTTGCAATACACTGCCTAAACCATTAAATATGGAACAATATCATGTTGCAAAGAATATAATATACATGAAATGCAACGTCTCTCTGTCTGTCTGTCTGTCCCTTAGTGCGCTTATCACTTGAGAACCACTTATCCGATTTACGTGTTTTTATAAATTTATACATATTCGTATGTTCTATATAATTCAATATAAGCCTAGATAATGGGAGATAAGGTGAGATAATGAGAGATAAGTATAAATAATGGGAGATAAGCAGAGATAAGTCTAGATAATGGGAGTTATGGTGAGATAATGGGAGATAAGGAGAAATAATGGGATATAAGTAGAAATATTGTGAGATAAGTTGAGATAAGATTAGATAATGGGAGATAAGGTGAGATAATGGGAGATAAGGAGAAATAATGGGAGATAAGGGAAAATAATGGCAGATATTTTATTACGTTAGGTAACATAAGGAATAATCAGTGACGATAGGAGTGAATGAAGTCTACGCGAGCAGAGCCGCGGGCACGGCTAGTATATATATATATATATATATATATATATATATATATATATATATATATATTACTTTGGAAGTATTGAAGGAAGTGATAGAAATTTGTTAGGCACAATTTAATTTAGAAACTTGCGTTGACCCAACAAATACTAATACCAGGGTGCTTAACTGTTCTCATTTCACATCAACGGGTCGTGCAGTGAATGAAAAAATATTCCCCAAGTTTATAGAAGATGAATACTAACCTAACCTTAGTTTTAGTCTATTTTATTGCCATTCTGCCGTCGTGTATTCTTCGCGTTAATACTGCGCATGCTTGAGATAACAATAAGGACAAAGGCATGTGAAAAATAAGCTTTAC
>CM032449.1:199588551-199611051 GCA_019049505.1 Pachyrhynchus sulphureomaculatus
CCACACGAAATTCTTTTTCGTCCATTTCTTGAAAATCACTCGACATCCTTGATTCACACGAATGCCAAACACAAAGAAATAGACCAATATGGCTGAAACTTGGTGTGCGTTCATTCAAGAGATGCTATTAACTAAACATGACCTCGATACGTGCCGGTGGTGCGATCTCTCGGACTTTGCACGGACTTTTCAAACCAGCCTCGTATATATGTGTATATACATATATATATATATATATATATATATATATATATATGTATATATATATATATATATATATATATATATATGTATATATATACACTTTATTTTTTTCACTCGACACGTGTTACACTAACCATGTTAGCATCATCAGGAGCGATTAGTAAGTCGACAGACAGTCATCACTTGTGATGACTTTGACATGGTTAGAGAAACGCGTATTAGGTGCAAAAATAAAATATTTGTCGTATTGGTGATCTATTGTGTAATGCTATTATGCCAAAGATTGCAAAATTCCAACATAATCTGAACACTAATTAACTGTTAGTTTTATTTGCAATCAAATGTTTCAATTTTACTGTATTTTTAGTGATTCGTACTGATCAGTTAATAAGTTTTAAAAGCAGCAATGAAACAAATGAATTCATGAATCGAAATATATTTATTCTTTAGTATGATCTCCCTTAAGCTTAATATATTTTTTCCAGCGATTTTCCAAATTATTTACCCCATCTCTGAAGTGGTTTTCCGGAAAAACTTCTAAATACTCACCCAAGGATGCTATCATCTCATCATTTGTTGAAAAATGCTTGCCACGAAGAAATCTTTTGAGATTTGGGAATACATGGAAGTCAGAAGGAGTCAGATAGGGTGGATGTTCCAACAATTCGTACATTAATTCGACCAGTTTTGCCGTTGCCAAAACACCTCAGTGAGCAGGTGCATTGTCATAATGAAAGATGATTTTTTTTCTTCTGCAAACAGGGCCTTTTCTCACGAATTTTCTCATCCAGCTGATCCAAAAGGCTGCGATAATACTCTCCTGTGATTGTTTTACCGGTTTAAATGTAATTAATTATCAAAATTCCTTTTGAATCCCAGAAAACTGATGCAATAATTTTTTTGGATGACTGACTACTTTGGCTGCTTTGGAGCTTAACAACTGGGTTCAGTTCACTGTGCGGTTTGTTGTCGCAGTTCAGGATCATACTGGTGAACCAAAGTGGCATTCATAGTTTCAAATCGATGCACAAAGCCAGTTTTATTCTTTGTGAAACGAGCCAAATATTGTTTAGAAACTTTCTCTCTAGTGCGTTTTTGTTAAGATATTAGCAAATGCGTCACCTATTTCGTGAATAGCTTTCTCATACTCAAAGCATTAGTTAAGATCTCATGTACTGATCCATGTGAGATGTCTATAGCCTGAGCTAAATTATCCACGGTTAATCGACGGTCTTCCATTATCATATCTTGTACTTGCACAACAGTTTCTTCAGCAGTTTTTGGACGTCCTGAACGTGGATCATCATTAATGCTTGTGCGACCACGTTTAAATCTTAGAGTCTATCTTTGAACACTTGGGAATGAAGAAGCAGACTCAGTTAACATTTTCACCAACGTTGCATGGGTTTCACTTGCCGAGTATACTTACCAAAACAAAGAATTTTATCACTGCATGATATTCGAGTTTTTCTATTTTTAAAAAATACGTCTACTTTAATCAGTTGATAAACAATGAATGACTTGACAGATCGACTTGAAATTTAGGCAGTATTCATGTGACAGATGAAGCTTCAAAATGATGTTCAAAATTTGGTTCGAGTGATGCTCTATAGGTGTCGCTTTCAAAACTAATCGACTGACCAGTGTACCTAAGTAGAAAAAAAAAATAGGCCCTTCCATAATAAAGATATGAATAACGACCTTCAAATAACCTCTCTCATAAGTTCCCAAATAAAGGAAATCGTTATTCCTAATAAAGGTTTCTCTTATTTTGATTAAATACTGCGCAAGCTCCGATTGCTTCAAACACTTGAGTCTTTATATTTAATTTGATTCCTTTACTATTACACATGCTATAAATAAAAATAAAGACAGTGGCCGGCCAAAATAAGCGTTGCAAAATCTCTCTGTTCTAAAGCTATCATTTTCCTTATAATAAAACTAATAATAAAAGATATCCACATAGTATAAATCCTAAGAAATGGATATAAAAGAAGTGTGGCAATGCAACATTGTAAAATAAATAGTTTTCAATTCTTTTAAGAATAGCTTTAGAAAACGAAATAAAAGTTTGCATTGCGTTTATATTAGAAATTGGTTTTTCAGTTCAGGTATAAAGAAAATAGTTTTGTTTTATTCTTTTCTTAACTTCCTGTTAAAAAACTATTCATTTAAAGAGAGTTACTTTATGGTAAGAACTGATGGTTTTTCACTTTAAGAAATTTAAACTAGAAGGAACTTCATTTAACTGGTTAAAAGAAATGAGCGAATAAACGTTGGTGTTAACGGCAGTGAATAATAAATGGAAATCTCTTTTATTTTATAATTCTCTAGACATTTCGTTGTTATTAAATGTTAGTGCATTGAGACCACTATTTTTTGACTTGAAACATCTTCTACGTTTGGATTTTATCACTTATCATTCTTACTCAAACACTTTATTTTTGCACTTGACGAGCGTTTTTGTTAACCATATCAGCATCATTAAGGGCGACGACTAAACCTAAGATTAAAACTATACTATACTAAAAATATAATTTAGTTGAATGAAACCGGCTAATTGCAGACGGAAGTTGAGTTCTGGAGGAGTGAACCGTACGGAGAACTGTGAGGAATAGGTCCTCGGTCTTTATTTAGGCTATTTTTACATTTTTAAACTTCATTACTTTTGTATGAGTTTAATAATTTTTTATTAACTTTAAATTATCTAATGTTGCTGTATGATTACACAGCCCCACAAAAAAAAAGTGGGGTATACTTTTGATGCGATATATCAGATCCGTAGTATTTTTGCCCGCTGATCACGAATCTGACGTCAGAATATCGCCATCACATCTCAATTTTTTTCTAACCTCAAAAAAATAGGTAAAAATTAGTAAAAATTAAGAAAAATATAATCCTAAAAAATTGATTCAAGCTTTTTCATGAATCCAAAGATGTATTAATATGTATTCGGACATGCTAAGCTAATATTCATCGGTTGGATTAAGCCATACAGTTCTGTTTTCTTTCTAACCTCAATAAATCAGACAGATATAGTGCTTCTCGAATGCGAAAACGAATTCAAATTAAAATTCAACCGATTCTTACCAAATTTGGTACACGGGGGTTTTTTGGGTTGCTGATCATGAATCTGAGGTCGGATTTGCAAAATTCAAAATGGCGGATCCAAGATGGCGGACAAAATTTTTGAAAACCAACCGATTCCTACCAAATTTGGTATACAGTTGGGGAATCCTCAAACCTGATACTCTTAAACCCTAAACCCTGAAACCTTAGACTCCCACACCCTGTAACCTCAAAAAATAGACCTCAATAACCCTGTAACTTTAAAAATGAGACCCAATAAACTCAAAACCAGGACTTTTAAACCATATACTCTCAAATAGTAGACCCTTAAGCCCTAGAATTGCGAAGGTTAGACCCGCGCCTAACTTTCCTTTTTTTGACTGTATCTTGTTCTTTTTTCCGCGAATGACCTATTCAAAGGCTTTCTGCCCAAACGCTTTTGAGGATTTGTTTTTCTTTTTTTAGCGACAAGCAATAGTCCGCTAGCATATGGTCATCCCATCGTCCTTGATACCGATTTTCTATGATTTTCAGATCTTGGTGAAAACGTTCCCCTTGCTCCTCACTGTAGTCACCAAGATTATCTGGGAAATCATCGATGTGGGAGTTCAGGAAATGTAATTTTAGATTCGTTAAGCAACCTAATGTTTGAAAATTTTTTACCATTTTCTCGACTATTTCTTTGTACTTAGGACTTTTACTATTTCCCAAAAAGTTTGTTGCGACTTCTTTAAAACTAAGCCAAGCAGCTTTTTCAACTTTATTCATTTTAGTAACAAATGATGAATCTTGAAACAATTTTCTTATTTGTGGCCCGTCAAATACGCCTGCCTTAATTTTAGCTTCAGAAAATTTCGGAAATTTTTTATGCAAATATTTGAAACATAGGCCGTTTGTATCTAATGCTCTCGTGAATTGCTTCATAAGTCCAAGCTTAATGTGAAGCGGGGGAATAAGAACTTTTCCTGGATCTACCAATGGTGGAAACAATACATTATTTTCACCAGGAGTGAACGATTCTCTTGTTGTCTCCATTCTTCAGGATCGTATGAGTTATTTTGAAATTCATTAGACCTTTTACATCGGTACAATATGAAAGTGACAATTCCTCGTCCATTGTGAAATATTTTCGAAATTCTTCATCTCTGTTTCTATAATAAGAAATCGTAGCTTCTGGCTTAAGTAAATGTCTTTCTTTAAAAAGGAAGCAAGATGCTCTGAACCATCTTTGGATAAGCCTAAAACTCTGACTAGATCACTAAGTTCTGACTGTGATAAGAGTATTGGTTCTGGTTTACGGTTGTATGGTAGAAATTCTTTATCTGTGTCACTAGTATATGATAGGTTGTCACTAGAACATTCATTAGTAACAGTGTTTGAATCTTTTTCGGCAGTCTCAATGTTTTCGGCATGAACTGATAAGGTGAAATCATTTGTTTCCATAACATCAGCATCAAGTGGTTCAGGAGGCGGAATTAGTTTAGTTGGTCTTGTTACTGTCGAAACATCGTTATAAGTAATAGTGCTTTTATTTTTTCGGTTATGCCTAGATACAACATTCATACAAAAGTAGCAATCATTTTCACTGTATGGTCTATTCCATATTGCTGGTCTGGAATATTTAATCGCCTTCTTATTGATGTACAACATTATTTTGCAAGAACTGCAAATGATGTGGGGAACCCAATCTGTATCCTGGTGCTGTATTTCAATATTAAAACAATCCTTATATAAGGTTTTAATCTTATCCGTTATCCATTTTACTCAATACGTGTTGACAGCAAATATAACAAAATGAATCACTGTTTTTATCGCACTTATGAAAAGTCCTTGTACCGTGAGACCGTTTTCTTGTAGCATTATACTCTATATGAGCCAAGTCACCCACACATGAAGAGCTACGGTCGCTGGATGACGACGACTGCGGGCCCGCTTTCCCACCCTGACCAACCGCCGATACTGGGTTTCCGAGTCCCTGCATCGTAATTCTCTTTCTTCTACCCGCCATGACGGCATCTAAGCCGTTATCCAGGGAATCTGCCGGCTAGTGGAGTAACACCGTTGCCCACCGTCACCAGGTGGAGGTGCCCTGGATGCAGGTAGAAGAATAAAAATCGACCGATGAATTTTCTCGGCGTTCAAAATGGCGCGAAAACATCTGCCATCTTGAATTTTTCAAATCCAACCTCAGATTCGTGATCAGCGACCCAAAAAATCCCCGTGTACCAAATTTGTTAAGGATCGGTTGAATTTTAATTTGAATTCGTTTTTGCATTCGAGAAGCACTATATCTGTCTGATTTATTGAGGTTAGAAAGAAAACAGAACTGTATGGCTCAATCCAACCGATGAATATTAGCTTAGCGTGTCCGAATACATATTAATACATCTTTGGATTCATGAAAAAGCTTGAATCAATTTTTTAGGAGTATATTTTTCTTAATTTTTACTAATTTTTACCTGTTTTTTGAGGTTATAAAAAAATTGAGATGTGATGGCGATATTCTGACGTCAGATTCGTGATCAGCGGGCAAAAATACTACGGATCTGATATATCGCATCAAAAGTATACCCCGCTTTTTTTTTGTGGGGCTGTGTTATGTTCAAGAGCATGTTCGGCAATACTAGAACATCATTACTTGATTGAGGATACGGTTCTTGAACAGCATTCTGAACTTGCGGATTTGGAGCTTATGGTAGATTCTAGATTGACTTTTATACCTGATATGAAAACTTAATCTCAAGATCTTTATAATTCCTAGTTTTATAAAGCGTATTAGATATGACTTCAACAGTGTTAGTGCTGTTAAACAGTTATACTGTTTATTAACTAGAACTCGTTTGGAGTATTTATCTAGTGTTTAGAGCCCTTGGTATACAGGGAAAGTCAACGATAGAGTAAAGTTCAATGTCTCATTTGTTTTGGGAATGACAAAAAATTGTTAAATACAATAGGGAATGTTAAGGTGCACAGTTTAAAATTATTTTTGAGTTTACAGGGTCCTTCAAAAATATGTGGCCGATATAACATATGTTTTTTTAAATGGAGCATCCTATTTTCTAATTTATTTTTAAATTCTGCGTAAAATTTTATAACTTTTTTTATTAATAATGTTATATACCTAAACCTAGTAGTTTTTCCTAATATTTCAATTTTTTTTTTTTTAAAAATACTAGTTTTCAGTTTTGTAAAAAATTGCCATTAACGCCATTGTTTCTGAAAGTGGAATACTCATAATTGGTACGAGCGTTCTATAGAGACCAAAAAAAAAAGAAATATGTAAATTTATTTATTTCGACTATTGTAAATTGAAATATCTTAAATTTTTTTAAATGGCACAAACTATATATTATTATTTTTTCTGATAGATTTTACAAAACTCTCCAACTTTTATTAAGTATGTCATATACCTATTTCTAATAGTTTTCGATTTATTTTGAATTTTTCAATTTTTACCCTTGTTTTTAATACACTTGTGCTATACATCATAGTTGCCAAGACAGAACAAAAATGTAGGCATTGTCAAATTTTCACATTTCTGTTAAACAAGTAAAAATAGTTTAATTTGTTGTAGTAAATGACGTATAAAGGTAATAGTTACGGATTTTCCTAAAAATGAATTAATTGATAAGGTTTATATACTGGGCGAGACGCAAAAAAATTGTCTTTTGGCAGTAAGGCTTTACGGAGCGAAGTACCCTAATAGACCATCTAGAAAAACTTTTCAGTGCTTAATGGAACGGTTTGATGGTAGTGGTAGCGTTGAGTATATGGAAAGTTATCCCCAGATCAGTAGCCGTTAACTAGCTAACTTATCTGACACATCCCAATCTACGGCTAATCGCATCACGAGAAAATACAAGTATCGTCCCTTTCATATGAAACTACACTAAGAAATTCAATATCGTGATTTTGAACGACGAGTAAATTTTGTACCACCATGAATGGAGCAATAGAGGCCGATCCAAATTTTTTATCCAAAATAATGTATTCTGATGAAGCTACTTTTCGCAGTAATGGAACAATTAACAGCCACAACATGCATTATTATTCAACAGTTAATCCATTTTGGATCCGGGAGGTTCAAAACCAAAACCGTTGGTCGCTTAATTTATGGTATAGAATATTAAATTTTCGAATTATTGGTCCATAATTTTTCCGCGAACCGCTTAATGGGCCTAGATATCTAATTTTTTTGCAAAACGAATTACCCCAGCTTCTTGATGACTTTGAAAGGGAACAAACGTAGATTCAAAAGACGGAGCTCCTGCTCATTACCACCGGGAAGTTCGGGAATTTTTAAACGATCGTTACCCACAAAAATGGATCGGTAGGGATAGATTCGTTCAGTGGCCCCCTCGATCATGTGACGTAACACATTTAGATTTCTTTTTGTGGGGCTACATTAAAGATCGTGTTTATGTGAATCCCCCTACAACACCAGTAGATATGGAAAACAGGATACGGGATGCGTGCAGGACAATAACGCCCTTTATGCTAAGAAAGTGAAGGAAAATATAGTAAAACAAATAAATATGTGTATTCAACTAGACGGGCATATTTTTGAACATTTATTACGTCATAATAATTAATCATTATATAAGTTAAACTATATTAAAATTATTATTAACTATTTATTTAGGTTTCCACAATAGCGTAAGTGTATTAAAAACAAGGGTAAAAACTAAAAAATTCAAAATAAATCGAAAACTATTAGAAATAGGTATATGACATACTTAATAAAAGTTGGAAGGTTTTGTAAAATTTATCAGAAAAAATAATAATATACAGGGTGTGCCATTTAAAAAATTTGAGATTTTTCACTTTAAAATAGTCGAAATGTATAAATTTATTTTGAACACCTTGTAGCATCTAACTCAATTTTTTTTACATATATCTTTTTTTTTCATCTCTATAGAATGCTCGTACCAATTATGAGTATTCAGAAACAATGGCGCTATTGGCAATTTTTTACAAGACTGAAAACTAGTATTTTTTTTAAAAAAATTGAAATATTAGAGAAACTACTAGGTCTAGGTATATAACATTATTAATAAAAAAATTATAAAGTTCTACGCAGAATTTAAAAATAAATTAGAAAATAGGATGTTTCATTTAAAAAAAAAAACATGTTATATCGGCCACACTTTTTTGAAGTACCCTGTATACTCAAAGATAATTTTAAACTGTGCACCTTAACATTCCCTAAAACTATTGTATTTACCATTTTTTCGTCATTCCCGAAACAAATGAGATAATGAACTTTACTCTTTTGTTGACTCACCCTGTACATGTCCAAAATTTTGAAAGAGTACAACATAAATTTTTGAAGTATAATTCTTTTAAACTCAATAGACTATCACTGACGTACTCTCAAATTAAATCTCATTTACATATCCAAATTCCTAAAGAGTGCAGAAACCCAATATATTTTAAAGTGTCTTACGACACTACATGGTGTGCATAAATGCCGTTTTCTATTAGATAAAATTGGCTTGCACGTTCCTTCTCGAGAGATTCGCCTTATGCACAACTGTCGACGTAATAATTTTGTCCAAAGTCATGTCAACTTGCTAATGAGCATCCCAGTCTTGACTCCATTTCAAAAAAATCTGCGTTTGAAAAACTGTTGAATATAATTTGAGGTTCTATTTTACGTTATATATATTGTACTATATTTTTTTATCAACTTTATTGCTGACTCGTATCGATTGTTATAGTTAGTTTGTGTATTGCTGTTATTTTAATCCCTTCTCCTTCTTCCTGTCCCATGTATTCACATATGTCGGGGTCTTTGTACTAATTCTATACTGAGGTTGTTATTCCCTGCTAATCGAAAAATGGACGTAGCGTCCGGAATTTCACACCAGACCCTGACATTTCGGAGCCGCGAGTGCTGCCTTCTACCGGGTCCTCGCCGACCCTCCATTTTTTCCTGAAGAATAAGTTTTGGAATCGAGTAGCGGCCACCTCTTAGTATCTTTCCCAAATAAGACACCTTTCTTTGTTTTATAATATTAAGTAGTTGCACCTCCACTCCGGCCATTTGAAGTACTTTTTCATTGGTTCCATGGACCATGTCTTTACACAATATAATAGGACCGGCCAGATATAGCATTTTATTACTCGTAAGTGCAGAATAAGTGGCAATTGTCTTTGAAGCAGCATATTTTTCAACTTTAGAAAGGTATCCTTTGCCATGCCAATCTGCAGTTTAACCTTCCCATCACAATCCCATCGTTCGTTGACGACATAGCCAAGATATTTGAATTTAGGAACCTTCTCAACCTCTTGATCCGTTATAAAGAGAGATGTGTTCTCTTGGGGGTGTTTACTAATCACCATCATTTTGGTTTTCCCAATATGTATACATTGTAACATTCATTTTTTCCTAGATTTTAAGATCATGTTACAACACTGTTTTTCTTTCTATAATATATATTTTATTACATTTTTATATTTGATTAGGCACTGATTTCAATTTTTGAGCAGTGTAACTCAACCGTGTATAACGTGTTGCCGATTTAACGTATTTCGCTTGCATTGAATGCATCTGATTTGTTAAAGTGAACCATTTTAAAGACTTCACTTTGCAAAAGGAGCAAAGGATATATAAACGGCCATATGGAATTTTTAAAGGCTTTTTTCCTCCGTGATGCAGTAACGGCTTTTTTCCTCCATGATGCAGTAACGGCTTTTTCCTCCAGCATGTCGTAGTGGCTTTATCCTTCCGTCATGCCGTAGTGCAGGAAAGGATTTTTTTCTCAGTGAGAGAGTAGTGTTTTTTTCCTTCATCAGGCCGTAGTAGGCTTAGTCTTCCATCTTGCCGTAGTATAGTGGCCTTTTTCCGTTCTAAAAATATTCTGCTCATCCTAAGACATTTCGGATCAAAAAGTGATTAGCTACCCAAATGAAAATAGGAGAGTGGCAGGTGAGACAATATCCGGATGAGAATCTCACCAGGAGAGGCCAAGCTGTTTATGGAAAATCCACGAGGAGAAGCCAACCAGTAAGTCAACACATGTAATTCGCGAAGTTAATTTTACAAACTTTTAGATCGTGTTTTTTAAAGCCTTTTGTTTGTTTTTTTTTTACACCTAAGATCAGTAATTTATAGAACTCTAGTTTAAATGTGTACTCTCTCATAGCCTAAGGGGTTTTTATTAAGTTAATGTATTTTTAAAAGTGTAATAACTGCAAGAATTTTTATTTTGTTAATATACTTTTCTCTGTGTTAATGCAACCTTTTACTGAACTACCTGCTTTTTCTTTCAGGACGTACAGGTCACATTATGTTCAATTTTATTTTAACAACTAAATAACTTTTCAGTATTTTTCATTTTTTGAGCTGAACTTAGATTCCTTTTAGTCCAAAATGCATGGTGCCCAAAACTGTACGACAAGTTTTAAACCAGTATAGAGACTATTTTCAAAAGACGCACAAAAATTATCTCCATCTGCATGTTCTCTACCAAACAAAAAACGAGCTAGCTTATATCTGATTTTTGTTCTCTCAGTATAAATATCCACTCAATCCATTCTCAAAAAATTAAGATATACATAAGGGGCAAATAACGGCTTCTATTTAATAAACAAAATATTTATTAAAAATAAAGAAAGTTGAGGCAATATAAAATAGCACCGCAAAATGAGAGGTTATAACGTATATCATACTCCTCGCCAATGTCGTTCAGCTTATTGATTACAATTTGCAGTTTTTTCATGTTATTGGCAACTATTGCGGTATTGTCTGCATACCGAATTATATATATATATATATATATATATATATATATATATATATATATATATATATATATATATCTTTAGGCTTTTCATTGACTTTTATCTCTCTGCATTCATCTTCTAGAGCAAGTTGAAATATTTTCTTTACGTAGATATTAAATAATACTGGCGACAGTATGCACCCCTGCCTAACACCCTTTAAGACACTGAAAGGTTTTGTTGAAATCCTCTTATTCATTTTGATCTCGGCAGATTGATTCCAGTATAGCTGTCTTATTATTCGTACATCCTTATCATCTATACTAATCTCATGAAGCCGCTGCATCAAAAAGTCATTAATCTTATAGGCTTAAGTATTATTAGGTATTGTAATCTTATACGCTATTAGGCTTAGCCCGTTAAGAAATAAAAAAATAGATTCTTTAAATATTGTTTAAATCGCCGTTCCTGTTTGCCTAACATACTTCTATAAATAAATTAAATATAGAATATTTTATTCCTAAATTAAATAGCCGATACGACTCCATTAGATTTATTTGCGAAATTGAGAACAACAAACAATTACAATTCGTAGATATTTTAGTTGTTAAAAATAATAATAAATTAGAATTTGACATACACAGAATACCGTAACAGACAAATATATGTCTAAAAATTTAGTTTATTGTAAACAACATAGATTTGCCGCGTTACACTGTCCTGTTCTTCGTTTTCCCGTTGATTGAAGTTAAATTCTCGTATAAGAAATATTAAATCAATAGTTAGGACGAAAACTAAATAAACAAGTTAATGAATGGACATAAGTTTATATTAAATATTTATGATTCCACCTTTTTTACCTGTGAGCAGTAAAAGACGAAATATGTTTCAATTCCATCCATCCAAAATATAGCAGAGGGTTTAATAGGATATTTAACAATGTGGCCCCACGTTAGTCGATAAGTATTAGACAACTTAAAAGATATCTTCGGATAAAACCCGGGATCGTGAAAGAAGTGGAATATATAAGTAATGATTGTGCCAAGAAGTATGTTTGGCAAACAAGAAGGTTGATTGAAAAGAGATTTAAAAAACATGGATCTTATTGAAAGTACGGTAAATGAAAAAATCAAATACTGTCAAACAGGCGGCTCTTGAATATAATCAAACAGCAACCTTTTATCAATCATTGCTACTGACGATGCCTGCATATATATATATATATATATATATATATATATATATATATATATATATATATATATATACCCAGGGTATAGTGGTGTAGCTTGGTGAATCCACAGCTTTCGCTAGTATCTTTAATTTGATGAGCCTTGTGAATTCTGAAGCTTAACTGGTTTTCTATAAATTCTTCTCTATTACCTATTGCAAGTTTTTAACCAGTCTCCACCAAAATTCTCCGTTAATTCTGGGTTTTCGCCTTACATGGAGACTGAAAATCCTTATAAACCCATTGCTTCGAATTCTGCTTTATGGGAATATCCCAGTAGTTAACCCAAGTCTCGTTACCTAGGAAAATTCTCGAAAATAACTCTAATCGTGCTTTGAAGGAGCCGAATGTTCTTGAGAAATTTGTTCCTTGCCATTTTCTGATATGGTGATGGGGGATCTGTCCTGTGCAAATCGTACAAATCTAGTTTCAGATACTTCAGCTTCCTTAACAAGCACTTAGGTCCTCATTCGCCGATCTGACAGCAGTTAAACGTCAACATATTTTATGCTTTTCTTAGTTCTTGTCTCAATTCGTCTTTATGGTTTATGTTAATTAACTTTAGTTTTAATAATAAATGTACTTGCATTGATTGAAGTTAAATTCTAAAATAAAAGGAATCGTATAAGAAATATTAAATGAATAGTTAAGACGAAAACTAAATAAACAAATTAATGAATGGACATAAGTTTCAATTCCATCCATTTACAATATAATAGAGGATTTAATAAAATATTTAACAATGTGGCCCCACGTTAGTCTATAAGCATTAGACAACTTAAAAGATATCTTCGGATAAAACCAGAGATCGTGAAAGAAGTGGAATATAAGTAATGATTGTACCAAGAAGTATGTTGGGGAAACAAGAAGGTTGATTCAAAAGAGATTTAAAAAACATGGATCTTATTCAAATACTGTCAAACAGGCGGCTCTTGAATATAATCATACAGCAACCTTTAAGTCAATCATCGCTACTGATGATGCCTGCATGTTTCGCAAAACGCGCATCAAGTGCAAAAATAAAGTGTTTGGTGCAGTGGTAATAATTTCAAAACACTGGATGTGTAATACATGTTCTGACAAAATAAAAAATATCCGAATTTGATAAGTCAGCAGGAATGAAAACTTCAAATGGGCAAAAGAAATTATTAATAATAATATTTAAAGAAGCCTTAGTTTTGTAATATTTTGGTCTAACAATTGAAAACTTGTGA
The DNA here is from genome assembly GCA_019049505.1 of Pachyrhynchus sulphureomaculatus. Taxonomy (NCBI): domain Eukaryota; kingdom Metazoa; phylum Arthropoda; class Insecta; order Coleoptera; family Curculionidae; genus Pachyrhynchus; species Pachyrhynchus sulphureomaculatus. The sequence continues at coordinate 199,601,995 of CM032449.1, forward strand.
TTCTTGTGGTTAAACTAACATATTAGTTAACTATATTTACTGTGAAAAAATGTTATGTTTTGAAAATGACAATTTTCATGTATTTTTCATTTTGTAATTTTCCATTTTCTAATTGATTGTACAGTCATAATGATACAGACAATATAAAAAATTTCGCCACATTTGTTTAATTAAGTGAACTGTAATAAAAACAAATTTTTGGAATTCCAATAAAAGACACAACGTAAATGAAATATACTTTCTTTGACAATGTACTGACATTTTTCCCGTCTCTCTTTAAATTCACCTCAATCTCCCCTCTTTCTCTTTTTTTTTATACTTATAGCAAAGGTCGCCGCAATAATTTTTGTGTTGCATAGTGCAGTACATACTGCAATGATTTTATCACTTAGCATTAGGATGTCTCCATTATATATATATATATATATATATATATATATATATATATATATATATATATATATATATATATAATACATTAAAATTCCGGGTTTCAATCCGTTCCTCTAACAATGAATTTGCACGATGTTTCGCCAGAAATCTCGTTTGGTATTTTCAAGTGTACATGCTGCGGCTGCTACTCGATACTGTGATCTTGCTGCTGCTGCCGTTCGAAGCTAACTCCGAAGTTAGCTTCGAGCGGCAGCAAGATAACAGCATCGAGTAGCAGCAGCAGCAAGAGCACTTGAAAATGCCGAATGAGATTTTGGCGAAAAGTCGTGCAAATTCATTGTTAGACGAACGGATTGAAACCCAGAATTTTAATGTATTACATTCCACCATCCGTGAAAACCTCTATTGTATCATAAATATATATATATATATATATATATATATATATATATATATATATATATATATATATATATATATATATATATATATATACGAGGCATGTTTTTTAAGTAAGTACCGTTTTGGAATTAAAAAAAGACGTGCAAAGATATCGCTATAATTTTATTTTTACATGAAAGCCTGTACCTTAATCTACTTTTCTACATAATTTCCGTGAATATTGAGGCACTTGTCATAACGTGGCACCAGTTTTTGAATACCCTCCTCATAAAATTCTGCCGCCTGACTTGTTAACCACTGTATCACAAATGTTTTGACTTCGTTATCGTCTTGAAGACGCTGACCACCCAGGTGCTTCTTCAAGTGCAGGAACAAATGGTAGTCGCTGGGCGCCAGATCAGGGCTGTATGGAGGATGATCTAGAGTTTCCCATTTAAAAGATTTGATGAGATCTTTGGTCCGATTAGCCACATGTGGACGGGCATTGTCATGCAGCAAAACGATACCCTTACTCAACTTGCCACGTCTTTTGTTCTGGATTGCACGACGCAGATTGTTCAATGTCTCACAATAAGACGCTGCATTGATTGTCTCATTACGAGGCAGAAACTCCACTAGCAATACTCCTTTTCTGTCCCAAAAAACTGTGCACATGATTTTGCGGGCAGAAATTGTTTGCTTAAACTTCACTTTTTTGGGTGATGATGAATGTCGCCATTCCATGGATTGTTGTTTCGATTCTGGTGTGACGTAGGCCACCCATGTTTCGTCACCAGTAACAATTTAGTCTAAAAAATGTTCACCTTCATTGTGGTACCGCTCAAGGAAAGTCAATGCACTGCCTAAACGTTGGGTTTTGTGCAAATCCGTCAGCATTTTTGGAACCCAACGTGAACACAATTTCCGGTAATTCAAGTTCTCGGTCACAATGCGATACAAAACACTACGAGAATATTGAGGAAAGCAGTCGCACAATGATGAAATTGTAAAGCGTCTGTTTTCTCTCACCTTTTCGTCCACTTTCTGCACCAAATCTTCATTAACGACCGAAGGACGCCCACTCCGTTTTTCATCATGCACATTTGTGCGGCAATGCTCTCACCCATTTCCTTACCATTCCATCACTCATAATGTTTTGTCCGTAAACTTCACAGATCTCACGATGAATATCGATCGGTTTTACGCCTTTAGCACTAAGAAATCGTATAACAGCCCGTACTTCACAATCGGCGGGACTCACGATTGTCGGAGGCATCTTAAACACTCAGTAAACAACGTATACAATGAAGAATCAGACTGTAATGGCGTCAGTGCGTAGACATGAGATGTAGGTTACCAGCGCGCATGCGCGGAACGCCGACCGTATCGCTGCGGCGGCGGAATCGCAAAACGGTACTTACTTAAAAAACATGCCTCGTATATATATTTATATATATATATATATATATATATATATATATATAATATATATATATATATATATATATATATATATATATATATATATATATATATATATATATATATATATATATATATATACTAGCCGGGCCTGCGCCTCAGCTCGCGTGGACTTGATTCACTACTATCGTTACTGCTTATTCCTTATGTTACCCAACGTAATAAAATATCTCCCATTATTTCTCCTTATCTCCCAATATTTCTCCTTATTTCCCATTATCTCTACATAATTTCCATTATCTAGGCTTATCTCTACTCATCTCCCATTATTTCTCCTTATCTCCCATTATTTCTCCTTATCTCCCATTATTTCACCTTACTTCCCATTATTTCTCCTTATCTCCCATTATTTCTCCTTATCTCCCATTATCTCACCATAACTCCCATTATTTAGACTTATCTCTGCTTATCTCCCATTATCTATCCTTATCTCCCATTATTTATACTTATCTCCCATTATCTCACCTTATCTCCCATTATCGAGGCTTATTTCGACTTACCTCCCATTATTTCTCCTTATCTCCAATTATCTCACCTTATCTCCCATTATCTAGGCTTATATCGAATTATATAGAACATATGTATAAATTTATAAAAACATGTAAATCGGATAAGTGGTTCTCGAGTGATAAGCGCACTAACGGACAGACAGACAGACAGAGAGACGTTGCATTTTATATATATTGTATTCTTTGCTACATGATATTGTTCCATATTTAATGCTTTAGGGAGTGTATTGCAAGAGAACGCGCTAGCGGCAAACTTTTCTCTGACTTAATTCACTATTATCGTCACTGCTTATTCCTTATGTCACCTAATAAAATGTAGCCTATAACTTGGCCAGAGAACATACGTATGGTTAAAAAAAAGCACGTAAATCGGATAAGTAGTTCTGCAGTGATAAGCACACTAACGGACGGACAGACAGACAGACGGACAGAGAGACATTGCATTTTATATATATTATAGATATTCTCTGCTACATAATATTGTTCCATATTTAATGGTTTGGACTGCGTATTGCAAGAGAACGCGCTAGCGGCAAACTTTGTCCGACTTCATTTACTATTATTGTCACTGCTCATTCCTTATGCTACCTATCGTAATAAAATATAGCCTATAACCTGGCCGGAGAAGATATGTATGTTTAAAAAAAAAGTACGAAAATCGGATAAGTGATTCTCCAGCGATAAGCGCACTAACGGACAGACAGACAGACAGAATACGTTGCATTTTATATATATTATAGATGTAATAAAATATATACCTATAACCTGGCCAAAGAATATATGCATGAATTTAAAAAAAGACAGGTAAATCTGATAAGTGGTTCCTGCGTGATAAACGCACTAATGGACAGACAGACAGAGAGACATTGCATTTTATATATATTATAGATTATACATATACAGATACATAATATTGTTCCATATTTAATGGTTTAGGCTGTGTATTGCAAAGGCACGCGCTAACGGCAAACTTATTTGCGACATCATTCACTATTTTACGTCACTGCTCATTCTTTATGCTACCTATCCTAATAAAATATAGCCTATAACCTGACCAGAGAACATATGTATGTTTTAAAAAAAAAGTACGTAAATCGGATAAGTGGTATTTCAGTGATAGGCGCACTAACGGACAGACAGACAGACAGACAGAGAGACGTTGCATTTTATATATATATTATAGATGTAATAAAATATATATCTAAAACCTGGTCAGAGAACATATGTACGAATTTAAACAATCACGTAAATCGGATAAGTGGTTCTCGAGGGATAAACGTACTAACGGACAGACAGACAGTCAGAGAGAGGTTGCAATTTGTTTATATTATAGGTATAGATTATTATTATTATTATATAACCTGCCCAAAGAATATATGTATGAATTTAAAAAAAGACGTAAATCGGATAAGTGGTTCTCGCGTGATAAACGCACCAGTGGATAGACAGACAGACAGAGAGACATTGCATTTTATATATATTATAGATTCTAGATATTCTCTACTACATAATATTGTTCCATATTTAATGGTTTAGACTGTGTATTGCAAGGGAACGCGCTAGCGATAAACTTTTTTCCGACTTCATTCACTATTATCGTCACTGCTCATTCCTTATGCTACCTATCGTAATAAAATATAGCCTATAGCCTGGCCAGAGAACATATATATGTTTTAAAAAAAAAAAGTACGTAAATCGGATAAGTGGTTCTCCAGCGATAAGGTCACTAACGGACAGACAGACAGAGAGACGTTGCATTTTATATATATTATATATATATATATATATATATATATATATATATATATATATATACATATATATATATATATATATATATATATATATATATATATATGTATATATATATATATATATATATATATATATATATATATATATATATATATATATACAGGGTATAATAATAATAATAATAGCTTTATTACCCAACAGTTTCCCATAATAAGGTAAATATTTAGATATTTACATATTCAATGACAGTCTGTAGTAATTGCTTCTTAGTACAACAGTATATGTCACAAACATTACAAATATGATTAAAATTAGTACACATTACATGAATAGGTGAATTCAATAACAAATTAGTATTAGGCCTGTTACATCTAAAAAAACATATTTGATCGTGAATGTATCCGTGGCACATTGATGTTAATACGAAACAGTATATCCCTGCAATCAATCATATTGTGCAATACTTTATATAGGAATAATTTTGACGCACAAACTCTCCTGATTCCCAGGCTAAGAATATTTGTCTGTTCACACAAATAATCGCTGCTGATTCCCCGTTCAGGATACATTCCATTAATTTTAAACAACAGAAATTTCAGAAATCTCCTCTGCACTTTTTCAAGTAAAACTCTATGCACCTCGTACATTGGACTCCAGACAATACTTGTATATTCTAGTTTCGAGTGAACAAACCAGAAATACAAAACCTTCAGTGATGCAATATTAGTGAAACCCCTACAATTCCTAATGATGAACCCGTAAGACTTCAGTGCTTCAGAAACTTTCAATGCTATATACTGAGCAAATGTTTTTTGCATCAAAAACGACTCCCAAATCCTTAGCTGTGCTACACCTACTTAAATTGTGGTCTTGAATTCTATATTGAAACTCTATTGACGCTACCCTCCTAGTATATGTTAGAATTTTGCATTTTTAAGCATTTAGCTGTGGTTTGTTGTCACAACACCAAGAATGTACGAAATTCAACTGGTTCTGTAGATCGGAACAATCCTCAGTTTTTTCTATTGGCATAAAATTTTTTAAATCATCAGCATAAATTAGTCTGTTACATTTTAAATCCTCGCAAAGGTCATCTATGAACATAATGAAGAGCAACGGTCCCAAATTTGAACCTTGTGGAACGCCTGAGGTAGCCACAAATCTTTCTGATTTGAATCCGTTGTAGGCTATAAACTGAGTTCGATTAAACAAATAAGAACTTATAAGAGCCCTCGCACCATCAGTGAAACCAAAGAAAGACAACTTACTGATGAGAACACGATCCTATCAAAGGCCTTCGAGAAATCTGTATAAATAACATCAACCTGCCCACCATCATCTAATATTTACGAAATGAACTGTGTCATAACAGTTAGATTTGTTACCGTAGATCTCTTACTAATAAATCCATGCTGATAAGGAGAAATTTGATTTTTAATTTGGCTATAGATACGTGCGTACAAGATTGACTCAAAGATCTTTGAGAAGTTATAAAGTAGATCGACACCCCTGTAATTTTCAACATTTCCCCCTGTCTCCATTCTTAAAAATAGGACATAATCTACCTTATTTCCATCGTTTTCGGATAAACACCCTGTTTAATTGATAAATTAAAAATATACTTTAAAGGTCTTACAAGGACAGTCGCACAGTCCCTAATGAGAAACGAAGGAATATTATCAGGGCCAGAGGTCATCTTATTTTTAAATTTTTTCGTGGCCATCAATATTTCATCCCCAGTAATGGGCAAGAATTCCACAATTGTCAACGACGTACTAAGCGAACGACAAGTGGCTGCTGGTTTCGACAGTGCGAAGACACTCTTGAAAAAATCTACTAACGCGTTAACAATGCCCGACGGAGACTTCAGAATGTCATTTCTATACATCATCACACTGGGAATCCTACAAGAATTACTTTTGGAATGAACATAACTCCAAAAGCCTGTGCATCCTCCATGTATTTAACATATGACGCTTTAATTTGCTGCTTAGAGACTGATCTAAATTCTAGATAATGATTGTGATTACCATCTCTTGAATTTTTTTGCATGCTTTGATTTCTTTTTTATATTTTTAATAATATCAGCAGAAAACCATGAAGGATACTGATGAGCAAAATTTTTGTATGCCGGAACATGTTCATCAAATATAGTGGTGTAACTCGGTGAATCCACAGCTTCCGCTAGTATCATTAATTTGGTGAGCCTTGTGAATCCTGCAGCTGATCTGGTTTTTAATAAATTCTTCTCTATTACCTACTGCAGATTTTTACCCAGTCTCCCTAAATAATTCTCCGTTAATTCTGAGTTTTTGCCTTACTTGGAGGCTGAGAATCCTTATAAACCTATTGAATCGAATTCTGCTTTATGGGAAAATCCCAGTAGTTAACCCAAGTCTCGTCACCTAGGAAAAATTCTCGAAAATAACTCTGATCGTTCTTTGAAGCAACCGAATGTTCTTGAGAAATTTGTTCCTTGCCATTTTCTGATGTGGTGATGGGGAATCTGTGGTGTAGAAATCGTAAAAATCTAGTTTCAGATACTTCAGCTTCCTTAGCAAGCACTCGGGTCCTCATTCGCCGATCTGACAGCAGTTAACCGTCAACATGTTCTATGCTTTCCTCAATTCTTGTCTTAATTAGTCTTTACGATTTATGTTAATTAGTTTTAGTTTTAATAATAAATGTACCTGCATTTCTGTTTATATAAATTAAAAGTAATAATAGTATTGTCATTATTAATATCTATATCTTCTAGTATTATTATACCCTTAATATTTTTAAGGAAAACAATAACTAAAACTCTGTCTAAAGCATTTTAGCCAGATGGGAAATAAATCCAATTATATTAATCAAATTATTTTGTCTGACGCTACCGCTTAAACATAATGCTTCTAGCAGACGTTTTTCTCTAATAAGTAAGTCAGCCTAAACTAAGTTTAAAGTTTATCAACCTTACTGGTATTATTGGATTATTGTTTCAAAGTGAAGGATATCGTGGGCTTCTGGATAAAGCTTTAGAATAATGTAGGTTGTTAAATTTTTATGAGGATATGTGTGGAATTATAGATTTTTACTTCAAAAGTTTATCCTTGAAATTTTGAAATTTATACTGGTGTATTTGTAGCAACAAAAGAAATGTGTTGCTAGAAAGGATATCTAATTGATATAATCTATATCTATAAAACTGAATTAATTGTGACCTATATCTGCGCCTTATCGACTACAAAAAGGCCTTTGATAGAGTCCAACATCACAAAGTAGTCGTAATTCTGAAAACCTTGGGCTAGATGGAAAGGATCTGCGGATTATTAGCAACCTCTGTTGGAACCAGATGACATTTATTAAGGCAGAAGGGGAGCCTTCAGAAGTAATAGCGATTGAGCGTGGAGTAATACTTTACATGATGCTGTGTTTGTTATTTTTAGTGTTCCATACGGAATACTTGTAACATCACTTCGGTGTCTGTCCGTCTGTCTGTCTGACCATCTGTAACACACTCGATTTACTCCGAAATTATTTTATATAGAAAGTTGCAATTGGGCACTAATATAGGAATTGATGGCCACATTAGAGCGTTTAGTTTTGAAAGTCAAATTTTTTAATTTAAGAGGTTAGTTTTGGGGGGTGAAATCGGAAGTGAAACAAAACTACCAGGTCATTGAGTACGGTGTCAAAAGAAAGCTTGTAAAAATATGGGTTCAAAAATATATATAATGTAATACTTGCGCATACTTTCCTTTGTATTATTTTTAAAAAATTACGAAAATCGCTGTCCCCCCCTTATCTCGAAAAGTACTGATTAAAAAATTTTGAAAAAATTGTGGGATATTCTCCACAGGATGTAGATTGAACGAAAATTATCATGGGTGCATTACCTTAAATAATTTATCTGGTATATAAAAAAAAAACAGAAAATTCAAGGTCTTCAGTTTTCAGTAAAGATCGGAAAAAAACTTTGTTGAAAACTCATTTGGGATGTGTCTTGTGAAGTCATTGATGATTTTATACCTCCATAACAAAAAAAATATTTTAAATGCAATCAACGTACGAAACACCAATTGCGCAAGACAAACTTGCACTTGACCGGTTTTATTTATTTTCAATTTTGATAGAAATAGATTGTAAAGGGAAATTACAGATTCTAGTCGTACAAATGTCTGATTTTCTTCCTCTGTTTTACCTTTTTTTGTTACTAAAAATCCCATTTCTGTGATTTAAAATTTTGTCTTGCAATTTCAGTCAAGTCAATCAGTCACATTCGGTACTTATTTTAGAACTACATGTTGCAAGGTAAGTACTGGGTGAATCACTTTACCGATTTTGTTTTTTACTTGACTTCTTCAGCTAGAACTAATCACTTTTAATTATGCAAATATTGGTCAGGGAGTCATAATCCCTGTCAATGCTGTCAGAGTACCAAAATACACTTTTATATACATATCCTACTTTTTGAGACGGGACCGTAGTATTACCAATGACGTTAATGTATTTCTACAAATATCAGCCATTGTCGACATCTGGTTAATTATTTGTC